>CM053585.1:436956952-436979082 GCA_028646515.1 Pseudochirops corinnae
ACATATAGAAATATATGTGCATATAGATAAATATATATTAAAAATATAGTGAAAATCTATGTGAAACAAAAAATATAGGCATATAGAAGATGTGTACACAGAGTGACATGGATAGAAAATATAGTGAAAGTCCAATGTGAAACAGAATAGAAAACATATATAGACATAGAAATATATGTACATATAGATTGATGCATGTATAGAAAATAAAGTGAAAGTCAATGTGAAACACATATAGAAAATATAGGCATGTAGAAATATATGTACATATAGATAGATAATAGAAAGTATAGGTGAAAATCAATGTGAAACAAATAGAAAATTATATATAGGCATATAGAAATATATGTACATATAGTTAGATTCCTATATGGGAAATATAGCAAAAATCAATGTGAAACAGAAAAATATATATGTAGAAATATATGGGGGTGGCTAGGTGGTGCAGTGAATAGAGCCCCCACCCTGGAGGCAGAAGGACCTGAGTTCAAATCCAGCCTCAGACACTTAACACTTACTAGCTATGTGACCTTGGGCAAGTCACTTACCCCCAATTGCCCTGCCTTCCCCCCTCCAAAAAGCAAAAAGAAAAAAAAAAGAAATATATGTACATATAGATACACATATAGAAAATATAGGTGAAAGTCATTGTGAAACACATATAGAAAATATATGTAGACATATAGAAATATATGTACGTATAAATACATACACACACGTAAGGCAGTGTGACATAGTGGCTGGAGAGTTGACATTGAAGTCAAGAATACCTGAATTCAAATCTAGACTTCAATACATACTCTCTGTGTGACCTTCAGCAAATTATTTCCCCTCTTAGTTCCCTAAGCATTTCTGTAAGTTGCAGAGTAGGTACTAGTCTGCATTAATATCATGTTTCCTCCCCTGGAAGATCCCATCTCAGTAAAATGGCAAGCCCAGTCTATATCACTATACATGTATGTGTATACACACGCACACATATACATACACATACACATACACACATACATACACACACCCAGACAGACAGACAGACACACACACACACACACACACACACACACACACACACACACACACACCTTTCCTAATCTGTAAAATGGAGATAGATCAAATGATGATCCCTAAGGACCCTGTAAGATCTTACATTTCTTAATTCTTTACCTCCTTATGCAACAAAATCAGCCTGTTACTCCTATCTTGGCTTTCTGTAACTAGAGAGAGGAGTGTCCCCTCTATATGGCACCATGACAGAACTGACTTCTATGCCCTGTCTTGCCCTAAGCAACATGATTTCTCCCATTTCTCACTTATGAGCCGAGAGCCCTCTCACCTTCTTTATTTGCCTCTACTGTCTGAAGGGCCATACTGTGGATTCTTATAGCAGTGTTCCCTGATGAGAAAAATCATGGCGGCTTTACTCATTGTATAAATACCAGCAAGAAACACATGAAAGTAGTGTGGTCCTACAGAAAGACCACTGGCTCTGAGGACCTGGGTTCAAATCCTGCTTCTGATACTTAATACCTGTATGCCTTTGAACTAGTCACTTAATATTCCTCGGCCTCATTTCTAAAATGAGAGGATTAAATTCAATGGTCCCTGAAGTCCCTTCCAACTCTCAAAAGAAAATGAAAAGACCTCTGATTTCTGTGCTGGATGGAGATTTGGACACAAATTCCCAGAAGGCCTTCTGCTGTGCTTTCTTAATGAATTTTACTTTGGGGGTTCAGCAGTGTTTGCTGGCACTAATATAAATAGGCATCATTGTTCTTTCTTAGAAATTTTGTCAAGGCTGGTCAAGGATAGTAAAGACTAGGGCAGGCAAACATGAGCCACTAATGACTTTAGGAGCTATTTCTTTTTGGTAATACCTGTCCAAAAGGAATGACTATGGGGCATTTGAAGACACTATGGGTCAGTTACACTACACCTCTGGTATTTAATATTCAGTGGAAAATATCCATACAACACAATTATAAGAGAAGGAAGGATCTCAGGTGTTTCCTGGATCGGTTTTTACCAGGTAATTTTAGAGTTATGAGCTTTTTCTAAAAAAAGTAACTTTTAATTCATTAATTTAATTCAACAACCCTTGTTAAATATCTACCATGTCTTGGACACTGTGTTAGGCCCAGAGGATACAAAGGGAAAAAAGAATCCTATATTCTTTTGGGGAAAACAACATGTACAATAAAAGATAAAAACAGAATTTATATAAAAGTAGATATAAGTAATGGGTAGGTAGGTCGCACAGTGGGTAGAATGCTGACCTGGAGTCAGAAAGACCCAAGTTCAAATCCACTTACCAGCTGTGTGACCCTGGGCAAGTCACTTCACCCTGTTTGCCTCAGTTTCCTCATCTGTAAAATGAACTGGATAAAGAAATGGCAAACCACTCCAGTAACTTTGCCAAGAAAACCCTCAAGTGAGCTCAGAAAGAGTTAGACATGACTGTAACAACTGAACAGCGGCAACAAGAAGATATGCCACTTCCAGGGGTGGGCACTAAGAGCTAGGCAGATCGGGGGCGGCCTCCTCTAGAAGGTGGGATTTAAACGGATTTTTGGAGGAAGCTAGAGATTCTGCAAAGTGAATCAGAGGACGTGAGGCAGAGGTGACAACTGTGCACAGGTACAGAGTGGGTGACGGGATGTCTCATAAAGCAAACAGCAAGTATGGCTGGAACACACAGCGTATTAGCATCCTTTTGTTGCTCAACCTTCTCTTCAAAAGGATGTGCTCTTTTTCACTGAAAGAAGCTGAATGCAGATAAACATCTTTAAACATGACTACCAGAGCTAGCTAGATATTGTGCATTTATCAGAGAAAGGCAAAGAGGGACAAACTAAGGAGCATTAAAGATTGTATTTGTTCATCAGGGTCCTGTTTACCCTTGAATCGTCATTTGTTTCTTGGAACTGAGCTTTTCTGCCTTTACTAGAGTGAGCAAATAACTATGTGCTCAAATCTCCAAATATATTTAAATTATAACAACTCACACTAGCCAGTCACTTTAAGGTTTACCAAGCACTCTCCTAAAAGCAAACCTGTGAGGTCAATAAAAGAGTTATTAATAGTTCCCTTTTGTAGTTCAGGAAACTAAATTTCAGAGAAATTAAGTGACTTTTCCAGTAACAAAACCAGAAAGTGTCAGAGCAAGAATTCAAAGTCGGGCCCCCTGGTTCTAAGTCCGGGGATCTTTCTTAGCGACTGGAACATAGTTGGAGTTTAATAAGTGTTTATTGAATTGAATTCTTGTATACCACATTATAGGCACCCAGGATGAGTCAACATCATTCACATGTCAGTTAATTAGTATGTAATTAATAATTCACTCACAAACCATTAAGTGACTGTACTTCATAATAGAAGTATGACTAGCCTGCTAATTAATAAACGTGCTAATTGTTTATCCCTTCTGTAGAAAGCAAACTCTGTTTGGCTTATAGTCATGATAGACAGCTTATACATGGAAGACATGTAGGTAGATTCAACTGTCCCCATGAATATGTGCTTAGTATAGGATGAATCACTACAGTAGCCATAAGCACCAGGGAGAAAAAAAGAAAAGGAGGTTACGTAGAGAGTCAGGACTCCAGGGGAAATCTGAAAACTGCTTATTTATGAATTAACCTTCCTACTAAAATTGGAAGAGACACCACCACTAGCCGACCTCACATAGGTGCTATCCTCCCTGCTGTGAACCTGGACTAATGCTTTCCTACTGACCTCCTACACCCGGTGCTCTCAAGTTGGACATTTTATTCCCTTTCTAATTTTTGCTTCAGAAACCTGATTCTTACCTTAAGTGCTCCTGACTTCCCTTCTTACTGTCTAGGTCTGCTTCTTACAGTAACCTAACATCCACTATAAATACCTCATGCCAAACCCTGATCACCCCTTTTGTAGCATTCTTGACTTAGAAACCTTATTGCAATGAACTGTATCATAGTGGTTCAGCAGAAAGGCCCAAGTCAATTACCATCACATAGTGAATATTATTTGTAGTCAAGTTTTCTGGTGGTACTACAGAAACCCAAGAACAATGATGGTGAATTTTATCACCCGCAGACTCAATACTAGATCTTTTGCTTCATTCTCTAAAAAAAATGCATTCAAGTAGTAAAAATTACTGCATTGCTGTAATACCATTTTAGGATATGTTTAGAAGACACACATGATTTTTAGTAATTTCCAGTGTAAAATTATAAGATTAAAGGTTCATTGGAGGTCATATATTCCAATGCCTTATTTAAATTCCTGGAGGAGAAGAACTCATATTTATCTTTATATGTCCCCAGTGCCTTGCATATTCCCTTATACATAATAAGTAGTTCAGATATATTTGTTAAATGGATGGATGGATGGATGAAGTGATTTGATCAAGGTTATCCAACTTTTGAGAGGACTGGAGTTTGGAACTCAGTCTGAAGTCCTAGGCTGGATTTTAATCCTCAATATCCTACACCTTCCTGGCATTTAGCTGAGTTTTATTTACTATTCTTGGGTATAAATATATCTGAAATAGTCACACACATACACATATCATAAAAGGTAACACTGAAAATAACCCATATCATAGTAATAATAGAGGGAATCCGTCTCTTGGCCAGAAAATGGCAATCCTGTATTGACTATAAAAAGGAGTAAAGGGTACTTTAGATGGGATAGTTGTTATTTCAGTCATGTCCAACTCTCCATGACCACCCTTTGGCATCTTATTGGCAAATATACTTGAATAGTTTTGTCATTTCCTTCTCTAGTTCATTTTACAGATGAAGAAACTGAGGCAACCAGGGTTAAGTGACTTGCCCAGGGTCACACAGCTATTAATTGTCTGAAGCTGGATTTGAATTTAGGATGAAGAGTCTTCCTAACTCCAGGCCCAGCACTCTGTGCACTATGGTACTACCTAACTGCCCTACTTTAGATGGGGTGTAAAAGGGAGGTGTAAAAGGAGAAGTGGAATTAGAGGAACTACTTCAAGAAACTTCATAGAAGAGAAAGAGAATTTAGATTTAATAAATTTACTTAGGATAAATGGCACGAATGAGTTAGAGCAAGCTGAGTGCAACTAATATAATAAGATATTCAGTAGTATAGTGGCTAAAGTGCTGGGCTTGTAGTCAAGAAGGTCTGAGTTCAAATCCTGTTTTAGGCACTTACTATAGTTTAGGAGACTTCAGAAGAAGAATACCAGTCCTCACAGAAATAATTTTCAACAAGCATCTTATGTGCAATCTCCATGCCCGAAATGGACAGCACACAGTGGAGGGGAGAAAGGAGAGTTAATCCATGCTCTGGTAGAAGCCTAAGAGCCTCTCAGGGCTCAATGTTTATTATGTAGTTTTAGGCAGAGTCCATATGATATCTATCTATAGGACCAGTAAAGTGAGGGTCCTTTCTCAATTTTCTGATAAAGAATGAAAAACCGGAGTGAGAGAATTTAATCCTAATTATGCCAAACCAGTAAGAGGCTGAAAAGAGAAAGAGATGTAGGTCGGGTCTCTGGGATTATTAGCTTTAGCATACTTGCCTGCTGGTGGGCTAGGGCCGTACTGGTCAAACTTTTTCACTGGTTGACATTGATTAGCTTTATGACCCTTGACAAATCATCTAACTTCTCAGGGTCTCATCTGTGGATAAATGAGTTGGACTCAGTGGCCCCAAAGGTGTCTTCCAGCTCGATATCTTTGAGCCTATAATCTTATAAAAAGATGAAAGATAGAACTCTTTAATCCCCTAGACCATCTAAAAATACACTAAAAATAAATTCTGATATTTGAAAAATCGTCACAAAGAAGAACTAAAAATATAAATAGGCCCTTTGAGGTAAAATACAGTGAAAATTCATTATCATTGTGATTCAAATTGAAAAGATTCATAGTTTAAGAAGGTCGAGAAGAATATTACTATTAGAGGAAAGAAATTATTTGCAATATGATTATTAGAAAGTATTAATGTAGTTATCCTCATGGAAATGAGGAGAATCAAATAGCAAAATTTACCCTCATCATGACCTCTGGCATCACTATCCATCCTAATGGTCAGCCATTTCAAGAATGTACCTGTCACCACTTGAGAATTGTAAAATCATTGAATCCCAGAGTTGGAAGCAACCTTAGAAGTCATCTAGTCCAATAAATATATGACTAGGAACCCCTTTCTCCCATCTCTGACAATTAGACATCCAGCCTCCACTTTAAGACCTCTAGTTAAGGGAAGGAATCTCATTGTCTCCAATTACAGACCATTCTAATTTTAGGAAATTTGTGTGTGTGTGTGTGTGTGTGTGTGTGTGTGCATGTGTTTCTTGGAACAAGTCTAAATCTGCCTCTGATTTCTACTCATTCATTCTTCCTAATATTTCCCTTTCGGGAAGCAAAATCTCTTCAGTGCTTAGAGATAGCTGTCATGTTCTCTCTTCCAAATCTATTCTTCTCCAGGCTAACCATTTCTACTTCTTCCAAGTTTTCCTGGTGTGTCATGATATCAGGTCTTCTTGTCATATTCTGGACTTAATCTGCCTATCAGTTTCCTTTCTAAAATGTGCTACCTATGACTGAAAACAGTATTTCAGATGTAATTTGACCAGAGCAGAATAGAGCAGGATTATAACTTCCTTACTTTTAAATGATATGGTTCTGCTAACGCAGTTCAAGATAATTTTTTTGGCCACCACATTATAGTGTTTGTCACAGTGCTGTCACAACTCACTAAAATCCTCTTTTTCACATGAACTGTTGCTAGTCACATCTTACCCATTCTGTAGTTAGGCAGTGCATTTTTTAATCTTAAATTGTAGCACTCTACATTTATTCCTGTTAAATTTTATCTTACTAGATACATATGGTCCCTTTGACTTTTTTCCCCCGTCTCATTATTCATCCAATCTCTTCCACCCTCCTGTGAATCCCCCTTACCCACTCCTTCCCATTCCTTCCCACTTGCATCCCTTCTGTCTCTTCTTGTTCCTGGTCTCCTGAGTGCCATTGGAATCTGCACTGATTTTGTCCATTTTAAGTTTATGCTTCACAACTTTAACTAGACCTTTCTCATTGTCTGGCCCATCCTTTGATCCATCATTCAAATCCCTATCATACTTTTTATCACCTATTTTAAACATTCTTCTCTTTCAAATCCCCATCACCAACCCTGAAATTTCATGCACTCCCATGGCTTCAGCAGTCATCTCTGCGTCGATAGGTCCCAAGTAGTTATCTCTGGCTCTGAACTTTCTCTCGAGTTACAGCCTCATAGTTTTTGGTCTGCCTCCTGAATATCTCTATTTGGATCTCTCAAAGACACCTCAAACTCAAAACTGAAACTTAACTCCTCATCGTCCCACTGAAAACTGCTCTCACTTCCTTATCTTCATCAAAGGCAGCACTATCCTGATCACACATGGCAGTAACCTTCAAATCATCCTTCCTTCTTCTCATTCTTTATGACCAATAAGTTTCGAAGCCTTTCTCTATCACTCTTGTATCTCACAAATCTAATTCCTTTTTATCATTCCCACCTTCACGACCTTTGTTCAATTTCTCACTATTCCTTATTTAAACTATTGCAGTAACCCCACAATATAGTTTTGTCAGATCTTTCTAATGGACAACTCTGAATATGTGAATCATGTGACTGTGCTGCTCGAAAACATTTTGTGACTTTCTATCTCCCATGGTAGAAAGTCCAGTGCCCTCATCCCAATATTCAGAGTTTGACACAATCTGGCTAGGTCATATGCCAAAATATTCCATTCGGTGGGCCCTAGAATAATACTTAGAATTCTCTCCCCCTACCTCTTCTCAGTGAAGACTTATCAACCTCTCAAGGTCCAACTCAAATGCTACCTCTGTGGAGCCTTTCTGATTCTCGGGAGCAATCTCTTCCTCTTTGGAACTCCGAATACTTTATTTGTACCCTAGTATGTATGTATCCAATTGTCTTTTTATTTCATTTATTAGTGCACACATCTTCTCACCCCTTAAGAATAAGAATCATTTTCCCCTTATTTTTTTCTCTTGAAACATAGTGCATACTTAATAAGCATTTTTAAATAAACAAAATATTTATGAGTTCATAAATGCTATTAATATAGCAAGAGTTACATCTGCTGCCAGGGGAAATTACAATCATAGGATCATAATTTTTTTAGAGCTGAAAGAGATCTTAAAGATTGTATAGTCCAATGCTTTTACTTTCTACTTGAGGGAACTGAAGCTCAGAAAAGTTTAAAAAGGAAAACATTCACATGATCACATAGGTAAGGAGGGGCAGAGCTAGGATTAGAATCCAGAAGAGATAAAGGTTGTTTTTTATTTAATAACTTGTGAATAAATTTACAGTTAAAAACTCTCAGGAGCGTAATCTAATTAAGGATTGAAAGTAAATAGGAAACATAGCCAGAATTACTTTATGCAAATAATAATGAGCATACTAAATAATTTATTGATGAAATCCAGTGAAGCAAAGACAATGAAAGAAGTCAAGAGACATTTGAAGGGAAGGAAGAATAATCATAGATTATAGGAGTGGAAAAGAATCCAAGAGAGGATACTTAAAGATTATTATATTTTTTTTTTGCTTTTTGGAGGGGGGAAGGCTGGGTAATTGGGGGTAAGTGACTTGTCCAAGGTCACATGGCTAGTAAGTAATAAGTGTCTGAGGCCAGATTTTAACTCAGGTCCTCCTGACTCCAGGGCCAGTGCTCTATTCACTGCACCACCTAGCCACCCCCTAAAGATTATTTTTAAGTGGCATGTCTTCCCATGCGAAGTCTTCTTGTATTTATATAAAAACATTATATTTATTAACTTATTTTTATTAATTAGAGCTTTGTATGATCATTTTTTGATAGATGGTGATAAAGTACCTTATCTTTCCCCTGTGCGCTCTCATATCACCTTGTTTGTTTGAGGGGCAAGTGAACAAATGAATCAATCAATGAATAAAGCATTAGTCACTTGTTATTTAACAAAATACCATTCTAAGTGTTAGGTATACATACACATAGAAAAGTAAAATAGTCCCTGCACTCAAACAGCTCACATTCTAATGATGTCAGCATACTAGAAATACGTCAGAAATCCACAGTCTGAGAAAATCCAGCTGGTTTATAACTTCCTTTCTATAGCTGAAAAGTTCAACAAATGTGTCATCACATTTAAGAAACATGCTTTTTGTGAAATTTCAGTCGCCTGAAATTCTTCATCTGCTTACGAGACCATGTGATATAAAATCTTAACAACTATGCTATGACATTTTAGTGAAGAGAATGCAGACACCCTATGTGTAGGGATTCAGGGGAATCCCTACTCAGTCAATGACTGGTGTCGTTTTCCAAAGGACTATGGCAGTAGGTGTGGGCCAGCCCTTCCCAGGGCTTACTAAGCATATCACAGGTACCTAATGATATTGGCTAAATTGAATGGTTGTTTAATTATTGTGCAACATGCCTCTGACTATGGCTTTCATTCATAATCTCTAATTTGGGTACCATAATATAAAGTCTTATATTCAACCCAGTCAATGAGAGCTACAGGACACAGTGAAAGCAATCCCCAGAAGACTTCATTGTTTTTATTGCTGCTGCTGCTGCTGTTCTTTGTAACTCACCTTTAGCACTGTCTTCTAGATGAAGCCTTTGCTGAACACTCCCCTCCACTTAAGTGCAAGTGCCCTCTGCCCAGCTGCAGTGATTTTATTTATATGTGTATGTGTGTGTACACACTTAAGTGTATGTATGTGTATGTATATACATGCATATACACATATTGTCTTACCTAGTAGAAAGTAAGCTCCTCAAGGGCAAGTACTTTCAGTTTTGACTTTGTATATCCTCAGCACCATGAGGGCACGTAATAAAAGCTTATTGGTTGGTTGATTGAAGAAACTAAGGAACACCAATAATTGCCTGACTTGTAAGAAAAAAGTTAACTATAAATCGTAGGAGTGACTTCCACCCACCACATGAACTCACCACGTGCAATGTTTCTCTATGCCTAGGATTCTCTTTTCATCACATTCACTTGTTACTGATGCTATTTGGCTTCATTGTTCATCAATCTTATACCACAACCACTTCCTTCTTTCCTCTGTCAGCTCTTGAAAACTATCTTAACGGTCTCCCAAGTATTAAAGAGGCAGCATGTTAGAATCAAATGAGCGCAGACTCTGGAATCAGAGAAACTAAATACAAATCCTACCTCTGATCTTACTACCTGCGTGGTCTTAGACAGTCAATCAATCCATCACTAAGTATTTATTAAGTATGAGGTCATGCTACAAATCACTTAACTTCCCTGTACCTCATTTCCTTTTTTTTTTAAATAAGCGGCTGTATTAGATGGCCCCCAGGTCCCTTCCCACTCTAGCTCCATGATCCTAATTTTTCCTCTTCACATCCTTCTCTCTCAGTCCCTCTGCTCCTCCCACGATCATCTCCCTCCTGCCTTCTCCCCATTGCCTGTAGCACTTTTTAAATACTCAATGCCTAGGACACAGAGGCACAGAGAGCATTTTTTTTTATTTTTCTTCATCCATGTGTGTTGATGCCAAATGGCAGTGGAATTAGGCAGCTGTGACTTCAAAGTATAAAATAGCTTGACTGTAGGGCTTTTGGGCCCTGCCAGATAAGTGGTTCAGGCCAGCAGTTGAGGTCCCACTGGGAGTACTCCCTGTCCAGACTGCCTAAATGCCTTTAAAGTAGAGAATGGCTAGATTAGTCTCCCTCTGCAGTTTGGTTATTTGGGTTTTTTGAGGCAAAATAACTATGCTAACAAAGTATATGTGTCTTCAAAGACTCCCCTGATATCACAACATCAGAAGCATGAAATGGAGGTCCCATTAATAACTGAGAGTACGTGTCAAATTGCTACCCAGTCTTCCACTGAGCTCAGTGTTCTATCAGGGCTATGTAGTCCCTAAGGCTGCCTTCAGAGCAACTGTGTGGTGGAGTTTCGTGTCTTACAGGACTGTTTACTCCCTCCTTTTGAGTGCTTTTAATAATTACAGATTGTACAGCTTCAGTAAAACTGTAGTGTGTTTAACATCAAGAAAATGCCTTTCATCTTGGCTTTGTGACAGATCAAGCCTTGTTTTTCCCATAACATAAGCCCCATATCACCAAACGTGGGCGACAAGGTAAAAAATGAAAAAGAAGAGGGGGAGGGGGAAAAGCCAAGCTGGAAATAATGAAGGAATTCAAAAGCATAGGGCGTGCAAAACATGACAGATTAAAAGGCTACAACACATGGTGTGTGGGAGCCAGTTCAAAAGGTACTCTAGAGAATAGCTTAGCTGGTTCTGTGGTTGGAAGAGAAGAGTTGAGCAGAAATAAGAGAGATCTGCATGAGTAGCAGCAACAGCGAGGTCAACCAGATAAATGAACTGAGAAGATTCTGTGCATGGAATTGCTAAAATTAAAAGCCTCAGAAGGGAGAGATCTGACAGGTACTTAGAAAGAGTACAAAAGGAATCTAACTACAGACTAAACAGTCATAGAAGCCAAGAAAAGAAGTGGTTCAATGTATTCAACAGGTGGAAAATTTCAAGGACCCTATAGGCAAATGTATTCAACCCAATGTCTCATGGTTTTTATGCACCCAGGCTTCCTAAGCCTTATGATGCTCATTTATGCATAAGGTGTCTGCTTTTACATTTCATTAAAGCCTATTTCATTCAGTTACTCCATTCCCAGTCTTCTCTCTTAGTTCATCACTCATTCTATAAATGTGGGATTTTCTTTGATTGTTTGGCCCTACTCTGTGCCTTTTATGAAAGAAAAGAAGAAAAAAAAAACTACTTCCAAGGATCCAATCCATTACCTGTTTCTTTTCAGTCCTTGCTCTCTGAACAGTGTATTAAATAAGCTACTTCTAGGACTTATTCAGAGTGTTCCCACTGATTAAAGAATAGAACTGTGGGAATAAGAACTATATCATATATAGTCAATTCTCAACTACTTATGGGTTACTTAGTCCTTTTAAGGCAGATTATTAAGGACGTTTGTTTGAATTCCTTCATAAGTGGATGTGTGACTTTATGTCCTTTGAAAGATTAACTTCTCCAGGAAGTTTTAGAGAAACCTCAGAAGACTTGTATAAACTAATGCTAAGGGAAGCGAGCAGAACCAGGAGAACAGTTCATATACTGATAACAATATTATAAAGACAAACAATGTAGAAAGATTTAAGAACTCTAATCAACGTAATGATAATCCACAATCCCACAGAGCCAAAAACAAACCATGTCACTCATATTGTACCCAAGAAGTGAAGGATTCATGGTGTAGACTGAGACATATATTTTGAAAATGGCCAATGTGAGAATTGATTTTGCTTGACTTTGCATATTTATTATAAGGTTTGATTCTGTCCCTCCAACCCCACCATGGGGAAATGGGAGGTGCAAAGGAGAAAAAATTGATTTTTAATTTTTAAAAATCAGTTTAATTTTTAAACCCAAACTCATCTTTTAAATATCAATATTTTTCCAGTGAAGCTATATATTTGCTAATCATTAAACATAAAATTCTCTAAGGAATTAAAATCCAAGGTTAACCAGAAGATAATGGAGGGAACTATATAATGGGTATACATGTAGGATTCAACATATACCCATTGAAGACTTGTGCTCAAGACCTAACTCACGAGAGCTTATTTTAAAATGTATCATGAAGTGAAGTAGACGAGTTAGTCTTGCAGCAAAGGTGATGAATGACATCTGAACAATGTTGTCCATTAATCACAGAATATAAAAAGGCCTACTTAGAGTCACACTTTGTGACATCCCATGTCAGAAGGCAACCTATTTCCTCTCAAGGCAACTTGTTCCACTTATGAACAACTCTGACTGTTAGAAAGGTTTTCCTAACATGAATCCTAGGCTTGCTTCTTCATTACTTCCAACCATTGCTCCTGGCTTTGCTCTCTGGGGCCACACAGAAATGTCTAATCCATCCCACACATGATAGCACTTCAGACACACCCATAAAAACCTTTAACAATTTTATAGGACCTTTTTGAAGCTCGTGCTTCCCTGGCAGAGCCTTTGTAAACCCAAGGTCATTTCCAAGTCATGATGAGTTCCCAGGTTGGTACTTTAGCAAATGGTTATTATCTTTCATCTTTTTTTAAACCAATTAACTAATCATCTGTGAATGTATTTTTTTTTACTCGTTACTAGAAAAAAGAAGAATTAGAATCAATAGACAGACAATAAAACTGCTGTATTAGAATCCCTTAAATGATCAGAGAACTAAGGGAAGGCCTCCAGGACATTGAGGATTTTTAAAAAGATTTGGACAAAATTTGCCCAAGACCAGCTAGCTATCTGCATTGGTGAAGGGTCTAACTACACCAGCAAAGTCATAAATCCTTCTTTGTTAACATTCATAATTCACGTCTCTGAACTATTTATGACATTATATTTTTAAATGTTCATGATGATGAATAATAATCAGGATCATGTATCATATATCCATAGATAGCCTTATCGGCCAAGCACTGAATGGATTGGCTGGTCGTTTGTGAAGTACAAGAAAGAGAAAGCAGCTCCTACTAGGGAATACATTTTTGAAATAGCTCTATATCTGTGCTCCCCCAGTTGGGTGGTGTAGTAGATAGATCTTGGAACTAGGAGGATGTGAATTCAAATCCTGCCTCAGACACTTATTGGTCATGTAATCCTGGGCAAGTCATGCCTCATTTCCATCATCTATAAAGTGAGGATAATAATAGTATTTATCCCACTGAATTGCTCTGAGAATCAGATGAAATAGCAAGCATTTTGCTGTGTAAATGCTGGTTGTTATTATTACCATGTAAAAGGGACTATGTTAGATCCCAGGGATGCAGAAATAAAGAACACATCCATTTCTCTGAAAGAGTCTACAAGCTAGTAGAAAGAAGGAACATGTCCACAAAGAAATGGAATAGCAGTTCTAAGACTCTCTTCCCTCAGTGGAGGCCTTTCTTTCTTGTCACAGGACCTTCCGCTGAGAGATCCTAGCTCCTGCCCTTTCATCTTCCATCTTGGAAAGCAGCAAGAAGCAGCCAGGAGGTGATTGTCATAACCTGGCCCTCCTGCAACTGGGCCTACTGCTCTAAAGAAATATAGAAGCCTAGAAGACAAAGGAAAAGGCTTTGAGTATACCTTTGCAAAGCCCAATACTCAGTGAGAAGTGTTGACTGAATGGCAGTTGAACCATGTAGGCACTGGCAGGGGTAGGAGATAAACAGAGAATCAGCAACTCAGATGGAAAAGAACAATTGACTGGAGCATGCAAGAAATTCATGTTCACACAGTCACCGAAGGAGATCCCTTGCATGGAGGCCTGGGCTGTCACACATAGGTGTGAAATGATAAAAAATTTGAATGGTTTTATCACTACCTGCCTACAACCCAACATAAACTCTGCTGTTTAAGAGTTGGCAGTCTCATCTCAGGAGGAGAGCCAGACAGCTGGGAGTGGTGAAGCAACATAGAGGACAGCTGTAGTAAGAAGGCCCCGTGACTCCTGCCAAGGATGGCGGATGACAGCAGTGGTCCAGCCCTCATAGAAGAGAGGCCAGAAGAAAAAAGCAACATGGGGGATAGGAGAAACGAACAAAAGAGTGATAAAGGAGGTAGCCAGAACAGAGGAGCTGATGATTGAGAAGCAATGTAGCACTAAAAGGGGAACAGAATGTCAGAGTTTGGGACAGAAAGAACAATGCAGCAACAGAGCACTGAAAAGCAAACCTTGAGCCTTGATCTTTGCTGGTACCTTACTGAGGCTATAATGGTCCCAAATGGGGGAGTGTTGGACCATTGCAAGGGACAGTCTCTTTGGAAAAAAGAAGGCAAAGTTTTGTTTTGTGATGTATAGGAATGCTGATGATTTATGTGGATTTACTTCACATCCTTTTACTTTGCTAAAATTATTCATTGTTTCAACTAACTTTTTAGATGAGACTTTGGGATTTTCCAAGTATATCATCATATTGTCTGCATAAAGAGTTAATTTTATTACCTTGTTCCCTATTGCAATTTCTTCTCTTTTTTCTCATATTGCTATAGCTGAAAGAACTGATAAATAGAAATATGTATAGAAAAACTCTACATATGTATGTATACACATACACACACACCCCTACATACATATTTATTCCCAGTGGAAGCCATCTCTAGGATGTGGGGAGAGAGGGAAGGAAAAAAAGGAGGAAAAAAGTTCATCTGAGTTCTGTCTGACTCTTCATGGTCCCATTTGGGGTTTTCTTGGGCAAAGTACTGGAGTGGTTTGCCATTTCCTTCTCCAGCTCCTCTTACAGATAAGGAAACTAAGGCAAACAGGGTTAAGTGATTTGCCCAGGTTCACATCCAGCTGGTAAATGTCTGAAACCAGATTTGAATTCAGGTTTGCCTGACTCCGGGCACTGGCACTCTAGCCACTGTGCCACATAGCTGCCCACTAAAGGAATAGATAGATGCAATTGCTGAGTCAATGTATTTGATCTTTGAAAGGTCACAGAACAGGAAAGATACTGCAGGATTAGAAAAAGGAAAATCTGATACTAGTCTTCCAAAAAAAGGAAAAGAATGAAACTACAGTCTATAGGTCAGTTTTGAGCTTGTCTATGATTCTGGCAAAATTCTATAATGTATTACTAAAAGATTATTTAGTGATCATCTTTAAGAAAAGAAAGTAGTGGTCTCAGAAACTACCTGGCTCCATGGAGAACAGCCCAGTGTATGCTGGACTAACCTCATTTCATTTCTTTAAGACACTCAAGGGAATGCTGTATGTAGAGCTGACCTAGATTTTAGGGGAAGTATTTGATCAAAATTTTTATTCTGTTCTAGTGAAAGAGATAAAGATATAGTTGGGAAAAGGGCTACATGGCATTTCAGCTTGGTGAATTTGGAAGTGGCTGGCTGAAATTGACCTAGGCATTAATGTTTCATTGTCATTTTGGAAGGACGTCTCCAGCTAAGTGCCTCAGGGATATGTCCTTAACCCAGTACTACTTAACATTTTTAGCAATAACTTGGTATAAAGGCACAGTTACCATGCTTGTGAAATGTGTTGGTGTCAGAAATCTGAGGGATAGCTAGTATGTTGGATGCCAGCCTTGGGATACAAAAGCTTCCTGACCAGTTAGAATACTGGGCCAAATCTTTCAAAATTGAAATGTAAATTCTTACAAAAATTAGTTCTTTAAGTACAAGAGGAAATAGAATTAGCTAGACACTAGAGTTGCCCCCTGAAGAAGGGAGGGGAAGGTGACCTACAAGTTCCTTCTGACTTAGCAGCAATAAAATTAACAATAATATGCTAATGTGCCCAGGCTTATGGCTGAGTAAAGCATTACAGTAATGTAAATATCCAGCCTTTTTAGACTGCGTTATAGTAGCTATTTCTAGGTAAGATAGAAGGCACTTGAATTTGAAAGTAAAAAAAAAATTCTTTGAGGATATATACATGAGGGATGAGGAAAGAGGAATTAGCCACAATAACCTATTTGCTTCGATACAGACTGCCACCCTATAAATCCAAACTCTTATCCTTTATTCTGTTGAAAGAAACTGTTGCTGATCCAATTAAAAAAAAAACAAAAACCTGCTATCTGTAGAAATATGCCAACATATGGATATGTGGCTTGCTAAGGCAGATGTAGCCAAAGAGAACACATTACTGCAATGTCAGCCGTAACACAGTGATTCTCATTCATTTTAATGATGAAGAGAAATCTTTCCCTGCCTTTTCCCTATAAATTCTTAGCCTTCTGGAAATGCTAAATGCCAAATTCCTACTTGATGCATAACTGGGTTAACTTTGTGGCTGAGGTAATGATCTGGGGAAGTGAATTATGGGACACCAGGACTGTTCATATGAATGTCAACAATGAGCCACATTTCTGTGCTCTGAGAAATAGTAACACCCAGAGAGGATGATGTAGGCATTTGGGCATTAAACTGACTATCACTGTAAAATAGATAACAGTGAACTGCAAATTAAGCACCTTTCAGTATAATGAATGTATTTCCATAGTATAAATTTTTAAACTCATGAGTGAACTAACCACAATGATCCATTTGATGGCAGCTCTCACAAAAGATGGATAAATTCCATAGAATCCTATCATCTCTTAAATATTTCACTGAGAAAAGGATCAGAATAGGTTTGCTACTTTCATAGTTATGATTTATTTAATTCCCTTGAGGGGAAAATAAACTCTGATGCTTTAAACTATGGCTCATTCAAAAAAAAAAAAAAACACTATGTCCACAAACCATAAAGAAAATATTAGAGTTAATACATTTCATGGTACTTCACAAATTAAGGGCATACTTTAATAACTTTGGGGGTCTAGGACCTAGTTGAAAAGAGTGTTATCTACCTCTTGAAAGACAAACCCCCTTACTGTTTATTGTTCAGTCATTTTCAGTTGTGTCTGACTCTTTGTGCCCCGTTTTGGGTTTCCTTGGCAAAGGTAGTAGTCTGGTTTGCCATTTCCTTCTCCAACTCCTTTGACAGATGAAGAACTGAAGTGAATAAGGCTAAGTGACTTGTCCAGAGTCACACAGCTAGTAAGTGTCTGAGGTTAGGTTTGAACTCACTAAAATGAGTCTTCCTGACTCCAGATCCAGCGCTCTATCAACTATACCACCTAGCTGACTCCTATTTGTCATCCAACCCTAATAGCTGCTGTTAAGAAAACATCTCAACACAATAGAATCTTTGTAGAGGGACCCTGAGGAGTTATCTAAATGTTAAATGAGAATTATGGATGGAAATCTGGGGGCATTCACATCACCCAACATTCCAGAAAGCATGAGCAAAGATGCAAAGATTTTATTCAAACCACGTTCACAGTTCAAGGCAGTTGAATCACAATATTTTTCCAACACAGTGCTACTTATTTAAAAGTACCTTTGTAAGGATCATTTCAGACACAGTGCTTAAAAAGCTTTGTAACCAATAACTGTAAGTTATTGTTATTGATTAGCAGTCAGGGGTGATGAACCTACAGCCCTGAGGACACATGCGGCCTTCTAGGCCCTTGGATTTGGTCTTTTGATTGAGGCCAAGTTTTACAGAACAAATCCTTGTATTAAGCAGATTTGTTCTGTGAAGTTTTGATTCAGTCAAAAGGCTGCACCTGAGGACCTAGAGGGCCACATGTGGTCTCAAGGCGTCAGGTTCCTTAGGCAACAGAGGGCGTAAAATATGTTAGTAAAGTAATGTTATGAGTAAGAAGGGGAAAAAAAAGATGAACCAACCTGAGAGTGCAACCCATGTACTCTACTGGTGTCCTTGAGATATTAACACATAGCAAAGAAGGCCCCCAGCTGGTTGGGAGGCTATGGACAAGAGTCACACAGGATAAGCAAGAATGGATGGGTTTTTATCTCTGCCATTGGAAAAAATGCACCTGTTAATGAGATCACAGATCCATTGGAATATTTGAGTATAAAAATGGGTATACATAGGATGGTCTGTATATTTTGTTTCTGGTTCAAAGCATGTTAAATCTAGAAATGGAGGGATTTAGTTCAGCTCCTTCATTTTACAAATGAGGAAACCAAGGCCCAGAAATGTTAAGAGATTCACTCAAAGTGATAATTAGCATCAGACATTAGGACTTGAATTCAGTTCCCCTGATTCCAGACCTAGTGCTATTTCTTTCTTTCTTTTTTTTTTTTTTTTTTTTTGCCTTTTGCAGGGACAATTGGGGTTAAGTGACTTGCATAAGGTCACATGGCTAGTAAGTGTTAAGTATCTGAGGCTGGATTTGAACTCAGGTCCTCCTGACACCAGGATCAGTGTTCTCTTCACTGTGCTACCTAGCTGCCCCACTAGTGCTATTTCTACTATTTTGTGTTTCTTTCCCTTAGAATGCAAGATAACATGTTGCCTTTCAGCTTCTTTTTTTTCCCACATATCAATTTTGAGATCCATTAAATGGCAAAGACCCCAAAGGTTTGTCTTAATGTTAAATGAGGATTATACATGAAATTTTGGGAGCATGCCTATTTCCCAAGTATTCCAGAAAGCATGAGCAAAAATGCAAAGGTGTTACTCAAACTAGCTTAACAATTCAAGGCAGTTGAATCATAAAATTTTTCTAACACAATGGTCACTGAATCTAGTCTGTTGCTGTAGACTGCTGACTACATATTTGTAAAGTACTTAATACAGTGGCTGACACATAGTAGTCACTTAGCAAATTATTATTCCTGCCCTTCTTTTTCCACTTGCATTTCAGAGATATAGTATGCACATTGAAATCAATGTCAATAACTGATGCATATGAGTAAGTTTCGCTTCTCTAGGTTCTGGTCTTCTTATTTCAACAGTGAAGTGAAATCTTTTTATGAGATCTACTTCCAATGATGCCAGTTGACAGTCAATTCACTGTATAGAGTTGTCTATGACACGAAAAGCTTAAATGACATCACCACAGCCATACATCCTAGTATGTGTCAGAGACTGGATTTAAATTTAAGTCTTTGGACCCCAAGGCTGGGCCTCTTTCTACTATACAGCACTGCCTCTTATAAACCAGTGATATGGGAATCATTTCTCTAAGCCATGAGAGGACCAAAAATCACAGTGAATGTGAACCAAAATATGCAGAGAAATGTGGAAAATCTTCCCCTTTGCCAGAAGACTGGTTTACTATGGGATGGACATAGAATTCCTTGAGGCCATACCAGCTCATTATATTAATCAGTGATTAACTATAAAATGGGGATAACTCCAAAAATGCATCATGTCGTCTCATAAATCAGGAACTTTTTATCCTAAAGATTTAAGAAAACTTTACATTTATTTCCAATTAAACTATCAATAGTGATGTCATTTAAATACTCCTAAGGAGTATTGTCTTCTCATTATTGCCAGAAAAACATGCGGTCCAATTTCATAGCTCAGCTGTTCTTATGCATGGCTGGACAATATGAATTAACTGAAATGGAAACAAGAATTGTTTTTAACCCTGCCTCCTGACATATACACATTCCTAAATGTAAAATATAGGTAATTAATATGCAACCAAAAACTGTATGCATAATGGAGTGGATCATGTTTATTCTGTGTTTCTGGAAGTGGTGATGCCACACTGCTTTAACTTTCTAGTTGTCCTCATCGAGCGTGTTGGTAGGCAAATGACTGTACCTTTTACAGATTCTGTGTCACTGAATGATAGGCAATGTGCTCAGGTCCCCTGGAGAACTTTTTTCAAATGAAGCTATTAAATTAATGATACAAAGATTACGTTTTCAGCATTTCTGGGCAAAAAGATTAGACTCCAGTGGCTTGATTTCTTCCACATTGTGCCCTTCCTGCACTTGTAAGAATTAGAAGCTGGATACCCAAATCATGCGTCCCTGTGCTTGTCTGAAATTTTGACACATGTAATGTTTTCATATCAGTAGCAATGGCCTACCTATTAGATTGCACCTCCAAGCATAAAATCTGTTCAGGGAAAAGAGTACTTAGGAAAGTGATCGTGAAAGTTCAGACCAGTAATCAAAATCTTAGCCAAACTGTTTGTTGTTTTGTTTTTGTTTTTGTTTTTACAGGTATGTGAAAAAGAAAGGAAGGGAGAGAGGAAGGAGGGAGGGAAGGAAGGAAGAAAGGGAGGGAGGAAGAAAAAAGAAAACATTGTTATAACTATCACTGGATGGGCCTTGTTTTCCTGTCACACTCGTTCTTATGAATAGTCTTAGATTTCAGAGCTATTTGGAACTGTAATGATGATGTGCATTTTTTTAAGGTCCCAGAAGCTTAAAATAGTTCACAAAACACTCAGATGGCTTCTTGTCGATACGGTAGTATATGCTTTCTGAATGGAGCAAGGAGCCACCATTATTCATTGCCCACAATCTCCCAACATCACTAGCAGCTGCTTTGGTTATTCATCATCGCCTTCTTATACAGTACTTCCTAAAAGAACAGGAGTAAATCAATTAGTATTTATTGAGTTCCTACTATGTTCATAGCTCTGTGCTATAGGGAATACTCTGTAGGGAATACAATGTAAAATGTTGTGGATGGTGCATTGGACTTGTAGGACTAGATTTAAACTTAGTAACTTTGGAACCAAGGATAACTCATTTAGTATCTCAGCCTCAGTTTCCTCATCTGAAAAATGAAGATAATAATAAATATGTAGTCCTTACTGATTGTTAGGATGGTCAAATAAAATGATGTATTTATATACATGTACATACACGCACACACATATACAGATGAAGTGCTTTGCAGATCTTAAAGGGAAATAAAAATGTTATTGTTGTTATTAGACATGATCACTGCCCTTGCTGGAAAAGCAAGACAGAAAATTAGTGTGCTATATAAGAACAAGTGTAATTAAGTGCTAATTTAAGTGAAGTAGACAGTAAGTGAGGACCATATATCCCACCGTTGATGAGGCATAGGTTCTAAAGATAGAGAAAAGAGTGTTTTTGCTTAATACATGACCCAGTGAGAGTAACAAATAATTTGTCTTTATCAATTATGCAGCAGAGTATGAAGATGTTAAGAAAAGCTAACCCCAGCCAACCAGTTAACAAAGAATTAACAAACCTATTTAAAAACACTTACTGTTTCTGCTAAGCACTGGGGATCCAAAGACAAAGATGAAAGAGTAAGGCATGTCTTTAGAGATTACATTCTAATAGAGACAATATGTTTGCATATGAGTATATACAGCATCCATGTGGCATAGTGGATAAAGTGCCAGCCCCAAAGTCAGAAGGATCTGAGTTCAAATGTGGCCTCAGACACTTAATATTTGTGTGACCCTGGGTAAATCACTTAACCCTATTTGTCTCAGTTCCTCCCATATCTTTGCCAAGAAAACTCCAAAAGGGTTGACAGAGAGTTGTGCATGACTGAAACAACTGAACAACAAAGTATATACAAAAATACAAACATGGTCATATGGGGAGAGGAAAAAGCTGCCAGCTATAGAGAGTACCTCATCTACCACCATGTAGCATTTGGTGCTTGAGCAGGGCTTTGAAGGAAACCAGTTATTCTAAGAAGTGGGTATGAGGTGAGTAGATTCTAGGCCTGGATAACAACCTGGTGTATCAGCAATGCAGTATTCACAATGCCTACAGTAACTATAAATATG
>CM053585.1:436979582-436995607 GCA_028646515.1 Pseudochirops corinnae
ATTTCTTCAGTCAGATTGCTGACTCTCTTTTTCATGATTTTCTTGCAACATTCTTATTTCTCTTCCCAATTTTTCTTCCACTTCTCTCATTTGGTTTTCAAAATCCTTCTTCAGCTGATCTCTACCTTTAAGGCAATCTTCATGTTTATTGGAAGCCCCTGGTGGGGGAGCTCTGGCTGTGCTGTCCTCCTGCAGCTCTCTGCCTTGGTCCTTCTTTTCTTCAAAGAAGGAATCTAGGGTTTGGTTGCTGTTCTTACCCTGCTTCTTATGCTTATTCTTATTCATGGTTGGTCAGTCCATGATTTTTTTTTTTTAAATCTCTGAGGAGTTCTACTTCCAGAGGGGAAAGCTCTGTCCCAAATTGCTGGGGTCCTCCCAGCTGACGGAGTTCTTAGGGAGGTGCTGGGTCCCTCCACCACTTCCAGCTGACTGAATAAAAACTAACCACAGGACCAAAGCCCAAGACCGCGATCCAGATCCAGGCCGCTCAACGCGAGAGCACTTGGCCTCTGAATGATCGCTTGGTCCCCCTGCAGTCTGCAGGCTGAGAGCGCTGAAGCCCCAATGTGGAGGTGGGTGCAGAACCTCCACCTTTCCCTTCTCAGCCCTGGAGGTGTTTTGGCCGGACCACTTTTCTCTCACAACCTCCCAAGCGCCACTGACCTAGTTCTGGATCCTGCCGCAGCTGCCACCAATCCACTCACCCAAAGCTCCAGCTGAGGCTCGGCTCCTCTCGTCCAGCTGCCCCCGGGACACAGCCGAGGTCTCAGGCCAGGCTGTTCGGTTCGCAGTGCTGATATGGTTTCTCGTAGCCAAGCTGACTTTAGTGGAAAGTATATTTGTGTGCGTTTTGGAGTTCTAGAATTAGTTTAGAGTCATATTTTATGGGTATTTTGGGGTTGCTGTGTGAGAGCTGTGATATGTTGCTGCTCTTACACCACCATGTTGGCTCCGCCCCCCAGAAATGGTAAATGCATCTTTTTCAGATCATAATGCAATAAAAGTTACGTTCAATAATGGACAATGGAAAGAGAAATTTAAAATTAATTATAAATTATTTAATCTAATGTTAAAAAAAAATAAATGGGCCAAAAAACAAATTACAGAAACAATTGAAAATTTCATTAAAGAGGGGGCAGCTAGGTGGTACAATGAATAGAGCACCAGCCCTGGAGTCAGGAGGACCTGAGTTCAAATCCGGCCTCAGATGCTTAACATACACACAAAAGGAAAACTAGCTGTGTGACCTTGAGCAAGTCACTTAACCCCAACTGCCCTCCAAAAAGCAAAAAAAAAAAAAAGAAAGAAAATTTCATTAAAGAAAACTGACAACAATGAGACAACCTTCCAAAATTTATGGGATGCAACCAAAGCAGTACTTAGGGGAAAGGTTTATCTCCAATTGCTTACATCCATAAAACAGAGGAAAAGCAGGTCAATGAATTGGGCATGCATCTAAAAAAACTAGAAAAAGAACACATTAAAAATCCCCAATTAAGCACCAAATTGGAAATACTGTAAATCAAAGGAGAGATTAATAAAAATGAAAGAAAACCATTAAGCTAATAAAGTAGAAGCTGGTTTTCTGAAAAAGCAATAAAAAGGTAGACCATTGTTTAATTTTACTTTAAAAAGAAAAGAAGAAAACAAAATTGCCAGTATCAAAAATGAAAAGGGCAAATTTTCCATCAATGAAGAGGAAATTAAAGCAATAATTAAGAGCTATTTTGCCCAACTATATGTCAATAAATCTGACAGTCTAAGTGAAATGGATGAATATTTACAAAAATATAAATTGCCCAGATTAACAGAAGAGGAAATGAAATACTTAAATAACTCCATCTCAGAAAAAGAAATTGAATAAGCCATTAATGAACTCCTTAAGAAAAGTCACCAGGGTCAGATGAGTTACAAGTGAATTCTTATCAAACATTTAAAGAACAGTTAATTCCAATACTTTATAAGCTATTTGGGAAAATAGGCAAAGAAGGAGCCTTACCAAATTCTTTTTATATTACAAATGTGGTGTTGACACATAAACTGGGAAGAGCCAAAACAGAGAAAGAAAATTATAGACCAATTTCCCTAATGAATATAGATGCAAAAATTTAAAATTATATATTAGCAAAGAGATTACAGCAATTTATCATGAGGATCATGCACTACGACAAGTTGAGATTTATACCAGGAATAGATGATTCAATATTAGGAAAACTATCAGCATAATTGACCATATTAGTAATAAAACTAATAGAAATGATATGATTATCTCAATAGATGCAGAAAAAGCTTTTGACAAAATGCAGCACACATTCCTATTAAAAACACTAGACAACATTGGAATAAATGGAGTTTTCCTTAAAATAAAGCACAGTATCTATTCAGAGCTGTCAGAAAGCATTATCTATAATGGGGATTAGCTAGAAACATTCCCAATAAGATTGGCGTAAAACAAGGATACCTATTATCACTACTCTTATTCTTAGAAATGAGAAGAAAAAAGAATTGAAGGAATTAGAATAAGCAGTAAGGAAACAAAACTATCAGTCTTTGCAGATGATATGATGATATACTTAGAGAATCCTAGAGAATCAATTTAAAAACTACTTGAAACAACAACTTTTGCAAAATTATAAGATATAAAATAAAGCCATATAAATCATCAGCATTTCTATATGTTACCAACAGAGCCCACATCAAGAGAGAGAAGTTCCATTTAAAATAACTGTAGACAATATAAAATACTTAGGAGCCTACCAACTAAGATAAATCCTGGAATTATACAAACACAATTACAAACATTTTTCATACAAATAAAGTCAGATATAAACTATGGGGAAAATATAAATCGTTCATGATTAGGCCAAGTTAATGTAATAAAAGTGACAATTCTGCCTAAATTAATTTTCTTATTCGGTGCCATACCAAACTACCAAAAACATAGAGCTAGAAAAAATAATAACAAAATTCTTCTGGAAGAACAAAAGGTCAAGAATATCAAGAGAATTAATGAAAAAAAAATGCAAAGCAAGGTGGCCTAGCCATACTAGATCTAAAACTGTATTATAAAGTGGCAATCATCAAAACTATTTTATTTTGGTTAGGAAATACAGTGGTGGATCAGTGGGATAAATTAGATACACAAGACACAGTAGTATATGACTGTAATAATCCACTGTTTTATAAACCCAAAGACTTCAGCTTCTAGGATAAAACTCACTGTTTGACAAAAACTCCTGGGAAAACTGGAAAAGGGTATAGCAGAAATTAAACACAGACCAAGGTCTCATACCCTATACCAAGATTTCATCAAAATGGGTATGATTTAGACATAAAGGGTGATATCATAAGCAGATTAGGAGAGTGAGGAATAATTTATCTGTCATATCTATGGAGAAGGAAAGAATTTATGACCAAAAAAGAGATAGAGAATATTATGAAATGCAAAATGGATAATTTTAGTTATACTGAAAATGTTTTACACAAACAAAATTAATGCAACCAAAATTAGAAAGAAAGCAGAAAGATGGCAAACAATCTTTATAGCAAGTATCTCTGAAAAAGGCCTAATGTCTCAAATATATAGAGAACTGAGAAAAATTTATAAGATACAAGTCATTCTCCAATTGATAGATTGTCAAGTAATATGAACAGGAAGTTTTTGGATGAAAAAACTAGCTAGCTAATAAATAAATAAATAAATAAATGATTAAATAAATGAATAAATAAATAAATAAATAAAGCTAGCTATAATCATATGAAAAAATGCTCCAATTCACTATTGCTTAGAGAAATACAAATTAAAACAACTCTTGAGATAACACCTCATACCTATAAGAGTTGCTAATATGACAGAAAAGGAAAGTGATAAATGTTGGAGAAGATATGGGAAAACTGGAACACCAATGCATTGTTGTTGGAGTTGTGAACTGATCCAAGCATTCTGGAGAGCAATTTGGAACTCTGCCCAAAGGGTCATAAAACTATGCATACCCTTTGATTCAGCAATATCACCTCTATGTCTGTATCCAAAAGAGATAATAAAAATGGGAAAAGGACGCATATGTACAAAAATATTTATAGCAGCTCTTTATGTGGTGGCAAAGAATTGGAAATTGAGGGGATGTCTATCAGTTGGGGAATGACTGAACAAGTTGTGATATATGAATGTAATAGAATATTGTTGTGCTGTAAGAAATGATGAGCAGGCAGACTTCAGAAAAACCTGGAAAAAGTTACATGAACTAATGCTGAGTGAAGTGAGCAGAATCAGGAGAACATTGTACACAATAACAGCATCATTGTGGGATGATCAACTGCAATAGACTTAGCTCTTCATACAATGATCCAAGACAATTCCAAAAGATTCATGATGGAAAATGATATCCATATCCAGAGAAATAACTATGGAGTCTGTATGTAGATAAAAGCATACTATTTTTATTTTTGTGTTGGTTTTTCTTTCTTTCTTGGGATTTTTCCTTTTTTGTTTTGCTTCTTCTTTCAAAACACGACTAATGTGGAAATATGTTTAACATAATTGTACATGTATAACCTATATCAGATTACTTGCTGTCTTGGGAAGGGGGGAGGAAAGGAAAGGAAGGAGAGAAATTTGGAACTCAGAATGTTACAAAAATGAATGTTGAAAACTATCTTTACATATAAATGGGAAAAATACTATTAAGTGATATATATAAATGTGTGTGTGTATATATGGTTTAGACTTTTTTTAAAAAGAACTATGGAATTGAAATGAGACAGATGAAAGCCATCACGCAGGAATAAGCATTCACATAAAGCTTTTAAATTGGTACCAAAGGGGGAATCTGGCAACTGAGCCCTGGGAAGAGGTACAAAATAACTCTGCAATATGATTTTGTGGGAGACATTTAATCCTGGCTGAATTTTATTTACTGCTCTCGGGCTGACTCTTTATGCATCTTATATGTATGTGTTCTTTGAAAATTAGTTTTTCCCCATTTGTTGTATGAAATCTCAATCTAATTTGCATGACCTTGGCTAACTCATTTAGTCTTTCTGAGCCTTGCCTCTCTGCTGTGAAGTGAAGGGATTGGGCTGTGGTTTCTCTAGGGCTTCTTGTGTTGTTAAAATTCTATGACATTATGATTCTAAGGCTCCATTAAAGAGCCATATCTCCAATGATAGCTAAATGATAATGTGATATATAGAACTTTTAGCTTAAGGAAAACAAGAGATCATTATCTTATGCTAGTGTAACAATCCCTGCAGAAAACTAAGTCCTTCTGTCTAGAAAATAAGCATAGAAAATAAGTGAGACAAGTATGTACAATAATAATCTTTTATTCCCTCCCAATTACATTCAAGGAGAGTAAATAATATTGCAGCTAGAGTCCACAATAAGTGTGCTTCCTTTTTTATTTCCATGACAATGTGATACTTGTCCAATGATTGGAAGATGAAAATAGCATGATAATGATATGTGGCCATTTAACTTTTGTTTATAGGGTAGAAATACATGAATTCTGGGAGGTCTGTCTGGAAAAGGAATCTAAGTATGGAACGTGGCTAAGCATGAGATACAGCAAATGAAAAAGAATGGGAAAGAATGCCTGGTGACAACTGGCGCCAGAGCATATCTGTCAACACAACTTATCAGATAAGTAGGAAGTTAGATACAGATCAGCCAAGGGTCCAAATTTTACGTGAGAGATTTAGTCTGAAAGAAATACTATACTGTATAAAAAAGTAAATGGGAGGCTAGAACAGCAAGGCCTGGTGGAGCAGGCTACACGAAGACTTCACTAATAAAATCTGCATTAGAAGAGAGAAGGAAAGGCAAGAAACACAAATTTGTGAGTTAAGAGTGGAGACAAAATGTACAGATTTCTGGGGAATGAAATGAGAGATGCAAAAAGCACTGAAACCTGAAAGGGAAGATCCCAGAATTTGAGAGTTGGAAGGTACCTCAGCAACCATCCAATCCAACCCATACAGAAAAGAAGTTCCCATTCTAATATACCTGATAATTGGTCACTCAGCCTCTGCTTGAAGACTTCCAAGAAAGGGAA
The DNA here is from genome assembly GCA_028646515.1 of Pseudochirops corinnae. Lineage (NCBI taxonomy): Eukaryota > Metazoa > Chordata > Mammalia > Diprotodontia > Pseudocheiridae > Pseudochirops > Pseudochirops corinnae. Next base: position 436,985,636 of record CM053585.1, read on the forward strand.
ACTTAACCATATCCACCTATAGTGCTTTGAGATTTACAAAGTGCTTTTCTTCCAGAAATCCTAGGAAACACACCAAGCTGCTTTTATTATTTCACTTTTACAGATGGAAAACTGAGGCTCAAAGAGTTTTAATAACTCATCGAGGGACTTCCCTCTGGTCATACTTAAAGGCGGGACTTAAACTCCTGTCTTCTGGTTATAAAATAGTTGCACTTCAAAAAATGCATGCAGAGAAGGCACTTTAAAAAAAAATCAGTGTTAGAGAAATAAACAAAATTCAGCCAGAATTAAATGTTTCTCACAAATTATATTTTAAAGATTCTTAGTTTAAGGAAGACAAGAGATTGTTATCTTATACCAGTATGAAATTCCCTGCAAAAATGTGAGCCTTTTTGTTTAGAAAATAAAATTCTTTTTTTAAGCAAATAGATATAATATTTCACTTTCTCCCAATTGTTTTCAAGATCAGAAGCATGCTTAGATAACCCCTTAGAGATTTTGTCTAGGTCCCCAAGCTATCCCTTAGAGCAGTGGTTCTCAACCTGTGGGTTATGTTTAATTTGTAACAATGAAAATACATCCTGCATATTAGATATTTACATTACAATTTTTAACAGTGGCAAAATTACAGTTATGAAGTAGCAACGAAAATAATTTTATGGTTGGGGGTCATCACAACATGAGGAACTGTATTAAAGGGTCATGGCATTAGGAAGGTTGAGAACCACTGCTAGTAAGGAATCCCTTACAAGAACCAGAATGGGTTAACTAGAAGAGGGAGAACTGGCCAGACCCTAACCTTGTGTAGACCCATCTAAGAGCTAAAGAAACAAACCTGGAGAGTCAAAACCCAGGTCCACTGAGCTAGTAGCATCCAGGCCAAGACGGGGTAGGAAACCATACTGAAGGGAGCTAAGAAGAATAGGCCCAATGTCATGTTGGTCTTTGACATCAACATTAACCTATATATAAACCCTTATCTCATTCATCTGTTCCTCGATTTGGTCATTCCTCATTCTTATCCCTAACTCTGTATGTCTTCCCTCCATTCATAAGAATGAACCTCAAAATACCATAAAGGGAACTATGCAATTTTCAGGAAACAGAAAAAAGGAGGGGGGAGGGGAAGAAAAAGTCAAGTCTTTGTAGGCAAGGGTAAGCCTGGTAAATAGAAGTTCATGGCAGCCTGAGTTCCATCGATTGTATTAGTAAGCTGAACCATGGCCTGATTAGTACAAAGCAAGATAGTAAGTGTACTAGAATAATAAAAGTCAAAATCTTTTGTCTATAAAAATAACTGCATAGGTAAATATGTGTAATAATCTTTCCTTTTCTCCCCTTTACCTCCAAGATTAGAAGTAAGGCACACTGCTTCAGTGACCACTCAGGATCTCCAGATCCTTGAGTTACCATGCCTAGGGTAAGGAATTCTTTATACAAACAAGAATGGGGTGGGGCAGCCCAGGAGAGGCAGCATTGCCACCCTCCCCCATTCTCTTTTGCCACCTTGAGTTTTATTCAGAGAAAAAAAAATTGATCTAACAACCAGGAAAACATGATGTAAAATAAGTCAATTCTGTACATTTGCATCTTTGTGCATCAAAATCATCAGGTTCTCATAGTCATTTCCAGTTCTTGCCTCAGACACAGGCTTTTTAGATCTTATTCTGCTCTTTTATTCAGGATTAGATATCCAAATTAAAATTTTTAAGAGAACTGAAAGTTTGGTTTGTTGTTTTTCTTGTAACAAAATACCTTACTTAAGCTAGCTAGCCTTTGAAATCACTCTCCATTAATGGAGTCTGTCACCACACTTATAGTTATCCCCTCTCTGTTAGCTTTGGATTCAGATTATTTATCCAACATTTATAGGATCACAGAGTTAGAATTAGAAGGGCCTTCCAAGGTTACCTAGCCCATCCCTTCATTTTATTAATGAGGAAACTGGGGCCCAGAAAAGTTAAATGATTTTATGTATTCACAATGGCAAAAACAGGATTCTATGAGGTTTTGTTTGTTTGTTTTAAGTTAAATATTTATTGACAGTTTTGGAATCAGAACCATTATTAAAATTCTTCTCAGACTGTTGGAATGCCTAAAAAGTAATTCAATTTTTTTTAACCTTTTTCAATGATATTTCCATAAGACACTATTTCCTACATATTTCCTTTAAATGGTTTAGTCTGGTTCATTCTTGATTTGTTGTATTCTGATTGGGATTGTGCATTAAGAAGGTTATTTTTGTAGCAGTGTGAAAGAGGAATCAGAGGAGAGAGAAATTGCAGGAAAGGAGATTGAGTCGTTGACTAGACAAATATTCCAGATGAAAGGTGGTAAGACTCCAAATTAGAGCAGTGGTAATATGTGTGGAGAGGAAGTGACAAGTGTAAGAGTCACTGTTGAGATACAATTTCCAAGACTTGATAACTTGATGGAATCTCAGAAGCAGAAGAGAAGGAAGAACCAAGGATGATTCCTAGCTCCTAGATTTGGGTGATGGGAAGGTGGTAATGTCATCAATGGAAGGAAGTTGGGAGGAGATACAGGTTTAGTTGGGAAGATGATAGGTTTAGTTTGGGATGTGTTAAGTTTGATGTGCTGGCAACACATAAAAGTGGAGAGCAGCCAAAAATGTGATACTGGAGCTCAGTGGAGAAAGCAGAACTAAATGTGTAGATTTGGAAGCATAGAAGTTATGGGAGTAGAGTGCTCATATGCATCTATAATTTAATAAATTTGGCTATTTCCTCCAACAATGCTAATCACAACCCATCCAAACTTGGCTATTCTGTGCAATTCTCATCCATGACTCACAGTATGTTCAGCACATGAGGTAGGCCTTCCTCACTTTTCCATGGTATTGTAATGGTACCGCTGGAGTACCCAGACTGTCTGCCTGTCATCCCTCATCCTTGCCAAGAGACTAACCTATCTTCTTTTCCAATCATACATCTATCTGATAACATTCTTCATACATATTGTCCTTTAAAATTCTTCATTGGGCTCTTACTTTATTGTCTTTTAGAAGTTCCTCATTTTCACGTTTTTTTAGAGTCTATTGTGTTCCATGTGTGACAGCCATACAACACTGCTAGAATTCTGTTTTCAAAAAAAGGTGGTCTTTGTTTCTGGCAAAACAGATGGGGCTGATCAGAGCGTTGTTCAACAAGATTATTTGTGTTATTATATCTGTAAAGGAATCTTGAATGATTTTAATGAAGAGATGGAAGACATAGGATTAGCAGAAAGCCTTTTTCACAATTTTTGCTCTACCATAATCAACAAAGAATAAGGATAGTGATATTTTGTATTCTCTGCACCTTTCAGTTTATTGTATGATGGTAAAAACGTAGTCCATTGTATAATATTGCTTATGAAAGTCTTCCTTCCCCTATCAAGAAACATACTATGAATGTCTTCAATTTGTATTTAGAGAAGTCTCAGAAAAGTTGTGTATAGATAGAAATACATGCACACTCACATACAGGTGGATAGCTGATGTTTTCTTTGTCACCTTTTTCATTATTAATAAGACCTAAGGTTTTTAACCCTACCCCTCTGGAAGTGAAATATTAGTACATGCACTAATTCAGCCAGTCTTTAGGCTGTCAAGGCAAAATGGGACAGTTCCATGGCTGCTATATGTGGTCTCACAGTTCAAGTTAGAGCAAAGACCTGGGGTTGAGGATTTACGGGAAACTAGTCCTCAGGTAGCAGTTTAAGCACAAGCTTTAATGCTATGGAGCACAACAAGGAACCCCTCCCCCCCCAAAAAAAGCATACACACACACACTATATGTCAGTACAGACAGATAAAGGTTCTACTCATTTGAGAGAAGGAGACATAAGCATGTCTTTTATTTAAGTAACTGGTCTATTAAGTAATGGTCCCAAGTATCCTGTCCTCTAAAGCCCTGTTCAGTGACTCTGCTAGCACACCACAGTAAAGACCTATCACTGTAATATTTCTTGGTCTGGTGAGCTCTGCTTAGATTCGGCCCTCCACATCCCCATCCCCCTATTTTCAGTTACTCCCTTAGCATTGATTTCACACAATTTTCCCTATCATTGACCATCTGTATCATCCTCTGTTGCTGAAACCTCATTGGACCTTAGCTAAGTGTTATTGAAATCATTATGGTTTCATTGGAAGTGCTTAAGACAGTATTTCAAGAAAGCTTTAAGGTCTGCTGAGGTACACTAAAGCTTAGCCTACCTTGACACCTTTTAACAAGAATTGTACTGTCGTTGGAGAGACAAACTCCCTCCCCAAGGCTATTATTGACCCCAAAACCTTAGCAACAGAAATGGTTTGCATTCAAGTCCATTGCACTAACATAGAGAGGAGACCTAGCTGGAATTTATTGATCAATGTATCAAAAGATCTATATTTATTAAAGAATTAGGGTCTATTACAGACCTGTTCACATCATCATCATCATCATCATCATCATACTTTGAACGGATAGAAGTTCTTTAAGATTTGCAAATGTATATATATATGTATATATGTACATATGTATGTATGTATGTATGTATGTATGTATGTATATGCTTGCTCATTTGATACTCGCTCCAACCCTTAGAGCAACAAGAGATGCTATTTTTTTAGCACATTTTGCAGATAAGCAAACGAATGCTGAGAAAATTTAAGTGACCCATCTAAGATCACACAACTACTTGGTATCTAAGGTAGGGTTCAAATAGGGCTTCTCCACTCAAAGTCCAGCACTTAAACCATTTCACCAACTATTAGTAAATAAAAACGCTAGCTTTTAGATCCTTGTTATCTTTCACTACATAGGACTGACGTAAAAAGAAGAGCATTTTTGCAAAGCTATCTATATAGCACAGACAGGTCTGATCTACTCATTTGCTATATTGTAAGACAGAATTTAATCCACAATTTAATTTAAACCTCAACAAAAATATACTGCATTATGCTACTTGCTTAATACTAGCAGACAATTAGAAGGGGCAGTGAATAGAGCTATGGGCCTGGAGTCAGGAAGACCTGAGTTCAAATTCAGCCTAAAATACTGAGAAGCTGTATGACCCTGGGCAAGTCACTTAACCTAAATCTGCCTGTTTCTTCAGTTATAAAATGTGGATAATAAAAGCAATTACTTTCCAGTGCTTTCCCACTTTGAATTATTTCCGATTTATTATATATATACACATACAAACATACATACATATATGTATGTATACACACACACATATACACATATGTATATAGCTTGCTTTGTATATATTTGTTTGCATGTTGCCTCCCCCATTAAATTGGAAATTCCTTGAAGGCAGTAGCTTTTGTCTTTTGACTCTTTTTTGTATCCCTAGAGCTTAACACAGTACCTGGTACGTGGTAGATGCTTGATAAATGTTTATTGGATTGAACTATTGAGAATCAAATGAAATAATATTGATAAAATATTTGGCACAGTGAATGGCATGTAAAATGCTAAATAAATGCTTCTTTTTTTCCCCTTCCCCCATTTGACTGCAAAAGTAAACGTAAGCCACAGACCTTTTTTTCCCACCTGTTTTTGAAGCGGTTATCATCCTAAGCAATTCTGGCATTTCCTGATATTAACAAACATTCCTAAACTTCATCCACATAGTGTCATAGATTCAGAAATGAAAAGGGACCCTAGAAGCCATCTGATCACAACTCCTCATGTTATGGATAAGGAAATGGGAGCACAAAGCAGTTAAATGATTTCTCCAAGGTCACAGAGACAGTAAGCAGCAGGGCTAGGATTTGAACCCAGGTCTGCTTAACTCCAAATCTATCTCTCTGTACCACTGTCTCCAATATATGATGATTTCAAATACTTTCATCTTCCATTAAGACAAGAAAAACCATTAAACCAGAGCCCCAAGTAATTTAAGTATTAAGTGATAGTTTTGTAAAGAAAAAGCTGCCTCTCTGAATGAACGTGGTAGAAATTCCCAGCTTTCTAACCTATGCTAGAAGACAGCAGTTTTATCTTGTACATTGTACTTGCACTCAAGGCACTAAAGGATATTAAGATGGTTATTTTTCCCAGAGTGCTAAAGATTAAATGGATTTATATGCCAGAGGAAAAGGTAATCAAATCTCCTTGTAACACTTACTCTGCCTTCCTTAACCCCAGATGCCTAAGTTGGCATTTCTCTCTCCTCCTAAGCAGTATAAAAATACATTTGAGCTCCTTATCACCGTACAGTTACCCTATAACTTAGTCTGCCTAACTCAACCCACCCTCCTTTTCCTTATTCTCAATTTAACTTTTTAAAAATATTTGTAAAAAAAAATAATAGGGCAGTTATTTAAAGATTAATTTTAGAAAATGATTACTAGGTGAAAGAGATTTGATACTGGTGGGATTAGGGAGATGGACAGGAAGAGGAAAAACCTAGGCCTGGATCTCACAGGTATATTTTCTCACTTACTCTTAGAGAAAAGTGCTAATTTACAGGTGGCTTCATCAAAACCTTTCCCTGGCTTGATTAACCTGTAAGATGAGAGAGTGAAGTTCATCAAATGTCAGGAAACTGGGCAGCTTGCCTACACAGGTTCTCAGATGAAATGAAATGCTTCCATATGGTAGGAAGGTGAAAGTCTTTTTCCTCATAGACTTGTCATTCTGTCTGACTCTATGTATCAATTTTTGTTGTTGTTGTTGTTGTTGTTGTTGTTGAGTTGTTTCAGTCATGCCTGACTCTTCATGACCCCATTTGGGGTTTTCTTGGCAAAGATACTGGAATGGTTTGCCATTTCTTTCTCCAGTTCGTTTTACAGATGAGGAAACTGAGACAAACAGGGTTAAGTGACTTGCCCAGGGGCACACAGTTTACTAAAATGTCTGAGGCCAAATCTGAACTAAAATGAGTCTTGCTCACTCCAGGCCTTTATCCACTGTGCCACCTAGCTGCCCCATGTATCAAGATAGTAAAGCACAATGAAAATCAACTCCTTCCAAGGTTTTCTTGACAGTGAGTTACATTCAAAATGTGTGCACATGGTTGGTGTAGAGATAGAAGAGAAAACATCAGTTCAAATGTTTTATATCCTTATGTTTTTATGTGTTTTTATGGAGGAAAAGAAGAAGAAACTTAAGCTTGTGGTCACTTTGAAATTATAATCATTAAAATTATATATTATTAAACTGATTTTTTTAATCTGCATGTATCCATAAACATTTTGTCCATTTGATTAGAACAACTACAACTTTCCCATTTCTGTCATTATCTGATTTTTAGACTTAATCCCAATTTTATATTCAACCCAAAGATATTAGAAGTCAAGGCACCTACCTTAGAGTGTGTACTAGGAAGGGATAACCCAATAACTACTGTACATCTCTAGTGATCCCAATAGGCAAAAATAATATGGCCAGAAGGAATCTATAAAAACATTGCTAAAGCATTATGAAGTCTTGGACAAGAAACCAAAGACCTTAAGAATCACCTGTGGTATTTTCATCACTGGTGCCATTCAAAAGCAAAACTATCATTTGTGCCAAGTGTCAAGAGTGTGAATACAAGTCCACTCCCCCAAACTCTGGAAATACAAAGAAAAGCTATCCCACTATAGGAAGAGAGAGAGAGAGAGAGAGAAAGAGAGAGAGAGAGCATGAGCCAGAGCCTTTCTGTAATTCTTATAACCTATTAAAAGAATGGCTTTTCCTGGCTCAATGACCAATCATCTTCATGTATGTCAGGGAGATGTGTGGTATACATCCTTTAGTAAGGACTCTGAGCACTAACCCAGCTCCCTGGAAGTGTTCCACCGTACCCTTGTTGTGACTTGTTTGAAACAAATAGGCTAGGTTCACAGGCTAACTGTAGCAAAGCATCTAGGGCAGTGGTTCTCAACCTTCCTAATGCAGCAACCCTTTAATACTCATATGTGGGCATATCTACATGTGGGTGGACTCGCCTGGAGATGGATAGAGGAGCTGTGTCTCAGTTCCTAAGACCATCAGAAATATGTGTTTTCTGATGGTCTTAGGTGACCCCTGTGACCCTTGTGAAAGGGTTGTTTGACCCCCAAAGGGGTTGCGACCCACAAGTTGAGAGCCGCTGATCTAGGGGGAAAAGTAACAACATATATTACAGAAACAAACCCATTTCAGGAAATCTAAGAAATAGAGAGGTCAAGCTTGGAACAAAGCTTTTGGATGAGAAAAATAGCAGCAGAAACAGAAGAAAGATAGTTATTGGAGCATGCTACAGATGACCTGCACAGAAAGGAAATAAATGAGAGTCCAGAAAACAGATTGTAAGGCTGGTACTAAGATATGACATAGTAGAGATTGGGGATTTCAATTCTCTGGACCTTCCTCTGCTCAAAAGAAAGTAACTAATAATTTTTAATTTGTCTTAATGATAATTCTATTCCTGAGAAGTTGGAAGGAGAAGTGAGGGAATCTGCTGTTCTGGATCTGACTCTCACCAACAAGGAAGAACTGGTTTCTGTGGTGGAAATGTTGAGAACTTTGTTAGAAGTAACCAATTTATCTCATAATGTGTGATAGAGAGCAGAGTCAGGAATTCAATTCAATTCAGTTCATTCTAAATTTGTGATACCAAGAGGGAAAGTTGGGCATAGTCTGACATGCACTCTATATTTTTGGAGAACAGATTTCAGTGGGTTCAGAAAAAAAAGGATAAGTAGAATCCCAAGGACCATATTTTTAGAAGATGTCATCCTAGGGAAATGTTTGAGTATAATTCTAAAGAAACAGAAGTAATTGAGTGAAAAAGAAAAGAACAGATTGTCTAAAGACACTGATGTGGCTGCATATTAACCAACATAGATTTAAAAGAAATAGACATGGAAGATGGAAGCAAGGGCAGATAATTGAGAATGAACAAATATGCATGACAAAGTCCTATAAAGAACAGTGTCAGGAATAGAAAAACTCAGAATGAGCTAAAGTTTATGAGGAAAACAAAGGACCACCAAAAAAAGGGTGCTAAGTATTAGGGAAAAGTGGGTTAAAATTGCTGCTCCTGGTTGGTGAGATGAGGAGGAAAAGGAAGAAGAAAAGGAGGAAGAAAGAAGAAGAGCAACAACAAGTACTACGACTTGACACTAATATTTAGACTGGAAATAACAAAACAAAAATGGCTAATAGAGGTAAGTAGGGAAGTGGCAAGAGAGTCATGTTACCAGACCCTCATGAACTGCATCTCAGGTTGCTGAAAGAACTGGCAGCCATGATTTCTGAGCCACTATCTTTGATCTTTGAAAAGGCTGAGGCAAGGGGGCAGAGGCAAGATGGCGGCATAGCAGCAGCAACATATCGCAGCTCTCACATAGCCACCCCAAAATACCCATAAAATAGGACTCCAAACCAATCCTACAACTCCAAAACGCACACAAGGATACTTCCCACTAAAGTCAGCTTGGCTACGAGGAACCATATCAGCACTGCGAAGCCAGCCTGGCTTGAAGCCGAAGCTGCGCCCCAGGAGCGGCGGAAGAGCCTTTCAGTTGAGCGGAGGATTAGCACCAGCTGCGAGTGGGGATTGCGAAAGGGGGAGATAAGCAGTCCCGCAGAAAGGTCTCCAGAGCGGAAAAGCGAAAGGCAGAGGTTTAGCACCTGCCTCCGCATTGTAGCTTCCCGCCCGCGGCCTGCAGAAAGCAGGGGGACTAAGCGATTGTTTTCAGGCCAGGGCTCTCCCATTGAGCGGCCTGGATCCCGATCGTCGTCTTGGGCCTCAGTCTTGGAGTCTTCATTATCCAGTCAGCCGGAAGTCTACGGCAGCCGGGAGGACCCCAGCGATTTGGGACAGAGCTTTCCCTTCTGGAAGCAGAGCCCCATAGAGATTAAAAAAAGTTAAATAAAATCACGGTCTGAACAACCATGAGTAAGAATAAGCATAAGAAGCAAAGTAAGAACAGCTCCCAAACCCTAGATTCCTTCTTTGGGGAAAAGAAAGATCATGGGAGAGAGAGGGAGGAGGAGAGCGCAGCCAGAG
>CM053585.1:436996107-437038975 GCA_028646515.1 Pseudochirops corinnae
AGTGACATAGGAGAGAATAGACTGGGGGAGGGGGGACACACTGGGATGGCTATTTGGGGTGGGGGAGGGGGGAAGAGGGGGAGAAAATATGTAACTCAAAATCTTGTGGAAATGAATGATGCAAACTATAATAAAATTAAAAAAAAAGAAAAGAAAAGACTGAGGCAAATGAGAGAAGTAATGCAGAAATGGAGAAGACAAAATGTTATTCTGATTTTTAGAGAAGGGAAGAGAGTTGAGTTTGCAACAACAACAATGCCAATGGGCTTGGTTTTTCCTCCTAGCAAAGTTCTCACGCATGGCACTCAGGGGAGAGTGAATAAACATCTAGGAGAAGCAGCATTAATCACAAAGAGCCAGCTAGCCTTTATTCATCAAGAGCACAGCCCATGAGAGAATCACCTCATCTTCTCTTTTGACACGGTTACTAACCTCTGGTTTCTTCAGTGTTTAAGCAGAGCTGTGATTTCGTAGGTGTTGGAAATTCCTAGTAAGGTAACTCTCTCTACCATTTAGCAACCCCTTGGCAACTAAGCTTTTAGATCAGGAAAATATTGTAGATATAATTTGCCCATATTTTATCAAAACATGTGACAGTGTCTCTGATGTTATTTTTGTGAATAAGATGGAGAAATGCATGCTACACAATAGGTCAACTTGATTCTGGTTAAGTAACTGACACCAAAGTCTAGTGTATTTAATGTTTCAGTGTCAGCTCAGATGAGGAGCTCTTAATTGAGCTGCCCAGGGATCTGTCCTTGGCCTTGTACAGTGTAACATTTTTCTTAACAAGTTGGATAAAGGCAATGGATGGCATGCTTATCAAATTGGCAGATAAGAAAAAGGTAGGAGGAACAGCTAATGTGTTAGATGACGGTCAGGATACAAAGAGATCTTGACAAGCTAAATTGTTGGACTGAATCGAATAAGATTACATTTAATGTGCATAAATAACAGTCTCACATTTAGGTTTGCATAACTAGCTTCACCTGTACAAGATGGACTAGACAGCAGTTCATCTAAAAAAGGTCTGGGGAGTTTAAGAAAGCAATATGAATCATTAGGGAGATACAGACAAAAAAAAAAGCCAATATATTCGGGCAGCAAGGTGACAGCTAGTGAATAAAGCAGCAGGCCTAGAGTCTTCCTGAATTAAAATCTGGCCTCAGATACTTACTAGCTGTGCGACCCTGGACAAGTTACTTAACCCTGTTTGCCTCAGTTTCCTCATCTGTAAAATGAGCTGGCGAAGGAAATCCAAACCATTCCAGTATCTATGCCAAGAAAACCCCAAATAAGATCACAAAGAATCAGACACAACTCACAACAAGAAAAACTTTAAGTAAAGCAGGTCATCGAGGGCTAAGGAAACCTGTGACCTGGTCAGAAAACATCTGACTTGCTCTTTCCATTTGGGAAATGTCATTTTTAGGAAAGAAATCAAGGAAAACTCTGGTGAAATCATGTCACATGAAGACCATTTAAATGAACTGGGGATGGCAGTTTGGAAGTACTTGATTTACTCTTCTTGGTCCTAGGGAGTAGAACTAGCAGGAATGGGTAGAAATTGAAAAAAGAGATTTAGCTTTTATACAAGCAATATCTTTTGAATAATTTTAGTTGTTCAGTCATATCTGATTCTTCATAAATAGCTATAGGTTTTAACTTTATTTCAGAGTTGTTGTTCAGTCATCTCAGTAGTGTTCAGCTCTTTGTGATTCATTTGGACTTTTTTTTGACAAAGATACTGGAGTGGTTTGCCATTTCCTTCTGCAGCTCATTTTACAGATGAGGAAACTGAGGCAAACAGGGTTAAGTGACTTGTACACAAATAATAAGAGTCTGACATCAGACTTGAACTCAGGTCTTCCTGATTCCAGACCCAGTGGTCTATCTACTACACCACCTAGCTGCTCTTTTGAACAGTTAGAACTATTCAGTAGTAAAATACAAAAAAGCTGAGTTTGGAGGAAGTGATTCCTTATCACTAGAGGTGTTCAGCAAAAACCAGGTCACTGATGGGATGGCTCTTTGTCAGCTCTGTTGAAAGGATTCTTCTTCAGCTTTTCAGTTCCCTTTCAGGGAGGTGGGCAGCACAGTTGATAAGAGTGCTGGACCTAGAATGAGGAAGAACCGAATTCAAATCCAGCCTCATACACTTACTAGCTGTGTGACTCTGGGCAAGTTACTCAACCTCTGCCTGCCTCATTATCCTCAACTGTAAAATGGGAGAAGGGGAGTTATAACAGCACCCACATCACAGGACTATTGTGACAGTAAAATGAGATAATATTTATGAAGTGACTAACATAGTACCCAGCACATAATAGACTCTTAATAAATGCTTTTTTCCTTTCCTTCCCCTTTTGTAACTCTATAAAAACAGTTCATTTCAGAATTTATGGAATCAAATGTGTGTGTGTGTGTGTGTGTGTGTGTGTGTGTGTAGACACATACGCGTGTATGTTGCTTGGTCGTGTCTGATTCTTCATGACTCTGGCACATAGTACTTGCTTATTAAATGTTTGTTGACTTAATTTATCCCTCAGTGCTTTTAATTCTTCTTAATTCATCAGCACAGTAGATAAAATATTGGACAGGAAGTGAGGAACACCTAGATTACAATCCTGCTTCTGATATTTATTAACATCGTGACCCTGGGGAAGTCACATAACTTCTCTCAACCAAAGTCATTTCATCTGTTAAACAAGGGGAGGAATTGGTGGCCTCTGAGGTCTTTTTCAGATCTGAATCTATAGTCTGATAGTTGTTGTCATTATATCTATCTTACCCTGCATGTCAGAGCCTTGAAGTGAAGAAATGTGTCTTTTGTTGGGTTAATGTGTATACCTAGAATAGTATTAAATACACAGTGATCAATGGTAGCTGATATTTGGTTCAGGGATGAACCTACCACTGCTCTCAACAAAGTGATTAGTTTTTAGCATGTTATCCAACAATTTACATGCTAGTAATATAAAAGATATTATCAAAAATATATTGATATAGTAAAGTTAGCATCCTTAATACGTACTACTTTAAAACATTGTAAATTGGGATCCTGGCCCATTAAACATCCTTCCCAAACTTTCCACTCCAGAAACCTTTTGCATTCATCCCAGTGAAAGTGAGGGGAAATGATGGCTGAAGAAGATGGCAAGGCTATATGAAGAGTTTTTTTGAGGAGTATGAGGAAAGTCTATTAATGTATGTAGGAAATAGAGGAGTCAGTGCATAAGGAGAGATGGAAGATTTAGAGAGAGGAGATGATCTAATCAGCAAGTTACTGCAAAGGATAACATACAATAGGAGAGCATAGGTAGAAAACACAAATAGAGAACTCTTTGGCAAAGAGAAGAACAGCTTCTGCTTCTGAACCTGGAGGAAAGGAGGAAAGGGTGCAGGAGGATGCTGAGGAGATCCAAAGGATGAGATCCAGAGGATGAAACGGAGTTTCTGACTGGGGGCCTCATAAGGTGGTATAATTATGTTGAGTAGAAATCTGGAATTGAAGTTATGGGAAGAAGAGAGCAGAGTCAATCAGGGAGGAAGAAAAGGTTTGCCATTAATCAATAAAGGTTCATATATACATACAGGAGTTCAGCAACCCAAAGGGGTTTAGCATCTCTGCTAGCACTATCTTCTTCAATTGTCTCATCCCAAGTGCCTTGAATGAGACTAAGGAGAAAAGGCCATCTGTTCAGAGGTGATAGTGGGTTCTTCTGGGTAGCTTCCCATGCTACCCATGGAGCCCACATTTCCCACTCAATTCAGCAAAAATTTATTGTCTGTAGCAACTTAATCCAATCTGTTTGGGAAAGAGGTGCTAGGGGTTCCATCAGTGCCTTCCCCACTTTAAAGAGTCTTGCTAAAAGAGCCCCTGAGCAAATCACTTAATCTTGTTTGACTCAGTTTTCTCATCTGTCAAATGAGCTGTACAAAGAAATAGCAAACCACTCCAGTATCTTTGCCAAGAAAATCCCAAATGGTGTCAAAGAGTCAGGCACAACTGAAATGACTGAAAAACAACAAAAAAGAGCTCCATGACTATAATCTTTTGGAAGGAATATTTTAAATGACCTTCCTACCATAATGGTTGCAGAATTCTATATCTCTTTTCCTTTACTAATCTCCCTCCATTCACCCCACCATGTCTCTCTCTCTCTCTCTCTCTCTCTCTCTCTCTCTCTCTCTCTCTCTCACACACACACACACACACACACACACACACACACACAAACAAACACACACACACATCTTTTCCATGTTGTGTTCATCAGTCTTTATGCAGCCCAACTAAATGGCATTTTTATAAGGCAAGTACACAGTCCTTTTCTTGGCTAATTTGTCTTAAGTGGTTTGCATCAAAATGAAACGTGTTTAATTCAAAGGCTCCACATGTAATAGTATGACAGGAGTAACATGACATCAGTACAGTAGCACTCATTTTATTTTAAATATCTACTTTGTCATTATTGTTCAGTTGTGTCTGACTCTTATGACCCTTTTTGAGGTTTTCTTGGCAGAGATACTGGAGTGATTGGCAGTTTCCTTCCCCAGCTCATTTACAGATGAGGAACTGAGGTAAACAGGGTTAGTGACTTGCCCAGGGTCACAAAGCTAGAAAGTGTCTGAAGCCAGATTTTAACTCATGAATATGAGTCTTCTTATTCCAGGCCCAGCACTATATCCACTGCCCTACCTAGTTGCCCTTAATATCTATTAACAAAAGCCAGGTAGGAATCACAGGACAAAAATATTTCTGACAATTGAGGTAGACTGGTTAATAATGGTATGAGCATGTCAGGGCTTGATCAAAAGCTTCAGAGCACTCATTTTTATTCAAATAGTTGTGCTGAAAAATTTGCCACAACTTAAAACCTCTGCCAAGCTTTGTTTATGAGAAGAACCAGTGCCACAGTAACACCCAGGAGCCATTGAATCAAAAAGTGATTTAAATAATAGGGAACAAAAAAATCTCAGAAAAGGACTAGACCAAAAAGTCAATCAGAAGGCTACAGCGTGTGCAAAACTGCTATAATGGACCTTGGATATCTGTGTCCTACTTCAACACAAAGAGTGTAGATCCATAGATTTAGAATTGGCAGGGATTTCAGGTGACAGCTGGTCCAGTGTCCCATTTCATCCATGAACTGAGGCCAAGAGAAACTGTGACTTGTGTAAGGTGATAGAAGTAGTAATTGAGGGAAGAAGGCCTTGAGCCCCAGCCCTCTCTGACTCCAAACCTCTTTCCACTTGTTTCTCATTCAATTCAATGAATTAAACATGCATTAAATATCTACTATGAGTAAGGCAAAGTGCTAGGTAGTGGAGCTACAAAGACAGAAAGGAAATAGCCCTTGCCTTATTCATTGATTCTTCCATTCATTTGTTTCTTCAGCAAGCATTTATTAAATACCTACTGTGTGTAACATATCAATTCTGAGAGAGGCATCAAGGTAAGCTGGGCATTCTCTGGAAACATGAAATTATTTAGGTGAAGAGTTAAGACATGCATACAGGTAAATAAAATATAAATTATAATTATTACATTATAAATGTGATTAAAGAAGCATTTTGATGTCAGATAATAGGGACATCACTTCCAGCCTGGGAGTGTGATAGGGCTCAAGGAGAGGCCTGGGAACCAAGGAAGACTTCATGGAAGAGTTTACATTTGACCTGGAGCATGAAGGTGGCTCTTCATGTTAGAAATCAAAGACCTAAACTAAGAGATATACCCTGATAATAACATGTTGAGTAGTTTGAAATTATCTTATGAGTTAATTATTGGAAGGGTAAGCAAAGTTGTGTATCCCAGGTTCAGAACATGTTCCTTGAAATGATTTTGTGTCCAGGTGATAAAACTTCATTATCATCATCATCACCATCCTTTTCATCATCACTGAGAAAAAACTGATATTTATTATCACTTTAAGGCTTATAAAATAATTTATGTATGTGATCTCAATTGGGCTTCACAATAACCCAAGGAGGTGGCTGGTCCAATTATTATTGTCCCCATTTGATAGATAAGGAAAGAGAGGGTTAGAAGATATATAATAATTCCTTAGATATTAATGACAAAGGTGGGATTCAAAGTCATTTCTTTTGTGTTCAAGTCTAATGCCCTTCCTGCTCTCCCACGCCACCGTATTTCTCTGTTACCTAATAACCTTTTGATCCTTCTAATCCTTGAAAGATGGTAATTTTCTAATTTTACAACCATACTTGGCTAACTTGGTTAACTTTGGTGTTTGCGTTTGTGTGTGTTATTACTTGGCAGGTAGGAGATCAGATCATTGAAATCAATGGGGAAAGCACAAGAGACATGACGCATGCCAGAGCGATCGAGCTAATCAAGTCTGGAGGGAGAAGAGTGAGACTGCTGCTGAAACGTGGGACAGGACAGGTCCCGGAGTACGGTGGGTTTTCACATCATAGTTCACCTTTTGTGTCCACTTATGTACTGAAAATATTCTTGCCCCTGTTAGAACTAAATTAGTTCTCTGTTTCCATCTAAGCTATCCCTATATAAGTATATTTTAAATACCTATTTAAACAAATATATATGACACGCTACTCGGTATATATACAATGTTTTCACTTGGAAATGTAGATAATGCCAGCATTTTCCAGGGCATCTCTGAGTGCACTAGGAGATTATGCAAATATTCATATATTAAAACATGTTTTCCTTTTCACTTTTGCAGGCATTTTTCTGTTCATTTGGGTTCACAGTAACTTACAAATTATTTCCTAAAACTGCTTGCACTATAATCCCTTGTGATTCTTTAGCAATATTGAAAGAAACTCATGCCTTTCTTATTTATCTGTCAACCTTTAAAGAGATCTCTCTCCAGGTCTTTTGATGGCTTAGAGTTTAAAACTTAATTTCATCTAGAAGTTATTTTTCTTTTACATTTTGAGATCTGGATTTTTCACTCCCTTTCCTCATTCATTTATTATTTACTTACTGACCTTTCCAAATACCTGTTGTAAATGCATTTGAGACTATAAATTTGTGCCTTCAGCAGATTTTTGAGTGATTATATTTCCCTATGGCTAGTTTAGAACATTATCAAAATCATTATTTTATAGTGTATCAGCATGGGTCTGTCACATGAAAGGCAGTAATATGAGCTGAGAAAACTGAAGGAAAGAATTAAACTAATCAATTATCCAATGGTACAGTCAATGGGAAGATCTGAACTAAACATTGGAGCTCCCTCCCACCTTACAGTTACTCCCTTTTCCTTCCCCACCCCACCAAAAATAAAATCCTAACCATTTTTGCATGAATCATGTAGGAATTGTTTCAATTTCCATTTCATTTTCCCAGTGCATACACAACCTCTAAGCCCAGTAGAACCATCCAAATTCAGGAACTCTGAATAATTTATAGAATGTAAGCTCCTTGAAGGCAGACAGTATTACATTTTTATCTTTAGAGCACAGTACCTGGCACCTAGTAAGCACTTATTAAGTGATTATTTAATTGAATAATTTATCCCACAACAAAAAAAATTAAAACAGGGATCTCAAGGCTCACAGGAGATTGAAGAATACCAAATGAATAGTCGTTGGAATTCAGAGCTCAGATGTTTTCTGTAGGACTAGATCTGTGCTCAGTGAAATGTAAGGAAATATTTCATAGCCAGGAGCAACTCTAATTTTATTTCAGTGGTTTCTAATTATATTAACAACATTGATTGACTTGAATAGTAAATAAAGCCAAATCCTGCTACAGGCATCAATTAGGTATCAGCATTATGTATTTTCTGAATGTTATGAACTCTGATATATACACACACACATACACACACACACACACACACACACACACACACACACACACACACACATATATATATATATATCACTTGATTCCCTGAACTTTCCAGTGATAGATAGCATCATATTCACCTACAAATTCTAAAAATTAATTTCTAAAAAGCATATATTTACAATGAAGATATATGTCACTCATCTGTCAGTATCTAGCTATATATTATCTATGCCAGAAAAAAAAAGTTAATCAAATGTTAGGAAATATGAACAAGAAAATAAAAACCTAATTATATGTATATATATATACATATATACATATTACTCAAAAATAAAATACTACTACTACTCAGGTATAAATATAGATATCTATTATCATTAACTTCCTCTTGAGGCTCTCTTGCTAGTTCCCATATGCCTTGCAACTTCCCTCAATATGGGGTGAGCCCTCAGCCCCAATACTCTTATCAAATTTATAATTAGAAACTGTATAAGTAATAGTGTACATCATAGGGTAGGTAGATGGTACAGTGGATAGAGCACCTGGCCTGGAGTCAGGTAGACTTGAGTTCAAATGTGAATACAGATACTTCCTAACTGTGTGACCTTGGGCAAATCACTTAACTCTGTTTGCCTCATTTTTCTTATCTATAAAATAAGCTGAGAAGGAAATAGCAAACTACTCCAATATCTCTGCCAAGAGAACCCCAAATGAGGTCACAACTCAGCAAAAACAAAAAGTATACATCATAAAAATAAATTTAATTCATTAATAAATATTAATTCATTCCTATGAATCAAAAATAGATTTACAACAGACTGCTAAAATTCTCTGCATATTTTAGCATTAGTCAGCTCAACTTTAACTTTATCCAGAGAGGTCAAACCAAAGTTTAATCTTTCAGAGAAAAAATCGAATTTGCTCATCCCTTGAGTTTAGCCGATAATGTCAACCAGACACTTGAACTTTCATGCTGGTCCTTAATTCTGTTAAACATGATAATTATGTTGTAATTGTCTCTTCATTTTTCCAAGATTCCGCAGTCCCAAACTTGTTCAGTAATATTAAGTCTATTTGGTTAATTTCAGCATCAGCTAGGTTTTGACTGTAGAATAAGAACATTAACAGTTTACAGAGAAACTCACTTTGAAGAAGAAAAACAGTATGCTAGAAACTAGACATTTAATCTTGAGGCAAAACTAATGTGTTGGATGAAACGTTTTTCACAAGAAGTTTAAAAGGTTGAGGATCAGGTCAGCAATTTTTTTAGAGTATAACTAATTTTTTTTTAGAATGACGTTTCTGCAGCCTCTCAGGGGCTAATTAGGAAAAAGCAGTTCAAAGAAACAGCCGCATCAGAGGATGATACAAACCACCCTGAAGTAGCAGTGAGTACCCAAGGCTAAAAAACATAATTCTTCTAACAGAAATTGATGAAATGTAGTAAACAGATACCACACATACACACACACACTCTCACACACTCACTCTCTCTCACACATACACACTCACAAACATACACATTGTGTTGTGTGTGTCTGTGTGTGTTTTGTGCTTGAGATCAAAAAGAGCGAGTGAACAAAGTTAGGAGATATCTCTTTCCTAGCAACAAATGGAGAGTTTATGTTTACTAGTTAACCAGCAGGAAAGTATTATATTTCTGGTGTCTACTGCCATCTTAATCACAGGAAATTTTATTTGTTTTAATGAGTTTAAATTTTTCTGACATTCAATCCTGAGATTTTCTGTTCTGAGCCTCTTAAATTTCAGATCGCAAGCTTAGCCTAAATTCCATCTCCAAAGGATTATTTTGTGAATTATTGGAGCCCATGGGAGATATACCTTAACCTCCCAGGGAACTGCAGGCTTAAAGCAGCAAGGAAAAGACTAGACTCTGAAGATTATCAGACTGTAGACCGCTTGTCTAGTTAACGATTTTAAAGATATCAACCAGCCCTCTGATACCTGCACAACTGGAAACATCTTTGAAGCAAGACCTTTATCAGGATTTATGAGCAATGTCAAGAAAAATCAGGGCTTGGTCAAGAGATATAGGGAAGGAAAGGGGGGGGGGGGGAAATACCTAGCATCAAACTCCTAAGGTGTTCTGTGACGGAGAGATAAGCTCGGAGGCAAAGAAAAGAAAAAAACACCCAGGGCACCTGACAGATTATTGACTGAGAAAAATCTGTGGGAATCCAAGTGAGCCACGAAAAGGAATAAAATGTGCTGCAAATGTGTCCTACGTATTGGGGCAGAAATTACTTCAGGATTCAAACGCTTTCCCTGCCAACTGAGAGAGGGAAATGCACAAATTCAGCCAGGAAATCCATGGTCACACAGAGCAGCCTGTCAGAAGAACCACGGAGGGGACCAAAGAATGATAAAAGGGTTCAGAAATGGTGGAACTTGAAAGAGGAGCTCAGCAGATAGATCTATTTCTTCTCTCCTCTAAACTTTAGACTAAGAGCGTGTTGGTGTGGAGGCCAGACAAAGGGAGGAATTGTTCTCATTGAGCCCCAGCTTGAACTAACAGAGTACATTCACTCCACTGAGCCAACAGAAAAAAAATGCACCATACTTAACAAGAATAATATCATTGTGTGTTGGTTATAAAAATGCCTTCTAAAACTAAGTATTGACAGAAAATTTACCCCCAAAACATGACCCTCTACCTGCAGAGGGATAAATTATACAACTCTCTGCTTTGAAATAGATTCTTCTTTCAAGTCATCGGAAGAACCCCGGATGTTCCCTTATTTCTTTAAATGAAAGTAAAAAAACCAGACTTGTCTTCTAGGAATAGAACAAAGCTCCCAACAGGAGGGACGTGTACTTTGGCAATAATTTGCTATTCATATTTGATCAAACTATAGAGAAACAGGATCTTCCACTGTGGTCAATACTGTTGGCCTTTCAAAAGATGCAATTAAAAAAAAAGTATGAGGGAAACAATAGTTAACATTTATTTAACATTATGAGGCGGGCACTGTGCTAAGCATTTTACAATTATTTTCTCTTTTCATCCTCACAACTACCCTGTGAGGTACCCCCATTTTATAGATAAGGAAACTGAGGTAGACAGAGGTTAAGTGACTTGCCCATGGTCATACAATTAGAAAGTGTCTGAAGTCAGATTTGAACTCATTTCTTCCTGATTCCAGCCCTGGTGCTCTATGCGCTGTGCCACCTACCTGCAAGTAGGCAACACAGTCAGACTACATTAAGGACTAACCATTTCTACCCACACAGCTGTGACAGGAAAATATAGCATTGACAGAAAGAAGCAAATCAGTGCATTGTATTTCTGTTTCTATTTTTATTCCCAAAGCTAATTGTGTAAATATTTGTTTCTAGCTCAATTATCAGCCCTTGGGAAATGAAACTGAGCTGTACAAGGATAATCAAACTCCATTAGTTTACGTTAATTTTGGAGAAAGGCCTGTTTCCATGCCGCCCGGGGGTGGGGGGGGGAACCTGCAGCCTTGAGGCCCCATGTGGCCATTTAGGTCCTCAAGTGCAGCCCCTAGACCGAATCCCAGCCTCACAGAACAAACCCGGGGGATTTGCTTGGATTTGTACAGCCTCGACACTGCAGGCTCCCCATCCCTGTACAGGAAAAGTAACTTGTGACTTTTCAAGACTATGCAGTCACTGTAACTAGGATAGAGAGTCATTGCCTAATGGGTAAGAATGATTTAAAATGATCATATTGAAACACCAGCTTAATCTGTGCTGCCCCCTTATATTGCAATGTCATTATTTATACATAAACATCACTTCAACATCCTTTAGAAATAAGCTGTTCTGTTAAATAGGAAAATATTCTCCTTATCTTCTTGGCAGTATTCATTTGCTTAGCAAGCCTCTTATTCAGTTGATAATGTACTTAAACTTCTGGCAAGTCCTCATTCATCAGATATTTCATAGACTATTTTAAAAATCAAAGCAGAGACAACCTTAATTTTTTAAAAAATTAATCTTGAAAATAAAAGTCCCGAAACAAGGATAGCAACAGGAACCAATCCTGTGGTTTCATGAGTCTAGGAAATCCCTGGATGAAGATGTTTCCTCTACCAAGGCAGGTCAGCACCTTCTCTTACAATTTTTAATCTAAGGGAGTTTCCCAGAACATTGAGAAGTTTAGTAATTTACTGAGAATCCCATAGCTGGCCTGTCATGAGCAGCATAAGACAGACATGCTATATAAACCTTACAAATTAGAACAAGCTGTGGTGGGAAAATTAGATCTCAATTAAATAAAAAGTATGACTAGTTTAACTAAAGAATAGCTGTGAAGTTTCTACAAAAGCCCTTCCCTGATGCTTCCTCCTACACGGCTGGGTTCTTGAAACATGCCAGTAGAGGGCAATCTCTGGCCGCCACTCCCAGGATAAGGACAACAATAACAAGCATCTGTATAACGAACACTAACCAGGTGCCGCGCACTGTGCTAAGCACTTTATAATCATGTTCTCATTTGAATGCGGCAGTGGGGTGGCACAGTGGATAGGGCACCAGGGCTGGAGTCAGGAAGACCGGAGTTCAAATCCAGCCTCAGACACTCACTAACTATGTGAGAGAGGGAGGGAAGGAAGGAGGGAAGGAGGGGAGGGAAGGAGGGGAGGGAAGGAGGGAAGGAAGGAGGGAAAGAAGGAGGGGAGGGAAGGAAGGAAGGAAGGAAGGAAGGAAGGATGGCTGTGTTGCTCAACTGGCCAATTTCAGTTGGGTCCCCAGTGGGCAGGCAGCTCCTACTATTGCTAGCAAAGCATAAATGATTTCTTTGACCATACCAACCTATGAAATACAAAATGGCACTCACTGGTAATCAACTCCCTACCATGGTGACTCATTGATGAAAAGGAAACAGGTAGTACCAAGAATCACCATTTGTAGATAGGCTATAAAATTTAATGTAGTTATTACTGTAAATGTAAAATCTTTATCTAGTGACCAAGAGTGGAGAAGTTGAATCATGTCAGTCTTAATCATTAAACCAAAAGACAAAAGGAAGTTGCAAGTTAATGGAAGAATGTCTTAGGAGGGGCAAATTACGATATTGGTGGTATTCATTTTATCCTGCATCTGAGGCAACAAGAAACATCATTGCAGAGGATGCCTGTAATGTTTGTGAAGAGTATTTACAAGACCACCATGAAGATAATTATAGCATGTGTACTTTTATCTGTTGCGGAGACTGAGGGAAAATAAATTCCATAAAGAATTCCAAGTCCTCCAAAATAAATCTTTTTTTTAAATTTAAAAATACATATGTGCATATACATATATAACATTTAAAGTATTTGTAGATTTTAGTGAAAAGATGGGCAGAAGAGTGAAAATGTACTGGAAAATATTGCTACTTATTAAGAAAAGAAAGAGACCAAAATCTTGTGGATAATACAAAAGCCTTACCCTGCTGTATCATGAACAGAAGAAATTTAGGAAACATTAGACATGAAATAAATGCCATCATAAAATATGAAATACCATCATAAAAAATGAAAATTATTGTTTTTAACAGACGGGAATTAATCGACAAATATTCATTACGCATCTACTATGTGCCAGGTACTAGGCACCGTGGATAAAAAGACAAAAAAATGAGAGTCCCTCTTCTCATGGAGCTATGACTGGTTGCCGGTTTGATAGTCACTTCGGAATACCCTGTCTAAATATATTCAGATTTTTGACTTATTACAGAGATCAAAATCAATATTAAATCAGAAGATAGAATGAAAATGAGATGTAGTATTCAACTTAAACACCTCCACTCTGACCTATTTAAGCAAACTATTGACCTCCCAAAATTGGTAATAAATGAAATGACATAAATATAAACTATCAGCATTCTCAAGGAATTTCAACTAATAAAAACCAAATGCTGGAAGAACCTAGAAAGAATGTCAAGCATAAAAATCAAGCCACTAACATCACAATCAAGCATGAAGAAATAGAATGAGATTAAAGAAAACAAAAATAGGAAGAATAGCCAGACCATACTAATCATATTCAAAGGAGGCTCGTGCTATAGGCGAAACAATTATGAGGGCCTTAGGTGACTGGTTCTCAAGATAGGTGAAAGAGAGAACTCTGCCAAACAATTAAAAAAGAAAATCACAGGCTTCATTGTTTTTCAGAAAAAGGAGAACAAAAACAGTCAATAAGTACCATATTCCTCCTTCTCATATCTAAAAAGCTTTGAGATTATTCTATATACATAATTAGGGCATTCTTGATAAAGCTATGAAAAGGGATCAGTAGGCTTCCACTAAATATTCCATTATTGACTATATCTTTACAGTAGCCATTAAATTGAATATAAAACCTTATTGCAGTTATTGTCATTGACTATAAAAAGCACTTTATTCAATAGAGGAAAATGCTGTTTCCAAAGACCCTCTTCTAATAAGAAGACTCTCATGCAGGTATTAAATTAACATAAGATTTCTTTGAAATAGGTAACAGCAGAAATGACTTTATTCAGTGACTAATACCTAAGAGAAAACGCGACATAAAACAGGAAGATACATCCTCACCAAAGATTTTTACAACTCTGGTGGAGGTTGTCCAGTAAAGAGGGCATCCTTCAAACATTCTTGTGGCAGATGACATTATGCTTATTATATCAAATTCCAAAGTCTTGGGGAGCCTCCTGAATGAAGTTTGTGATTACTTAAAAGATCTCAAGCTAACTGTCCACCCAAGAAAAATGAAGTGGATGAAAAATGCTTACTGCTTAGATTATGAAGTTGAATATACACTGAATTGAGAGGTTATATAAGTATACATATGTGTTTATGCACATTACATATATTTATATGTGGGTGTATATATACAAGTGTGTATGTGCATTTGAGTGGGTACATATGTTGGTTAAATTTCATTTGGACGATGAATCCATCTGCATCCAATGAGTCCAATTGTAGATGTATGTGAGTGTGTATGTGAATTTCTTGGCTAAATTGAAGATAGATAATGAACTGAGCCCGGAAAGGAAGAAGAGAATGGACTAAATTTGCATTTTAAAATAATGACTCCAGTCTTACAGAGTAATGACTGTAAGCATCTCCCTAATACCAAAGGACCAATTTTTGATATCAGTATTCTTCCAATGATGCCATATCATATAACTTAGGATATGAAATACTGCAGTTGCTGAAAAATCCAAGTTGTGGATCACAGCAGCTTCCTTGAGGGAAATAGACTGTAGCATATTACCAGTGAAGTTCACCAGAAGCAGCATTAAAGAGATCATTGAAGTCCTATATGCCTAGAAAAGGAGATTGATAATGTAGCAAGAGCACAAGACAATAAATGAATATATGCTCCATTGGTATCCACATAATGTTAAGAGAACTAGACAAAGAGCCCCAATATGTTAAGTGAATTTTTATGGAAGATTATGGGAAGATAGGGAAAGGAGTTATACCGGATGTGAAGCCATATGTAATTCATAATCTGTACCTTTGGGTGAAGTATACACATAGGATTACACTATAGATCCCTGGAAGTATCAAATTTTCCCAAAAAATGGAATTTTACTCATTTCAGCTACCTAAAGAAAACCAAGTTTATCTAACATAATTTTACCATGTAGAAACACCTAAACTTAGGCCTTGTTTTGTTGAATAAATGAGAATTACTTGTTATTATTCTTCATATATAAATGTTTCTGAAAATAAGGGTTTAAGTGATTACTTATATTTAAAATAATGCTTTACAATTCATGGAATATTTTATATACATTATTTCCTTTGACCTTCATAACTTTATAAAATAAGCAGTGAAATATTATTATCCCCATATTAAAGAGAAAAACACTAAGGTCAGAGAACTCAAATAAAGGTCACTTACCTGGTTAGAGGTGAAGTCAGGACTGAAAGCCAAGTCTTATGACCCTAAAGTAAGTGTTCTTACTACACTTTATGGCTTTAAAGACAGTTCTTTTATTACACTACCCCACAGCCTTTTTAAACATTCCCTGAAACCTTATATGCACCATTAGTCTGTACTATCTTTGAGGAAAGAATTTACTGGATCCCGTCTGAATTAATTACAAATATCAAACTAATAAGTGTCCTTTTAGGAAGCCAGTAGCTGGTCTTCAGCTGTATTATATTCACCTAGACACCAGGAACCCCCTCACCTAGCATCCCAGAGTTTGTACAGGTGTATCGAGATTACCCAAACCATTATAAAAAGAATGAAAGATTCCCCACTGCCTTCAACTCCTCCTCAGAGACCAAGTTTATGAGAGTCTTTAAATGGCTTCATAGCCTTTGTACTAATTCACCTGCATTTTTAATAGGGCAAAGGCAGCATGCTCCAATAATAAATTCTGAAATTTAATTTCAGCTTCTGACATTCATGGTTGAACATATCTTCCTTTTCCATGAGATGTTCCACAAATCACTCAAGAAAACCTTCAGCTTAGAAAGGAAAAATGATAAACTATTAAGGGAAGGAGACAGCAGGAAGGGAGGCTGCTAAAATCCCTGCCTGTTGCACACATAGAGGAGGTTTTCTTTTCTTTTCTAAAAAGATCCCAAGACTGGCATTTGCAGTGTTATGGTTGTCCCAGGAGACCCTTTAACTAGATAAATGATGACCAAGCTGTAGCTTCATAGAGGCAGAAGCTGAAGGCTGCCGTGGAATGCTAACTCATAGCTGCAGAATTAATTTCCCCACTATCAGGCCTTTAGTCCCATGAAAGCTCCCCATTTTAATTTATTTCTCCTATGAGTATGAGAAAATTCTTTTGCACTTATAAATACCTTTTATATTGCCTTCAATGAGCATTTGGCTTTTGAGAGTGTATATAGGTAACCCTAAGACTTGTTACAATGAATGTTGTAACTTCTATGAATCTATGATCTCATTGATGTGAGGCCTCCTTACAGTGGCACATATTGGAATCTAGCTTTTGCTTTTTTGTCCTATGCAACTCCTGCCCGTGACCTCCCGTAAGTCCTTCACGGGGGGTTTACCCAGCCTGCTAGTGTACCACCTCTGAATTTATTGACATTATGTGAATACCATAATGCATGTGGGCTAACCTTTAGTTATCCTTAGCTCTTAACTACATGATTAATACACCTCCTTTTGCAGTCCTTGATCCTTCATATTAAACATCCATTATCCTTATGCTTCTATTGTCAGTGTATTACAGCCTACTCTCACCTACTATGCAGGTCTCCATGCCCTTTGGAGTGACCTATAATTTCAGTTCTTTGTAGACTGTGCATTTCAAGTCAATTCAAGTCAACAAGCTCTCATTAGGGGCCTACTGCGTACTAGGCATTGTGCAAAGAGCCAGGGATACCAATAAAGGTAAAAGCAGTCCCTGGTTTCAAAGGGCTCATAGGATAATAGGAGAGATGAGCAAACCAGTATATATAAACTATATATATATATATATACTGAATAATCTAGAGGGAAGACACCAACATTAAAGGGAATAAGGGAGGGCCTTTTATAGATGGTAGAATTTTTATTGAGACCTGAAGGAAGTCAGGGAATCCAGGAGGAAGAGGCAAGTTCTGAGGGATCCAAAGTTGTGATTTGACTTGTGTAGTAGACTCCCCAAACCCCAACAAGGAGAAAGCTCTCAGCTCAGCAGCTTTTAGTATAGGAGGGTTGCCTGGTGATGCTGCAGGACTTGTCTAGAGTCACTTATATAGTTAGTGTGTCAAAAGAAAGACTTAGATTCAGGTATACCAGATTCTAAGGCCAGCCCTGCGGCCTCTTAGAACATTGTTTCTAAAAAGATAGTCCTTTTGTTTCGGGGTCAAGTTTGGAGGGACTTAGATCACTACAAAATTTCTGAAACATAATATAACCCACTCATCCAGTGCCTGTCCAACATAACTTTACTGATGGACTGACTGTTGGTTAGGTTATATGAGCATTCTTCATCGTGTGTGTGTGTGTGTGTGTGTGTGTGTGTGTCTTTGTGTCTGTGTGGGGGAGAGAGAGAATAGTTGGGCCAAACTCTTAAGGCTCTTATTAGTTCTATTTATATAGTTCTATTTCAATGGCTTATCAAGATATGGAGGTGGTTCTGCGTTCTTAAAATAAATGCTAATAGAGCACAAGTTCTAGAAGATTCTACAATGTTAGAAAGTGTCCCAGTCCTACTTTCTGAGGATCAGCCTAATTAAAAATGGGAAATTTGTGGAACTTACTATAGCATTCAATAGAGTACATCTAGTCCCAGAACATTGCAGAATCTCCTAAATGCTTTGAGAGAAAAAACAAACACATAAAATAAATTGGACAATGTTGTTAGCAACAAAATATCCCAGGAAGAGGCTATTAAACTCCTTGAGTCCTAGCATCCCTCAGCTTCCTATTAGTACTCACTAATTAGTGGAAATGTTGATATTAAAAGATACATTTTCCAAATAGTAGTAAGTTCAGCCTCATATAAAGGTGTTGGACAATATGCACTTCCAACAATTTAAGGGGGAGTCTAGAGCAATGGGATAGAGATTTAAGTCACCAGGAACTTTATATGTCTTGTGGGAACTGGACTTACAGCTAGTCCTGTCAATGCTGCTTCTCTCCCACCCCACTCCAGTTTTCCCCACCTCACGCAAGCTAGAAATTCAAGGCCTTCTCCCAGCCTGGTCTCACTCTGACATGGGAGCCTTTCCCTAATCCTGTCCCAGACTAACTTGCCTCTTCTCCAAGCAATTCAATGGCCCCTCCACTCTCAGAGCAACCATTATAATGCCAAGTTTATAGACACAGGATTAACCTGACCCACTGAAGCTCAGAACTCCTGAGCTAAGATTCATCACCCTCAGCTTCTCCATTAGCCGGGACCACAGGTGTCCACCTCCATGCCACAACTTGTCCTGTCAATTCTACTCCTGTCTGCTTTGAGCCAATTTCTCCTTATAGCCATGGTAATGAATCCTATAAAATAACCACCAACCACTTCACTCAAGGAAAAGCAAGTATATCTAACACATTGGCTAGCTAAGGTATCTCTTGGCTAGGGCCACATGGGCTGACAACCTGAGCCAATCCGTATCTTTTACTTTGTCTCTCAATTTAATTTGCCTTGGATTGATTGATACGGCGTTGCCTGACTTCTCAGGTAATCAAGCTCTCCAGTACTTGTTTGGATTCCTAAAGAACAAATCCACCTTTGGCTCTAGTCCGTGGTTCCCCCAAACACACACACAAAATTCAGAAGTACTCACTACATAAATAAGACATGGAGAGGCAGTTTATTCCCACACAGAAAGGGGGATGCCAAGAAATAAAGAATTATAGAATGATTAAAACAGAATGCGGCAATCTATCACTGCTAATACAATTCAAGCCTCTTCGGGACACCAGTAGCTTCTTTGTGAGGCTGCTATTTAACCATTTCAGTTTTGGCCTCCACTGAGCATTCAAGTCAGACACCGAAGGGGATGCTGTTTCCATTGGCCTTCTCTTCTCTCTAATGGCACACTCTTTCCTTGCTGCAAGTCTGCTCCCACTGCTACTGCGCTTGCAACTTCTACCAGGCTGTTACTTCTCCCCAAAACTTGCAGGCCCTTCAATAGATTTTGATGTTCATAAGGTCAGTGCTAAATGAAGGGAACACAAAAGTGGCAAAGGCAACAAGAGGCCCCCAAAAAACCTCAATGCAGCCGCCATTATGACAGAATAGAGAAGAGCCAGATAGAACTTTCTTGACTTCCACACTCCAGCTATCTGACTTGAAATTTTTTAATTCCTACTTAACCCAATTAATCTGTATCCCCAAATCTTATTACAGTGACTGCTCCCCTACCCCAGCCAAAAAAAAATCCCAAGGGGCACATCAACAGGTTGGGTTACTTCCTCTGGAGATCCATTTTGCTTGTCCTGTAAATGAAATGAAGACAAGAACAAAAAGACCAAATGAAGCATCTGGAATTTGTTTCCTTGTTTGTTATACTTATCTGCCAGGCACAAAAACACTGCTCTTCATTTGTTTATCTCTGCCAAGCTGTGTTTCCTCTTTCTACAACCAAGACATTTGTTTAATGATTAAGTAGTAAGCAATCAATAAGCATTTAAGCATCTTCTATGAGCCAGGTTCTGAACTAGGAAAGAGAAAGCCAAAGGAAAAGATAAATAGCCCCTTCTTTCTAAGAATTGACACTAAATATTCTAGAACAGCTAGGTGGCACAGAGGATGGAGTACCAGGGCCCAGAGCCCTGTTCTGATGATTCATCCTACCATGGCTGGGTTCTTGAAACGTGCCAGTAGAGTGTGATCTCTGGCCAGTGCTCCCAGTATAAAGGAAGCAACAACGTCAACTATAATAATAAACACATATTAAACACTTAGTATGTGCTAGGCACTGTGCTAAGTGCTTGATAATTATTATCTCATTTAAATGGGGCAGCTCGGTAGAACAGTGGCTAGAGCACTAAGGCCTGGAGTCAGGAAGACTCATCTTCCAGAGTTCAAATCTGGCCTCAGACACTCACCAGCTGTGTGACCCTGGGCAAGTCACTTCATCCTGTTTGCTTCAGTGTCTTCATCTGTCAAATGAGCTAGAGAAGAAAATGGCAAATCTCTTCAGTATCTTTGCCAAGAAAACCCCAAAGGGGTCACAGAGAGTCACATGTGGCTGAAAACAATTGAAATGGTAGATGGAAATGCATATTAATATATGCAGAATGCATACAAAATAGATACTAGATAATTTTGGAAGGGAGACACAAACACCTGGATGGATCAGGAAGGGCCTGATATAGGAAGACACTCTTGAGTCAAACCTTGAACATGTTAATCATGTGGAAAAGACTCAGTTTTTGATTCCTGATTTAGCTACTAGATCTCAGATAGTGACTATAATCAGCAACTTCAAGCTTAGATATGAAACATGCTGGGTTTTAGGGTAGACTCATCCTCATTTCTTTGCCTGTTTTATTAAGCAAAAAGTAACAGGACACAATTACTTTTTGGTTTTATGCTTCATACCCACCCTCCTTCCCCCAATCCACTCAGTGCTAATATTTCCTTGTTACTTCCTTCAAAAACAGCCTGTGCTTTTTAATGCAACCTTCTGTACCTTGGCCTTCCCAAGACCCATATCTTTCAAGCACAGTGAAGATCTTATTAAAAACTAAATGAGTCGTTTTTCTGGGTGACTTTTAAAATAGGGCAACAACTTTTGCTCAGCCACCTTTGCACAAGGTTACTTGCATTCTGACAAGACAAGCAGGCAACTTAATAAATTCTGAAACTTAATTTGGGGTCTAACATTTATGTTAAACCTATCTTCTGTACTACAAACATGCTCTTTCAGTTCTGTTTAACAAACACTTATTATATATCATGAAAAACAATGTCTGACCAGTAGGTTCCAATCAAAAAATCCATGTTAATCACCAGTTCACACAAAAACAAATGTACCTTTTCATATGCTTTTCATTAAATCAACAGATTTATACCTATTTTATATAGGGGAAAACAGATACAAATTCAAGTTTTACATTATGAAGTACCTGAAAATATTGTACATACAATATCCTTAAGAGTATGTCTATAAATGCAGTATAAAGGGGGAAATATTTTCTATTAGAATAAATTTAATTTTTTAAGTCAAAATAACTTTAAACAGTTTTCAAAAATGTTTTGCTGTATGCCTTATCTTAACTCATATAGGCAGCAGTTTAACAGGTCTTGTCATTGGAAAGAGTGTATAAATGTAAGCCTTATTTGATCTGAGAGCTAACAAACTCTGAAGTCTGGTATAGAAAAATGCAAGACATAAAGTAAAAGGGAGGAAATGGAGTTTTCAGCAACAATCTGGTTAACATTTTCATTATAGATGAGCAAAGCTGTTGATTCAGACCTTAGTAGTATCTGTGCTGTCTCCATAGATCACATTAACCAGTCATATTTGTTCTTTTCAACATTCTATGAAGACATAGCTAAAGAGTGATCTGTGAATTCATTGTACAAGGAAACTAAATGTATTGAGGGATCTCCTGGTGGAGTCCGCCAACGAACATCTAAACTCATCCATAACTTACAGTCAAATTGCCTGGAGCCCTAAGAAGCTAGGCATCTTGCCCATGGTAATGCAGCTTGTATGTTTCAGAGGCAGGACATGAGCCCAGGTCTTTTTGACTTCAAGACCAGCCCTCCATCCACACCATCACTCAGCCTTTTATTCACATCCCTCAGTAGCCTATTATTGGAAGGAAGAAGAAGAAGAGGAAATCCAAGCATCTTTTCAGACACATACTTAAAGACCTGTACTCGATGTACTAACCACAGATCAAAGCAGCCATTAAAACTTTGGAGTCAAAACAAAGCCTTTTGATGAGTAAGTTCATATCCTGAGGTCTCAAGGGAATTTGTTGCTGTGTTATTTTGTTTGTAATCAAAAGAAATTTCAACAACTGAGGCCACAGTGAATTTGAATTATAAATAAGTAAATTGACAGTAAGGCAGTATAAAAGAAGGGAAATGTCAAAATAAGATATTATAATGAAAGACATACATGGAGGGTCTCAAATGAAATTATTACTGTGATTGAACTACCAAGTGATACAGCTGATGTCCTGTAAAAGCATTGTTCCATGTGTATGAGTTTTATAATGGACTCGAATTTCAAAAATTATCTGAATATTTGCCACTCCTTCAAAGCACTTTAAGATGTCCTCAATATTTTGATAAAATCTACTTCTCTTATATGTTTAGTCCAGTCTTTTGCTACTTTAACTTACTGCATGCCTATCAGTATAAGCTTTACTTAAAGACTTTATTCCTGCTACCAAGTATTTTTTATGCAACTTTTCTAAACATACTAAGAAATCTTTGTTCTAACAGTAATAATATATCTTTTGTCACTGGTTCTGTTAATTCTAATGATTGGTCCTAGGCTGTTCCTCCCCTTCCTTTAGGAATGGTACCTTCCAGTCTCTCCATGTGCATGAAAAGTGACAAGCATGGGTCCCCATATTTCTACTTATTGGGCCACCCTAAAGACACGGTTTGTAAAATCTGCATGAATATTATCCTTCTCTAATAAGCTTTGTTTTCATATGTTTTAACTGTTTTTAATGCACCCTCTCTCTTAGTAGTTTTTCCAGTTGATAATTTACATTGGCCAATATTCAATATTTAAGAGCATAGAATTAGTAAGGATGTCATTTGTGGGTGGGTGTTATAGGAAAATGGAGATAGAAAACCCTATTTGATGTACAATTATGACTGAGGTATTCCTATAGCATAATTCCCTGGAGTGAGGAAAAGGAGATATGGTACATTGAATTTTGGACAGAATCTGGACACATTACCTCAATTTAGTAACTTCACTCAATCCCTTTGGGACCTGGAATGAATTATCTCAAAGGGCAATCAGACTTTTACCCAGTACAGTTTTTGGAATGGTTTTCCCTTGGTCAATAAGATAGAGGAGGAAGAAGCAATGGCCCAAACACTGACCGTAGAAATATTGCCAAATGGCCTGGCTTCATGGCAAATTGCCCATCATGCTTTATGAAGGTTATCCAATTCTGAAGCTTACTTTCCACCCACCTTACTCAACAATATATTAAGCTGAAAGCAATGTGTATTCATTAGAGATGTCTCCTTGACCTACTTGCCATGTTTTCCTCAAAACATTCAAAACTATTAGGTATTTTTTTTTAACATACCATTTGGCTGTATGCTTTTTGGACAAAAACACCTTATTTATAAAGAAAATAGGTTATAAATGATAGTCTTGCAGATAAGATTCAACTAAATTTTCATCCCAGTAACTTATTTATTGGACCAGCTCACATTTCTACTGTGACTTCTGCTTTACACAACTGTCAAGAGAGAGACAACAGTACTTTCATTATACCCAAACAGACATTTATATCAGTCTGGTTATCTTAAAATGGAGACCAACATTGTGTGCTTATATAAATGTGAATCCGACTGATTCATCTTTCAGTACTGATTGTTTTCGTCTATCACTCATTATTACTTCTTATTCTAATACCCACCTTCCTATTCTAATCACCCCTAATACAAAGCTTACTCTCTGAAAGACCATTCCCATTGTCACGAAGACGTTTGGGTTGGGGTTTTTTGTTCATTTGTTTATTTTTGTCAGACCCATAATTAGTGTTGAGAACTACTAGTGATGAAACCTCTTTTATGTATAAAGGCATCTCTCTAAGACTTTAGACTTCAGAACAGTTGCAGATCCACTTTGGTAAAGAAAAAAAGAGGCAAAGTACAAATTAACCAAAAAAACAAAACAAAACTGATGCCTTGACAATGTCTGGCAATGTATGCCCCATTCCCCACCAAGAGTCTGTCACCTCTCTACGAACAAAAGAGCATATTTCATCAACATTTCTCTGGAGTCAAGACTGATCTCCCCAAATTCCTAATATTTATGATATCTTACTGCTTAGTACCACTCCATCACATTCATATCCACAATCATGGGTACCTACTTTGTTTCCAATTTCTTATTACCACACAAGAAAATGTTGCTATAAATATTTTAGTATACATGGGACCTATGCCCAGCTATTGATGCTCCCGGGTCAAAGAGCGTGAACAATTTAGTCACTTTTCTAGCATAGTTATAAATTGTTTTCTAGAACAGTTGGGCCAATTTATAGCTCCATTCATAGTATGTATATTATTGTACCTTCTCATGGCCTCTTCAAAGCAGATTATTTCTATCTTTTAACTTCTGCAAAGTTCTTTCCAAGGCACTTTCTCTGACTTTTCTCCGAAAGGCTTTTTCCCATTACTGAAGCCCCTCCTGGTTATATGCATAAATGTAATATTCCCCCCAAAATAGGATTAGTCTCTGGGAGAGTGAATTATTTAGCCAACCCATGCTGCTAAATGCTTCTTTGCCAGACCAAGTGGTGATGCCAAATATATCCTGTCCCAATCATTTCCTGCCAATGTTTCTAAAAATTGGAATTGTCATTTTCTCATATCTTTGTAAGTGCTTGTCTCCCAAAAATACATTATAGGGCAGAAGAAAGCTATCTATGAAATAAAAAAGAAAGTCAGGCCATTTATTAAGAGTAATACTCCAGTGAAAAAGAAAAATCAGATTTTATTAAGACATAGTTGTACAATATTCATTGGGGAAATCTAATAGAAAGACCTCAGCATAACATAGAGCAAAAATTCCATTTCTCTTTCTCAAAAAAAAAAAAAACAAATCTAGACCTACCATGTGGCTTTATTTCAAATAGTCCTGGGAGAGTTATAAAGAGTATGTGGGAAATTAATGGGAGGGGAGGGGAGGGGAGGGGAAACCCTTTATTGAGTCACTGAAATGATTAAATGAATTGGGGAAATCTTTGTGGGCTCATTAACTACCCCTGAAGTCTTTGCCTTTGGAATTGTGAATTACTGTTTCTTCAAGTAGTGTCCCACAGGAACAAAGAAATGCCATATCTGTGAAAATAGAAATAGTTTCAGACTCACCACTTTCAGTAATATTAGTCTGGGGCTTAGAACCAGGCTATCAGCTGCTCTGTCCCACATGAGGCCTAAGTCAATGATGAAGCAAATTCCTGGTCAGAGAAAGAGCCAGTCCCTGCCTGAGACCACATAAGTCTCCAAGTTTTCAATCATTCAGTCAATAAACATTTGTTACGTCCCACGTTCCAAGCGTGTGCTCAGGGTTGGAGTTGGAGAAAAGCATAAACCCCAAACCCAGAGTAGATTAGTACCAGGGTATCTATAGAGCACCAACATCCAAGTGGCTGAGGTTAGTAGGAAAACCATTTAGCATTGCTTAGGGGCCAGAAAATTCTGTATTATATTAGGAAACCAAAATGACCAGGACACTGGGGAGTTAATAATTTGTCTGGCTCAAACTGGCCCAAAGCTTTGACCTTTTTTAGTGTTGTTGCTTCTATTTACCCATAGCCACCTGGCACTAATGTTCTGGCATGGGCACGGGTAGGGTTTATCAAGCCATCTCCTAACTCAGCCACCCCCACGAAGCAGCCATCGCTGCACAAATGGAGAGGTCAGAGATCAGCCACTGCAGCACTGTTTATGTGTCTTGGTTTTTCTGTGTCTAGAATGGAGTGATCCCATACCTACCTATAGCAATATCTTGAGGTTTAATTAATCTAGTATTTGCAAATAATTTCCAAAGCACTTTGAGATCTCTAACAAAACAACTCTTTGAATGGTCACTAAATTAAATACTGGGTAACAAAGTTTCGGTGTTAGAAGTTTATATGGTAGATGCAGTTCATGATTCACATTCCATACTTGAACTTCTTGTAATGTGTAGCAGCCAATGAGGTGGCAGAGATAAGGGACTTCTCCTTTCACAAGACAGAAAGACACCATATCATCTGGGGGATGGAGATCCCCTGGCCACAAAGTAAGAGATACCGCCCTAGATGCAGGGACAATTCTCATCCTGGCAGATGGTAAGGTCTGCTGAAAGTCAGAGAGGCAGGAAAGAAAGGTCTCCTTTATTCTGCAGTCACAGTGGCTATTGTACCTAGTACTCGCTGAGAGTGGGATCCAGCCACAACTGCCCTAGCCTTTTCAAGCATGAGGTGGGGAGAGGGAAATTCTAAATCCATTACAAGTACCAAATATGGTATTTTTCAGATACATTATAGTTTAAAAAGACTGTTGTGGACTGGCCTGGGAATGTACCCACCTTGGTACATTGTTTAGACTGAGTTCTAAATCAATGACTTTGTGGAACACATACTGTTTGTAAGTAAGAGATTATCTGTATCTGAAATAGGTAGATTAAATTCATGGAAATGGTGAGGAATATAATTGTATATAGGACTTGAATGTGCATTTTTATAAACAAAATTCAGTTTCTTGCCCTTGGTGCAAATCACTAATACAAAGCTACAGTATGCCATCCTCCAGGGATATTTGTAGATCAAAAATAATATGGAAGGTATTGTATCCCTACTTGTTCCTTTCATCTGTTTGTAAGGACAGGGCTTAACTCCCTCCCCAACCCAGAAACATGCTTTGCAGGTCCGTCCAATTCCCTTTTCTCCCATCAGTCTCACACATCTTGTTTCAGATCAGGCTAACCAGAATCACAGCTAAAAGAGACCTTGGATATCATCAAATCTACCTCCTAAAGGCATTGTGGTAAAGTGAAGAGGGCAGCAGACTTGGAGCCAGGGAAATGTGAGACCAAATCCTGTCTCAAACATTAGCTAAGTGACCTTGGTCAAGTCACAACCTTTCTGGGCCCCCATCTCCTCATCAGGCTTGGCAACTGTAAAGACCTCTGACAGTTCTAGGTCTCTTATTCTCAGATCTTCCCCTCCCCATTTTAAAGTGAAAGGAACTGTGGCCCAGATTTGCTCCAAGTCAACAAAGTAGTTAAAGAGCAAAGCTGGAATTCTGAATTGAATACTTCTGTGATTTTGCAATGTGTTTGCAAACACATTGGAACACTGGTTTGGAACCCTGGATCTGGAGTCAGAGAAACCTGGGTTTAAACCCGTCCTTAGAAATGCACTGACTGTTGTCTTTGGCAAGTCAGTTCATCTTGCTGGGCCTTGATTTCCTCACCTGTAAAATTACGAGTTAAACTCAGCTTCTGGGATTCTTCTGAGCTCTCCATCTGTGATCCTGTCTCTATTCCCTCCACCAACACAGAATAGAACTTTCAAGACCTTTCTGCCTTGGTATATGTTCTTTCAGATACATTCAAAAAATTCTTACCCTGTTTTCAGTCTGATGATGAGCCCCTCTGTACATGGGTTTGTCTTCACATAACAGATATACCTTCTCACCTTGAGCTCATTCTTGATGCTTGGTAGGTCTGGCAAGGCTTGTGCTTAGTTGGCAAAGTCTTTCCAGGTCACCTCCAAACTCGGACAAACCATTGGAGTGGAGGATAGAATTAGGACTCCGTAGATGTTAAATACTTCAGTATTCAAAGGTATAAGAAGTTAGATAAATATCTCTCCTTTTTATGCTCAGAATTTAGAGATAAGTATCAAATCACACTTTCATTTTACTAAAGACTGCATATCACTATTTAATGAGACCCAGAG
The DNA here is from genome assembly GCA_028646515.1 of Pseudochirops corinnae. Lineage (NCBI taxonomy): Eukaryota > Metazoa > Chordata > Mammalia > Diprotodontia > Pseudocheiridae > Pseudochirops > Pseudochirops corinnae. The sequence goes on from CM053585.1 coordinate 437,023,937, forward strand.
AGATTATCTTGTTAATAGGACTAATCTCTCTGTCATTTAAAAAAAAAAAACAACCTTATTTTATTTACTTTCTATGATAAGACTTCTTGATATTAAATTTTCTTTTAGCAAGGGTACATGTGTATTATGTTGGGGTATTTGGGTTTTTTTGCAAAGTATTTTATTAAGTAGTCTTAGAAACTATGTGGAAATTAAACATAAATTTAACAATCCCTAATTATTGTACCTACACTTTCTACTCAGTTCTTCCTTACTGCCTTTTACAAAACTTTGTTCTGTTAGGCAGTATATCACAGTGGGCAAGGCAAAATAAATTCAGGGAATTGAAGTTCTCAATTCATGATGATGCTGGTGTTATAGCATTTTGTAGCATTTAATATTTGCTGGTGCTTTGCAATAATTTTTATTAGTTATTCTAATACACTTTCACCTTGGTTAGTAAGGCTATGGTGAGAAATAAGTAATGTTGATGATTATAAAGCACTTGGCAAAGAAAAATTAAATGCCAGATAAGTAGTTAATAAAAATTATTTCATTAACATTTATAAGAAATGCATAAATATACATATATCTTGCCTGGTTTACTGTCATCTAAGACAATGCTACTGACAACTTTGTAGCTCGCACGTATGAGTATAGAAGGACAGACTGATTGATTAAAAAAATGTTTTTACATATTCAAATGAGAAAATGCATGTAACATGTTTGCAAAACTTAAATCATTACAAAAATGTCAGCTAATATCATTATGATTTGTATTCAGAAGATATTAACAATTATCAACTTAGGGTTTCTGGCTATGAGCTCTGTTCACTGACCAACACCTGCTTCTCTTCCCAGGGTTCTTGATACTTGCACTACAAATAAGACCAGCTCTGATCACAGACCACTATAGTGGCTAATAATTGGGCAAAAATAAGTGAAGCATCATTCCTGATCTTGGTAAACACAGGTGGATGCAACACATACACAAATAACCATAATACAGAATGTAATGTGATAAATACGAATAAGAAGTGTGAAGTTAGTTATATGAAGTCTGAGAGACAGACAGACCTTTTCTAACCTCAGTGATCCTGGAAGGCTTCATGGAGCCTTCAACACAGTTGAATAGCGGTAGAGAGGGAGGCATTCAAGGCATAGAGTCAAAGCACGGAGTCAGGAAAACACCAGACATGTACAGGAACAGCAAATAGTCCAGTCTGGTTGGATTGTAAAGTACCTGGGAGGGGTTACTTTAAAGTAAGATAGGAAAGGTAGAATAGTGTCACATTACTGAGGGTCTTGAATGCCAGGCTAAGAACATTGTATTTTCTTCAATAAACAATAGGGCCCATCCAGGATTTTGAATAGAAGCATAATCAGAATTAATTTGAAGAAAGTTAATCTAGTTCTACATACTTAATATTTAACTGAAAATGCTGTAATGCCCCCAAGTCATCATTCTGAACATTCTTGCTCATTGTAAAACACTCTAGTTCAGTGGTTCTCAACCTTCCTAATGCAGTGACCCTTTAATACTGGTATGTGGGCATACCTGCTTGTGGGTGCACCCGCCTGGAGACAGATAGATGAGTGGTGTCTCAGTTCCTAAGACCATTGAAAATATGTGTTTTCCAATGGTCTTAGGCGACCCCTGTGAACCCTGTGAAAGGGTCGTTCGACCCCCTGGTGACCCACAGGTTGAGAACTGCCACTCTAGTTATAGGTACTAAAGGGTAGCTAGGACACAACCTAGAAAATTCTATTTTGCATTTTGTTTGATAATCTGTCCTATGTATAAACATATTTTCTTGTGATTTGTCTTCTTCTCCTAAAAGTGTAGAGAAGGAGACTATGTTTAAGTGAAAATTCTACATATTTGTATTCTGATAAATCTGAGTTTTGCTTTCATATCAAATGTGATTTAGGTGTACAGTGGATAGAGTACCAAGCCTGCAATCAGGAAAACTCATTTCCCTAAGTTCAAATCTGGCCTCAGGCACATATTAGCTGTGTGACCCTGGGCAAGTCACTTAATCCTCTTTACCTCAGATTCCTCATCTGTAAAATGAGCTGGAGAAGGAGATGGCAAACTGCTCCAGTATCTTTGTTAAGAAAAACCCCAAATGAGGTCACAAAGATTCAGACACGACTGAAAAATGACCAAATGACCACAAAAACACAAAAAGTGATCTCTGTTAAGAACACTAGAAGCTTTGCTTTAAGATTTCAGGCTGAGTCATGTACTGCAAAAGATGCTGTTAGTGGTACAGTATCTCTGGCTACCTTATAATGAGAAGCAGAGAGAGGAGACAAAAGTTCCCTCTTTTGGGACAGCATTGTGTGCATGCCAGCCAAATGGGAAAGGGACAGAACCTAAAAAGCCCCAAGATGGCTTGACTTAGTACTGTCATAATTCCTTTCAACAAGTGTTTATTGAGTGCCTCTTGTTTGGGGCCCCAAGATGTCACCAGGGGTAAAGATAGGGCCTGGACCTATGATTTTATTGGTACAGGGAACCCTAAGGTGAGGAAAATCTGTTCAGCAATTTAGTGTAATTTAGTGCAATTACTGAATTGCCTAGAAAATTGATTAGTTAAATGACCTGTCCAAGTTCATAGAGCCAATATATCTTGGAGGCAGAAGTTGAACCACAGGTGTTTTGAGGCTCAATTGAGGTAATGGAGGAAAAATGCTCTGCAAACCTTAAAAAGCTATATAAATGCCAGTTATTTGCATTGTTATGATTACCCTATAGTCAACAGGATCTTAAGTCTGATGAGTACTTCATTCCCTGAACCTTCTTCCTAACCCCTACTGAGTTCAAACAATATTTAGAGAACAAAATAGAAATGTGCTGGTGGGAAAAATGGTTCTCTCGAGCCAGTAAAAGTTGTCTCCAGAATACCCAAACCCAGGTCTGCCTTACACTAAGGCCAGCTCTCTATTACTATGTCATTGTATCAGCAACCCCCAGCACACCCAGGATGGCTGCTAGCACAGGTTCCTAGATCTGCTTTTCTAAAGGAAAGCAACTCAAAATGGGTTAACAATCTCACTTTAATCAGTCAAACATATATCATTCACCAGGTTCAGGGAAAAAGTCAGAACCCTGAACTTCAGAGAATACAAACAGAAGTTACAAGCAGACAAAGAAACAGATCAGCAGATGGGCTTCCAGTCATCTGACCGTTATATCCATACCTATTCAGTTACCAGAGAGGGAAGCGCCAACATCTGGGTTTTCAAAGCTAGGGGGCCCAACGGCTTCCCAGAGTCTTATCTGATCAAATCTCACAACTCTTCTCAAAGTGAGCCCTAAAGCAAAAACTCACGTCAGCATGTATATATAGCCTTCTCCTGGATCAGAGAATGTCACAGCCCTCTTGGCCCACTGCCCAATCACAAAGTAACAAGATGTGGGCATTCCTGAAGAGCAAGCCTCCCGCCACAGGCTCCATGTGACCACATTCAGCCTATTAGGGGGCAGAGTATACTTTCAAATCAGGGAAGGTTCTCAGAGCCACTTAAGCCACTTAAGCAAAGGGCCTAGGGGCAGGGAAGATCTTCAGATTCCCTTAACAGTCATGCAGTGAGGGATATAGTAAAATACAACAAGGACTCTCCTCCAGTGAAGAGATGTGATATATGTGCACAAAATCATAACCAGTGTTAAGAGTAGGTGATTAAGTACCACATTTGTCACACGGGCAGAGGGAAGAGCAAAGAAAGATAAATGTGGGCCAATGGTACTCTGATTCCATTTAGGAAGGTGGGACATGAGATGGGTCTTGAAGAGTATATGAACTTAACCAGGTAGAGAAAGAATGGAGGTTGTTCTAAGAAGAATAACACAGGAGTGGGTGAGGAGGGGGAGATAGAGAGGCATGGTGTTTAGGGAAGACAAGATGAAGAATGACCTGACTGAAATGGAAGTATCAAGAGCAAGAACAGTAGGATATCACGTTGGATGGGTATTGTGGCATAATTTTACACAAGATTTTGAATGAAAGCAAGTCATTTGGTCTCATTTAATACTTGTTTAAAACATTTAACAGCATTATAACCTAATAAATTTTATTAGTAACTATTTACATTTGAATTAATTTCAACATATAAAGTATCACAATAATTTTTCAGTCATTCCAAGTTGCCATCAGAATATTTGTTTATCCATTTATTCTCATTCTTTTTTCTTCTTTTATATAGTTAAGGTATGTACTTCATTGTTCTGGTCCAGGTTGTTTTGCTTTTTGTGTTTTGTTTTGTTTTGTTTTGCTTTGCTTTGCATTATTTCATAAAAATCTTTCCTCATTTCTTTGTATTACTTATGATTAATTGCATCGTGGTGTTCCTTTATATGAATAAACCACGATGTATTAAACCACTCCCCTATTACTGGACAATATTTGCTTTCATTTATTTGCAATTACATACAATATAGCTATGAAAAATCTTTGAGGACATAGCCCTTTTTTTGCTTTTAATTACACTTTCCCGGAATAGTCCCAAGAATGAATTATTGTGTCAAAGGATTCATTATCTTTGCGAGTTTTACTGTGTACTGCCAGACTGCTCCAGAAAAAAAAACACTACCAATTTTCAATTTTACCAGCAATGACTGTATATACCTGTTCCTCCACAACCTACCCAGCATCAGTTGTTTAGTTATTTTTTACAGTTTGATGTCCATGAAATGGTACTGCAGAGTTTTAATTTGCAATTCTCTGATTATTAGCAAGGTTGAATTTTTTAAGTGGATGCATTTTATCTTAATCCTCAAAACAAGAGGGGACCTAGGACATTTTTGAACAAGGGAGTGACATAGTTAAAGTGTTTTAGGCAGTACATAAGATGGGTAGAAGGAGGGAGAGAGAGACTATAGTGATTCTAACAATAATCCAGACATAAAATGACTAGGATTTGGATTAGAGTGGTTGCAATGGAAAAAGAAAGGATGTGGCAAATACAAAGAGACATTTTGAAGGTAGAATCATTACACCTCGGTAACCTATTGGACACAGGAAAAGAAGGAAAGGGAAAATAAGATAGCTTTTAAGTTAAAGTTAAGTTAAGTTCAGGTTCTTAGAAGAATTGTGGTGCTATTGACAGAAATAAGAGTTTCAAACTCCCTGAAACTAACAAACCTTGAGCAAATTCTTTAACCTCTTTAGATCTCAGTCTTGTCGTCTGTAACATGAGAGAGGCTGGCCAGATGATCTCTGAGACCTCACCATATCTAAAATTCTATGGGTCTAGAATTGAACTAGTCTGAAAAAAAGATGAGTTCATTTCTAGGAACCTAGAGTAAGAAGTAATGATGGAATATCCAAGTAGAAAATCCCAACTGGCAACTGGAAATACTACGGTGGTGCTTTGGAAAAAGAAGTAGGATTGGAGATATAGATTGGAAAGTCATCAACAGATGAAAGATACTTGGTATAATGAGAGTGAATAGCATTGCTTAGGTATACTTAGAGAGTATAAAGGGAAAAAAAAATTAAGAGAAATCAAGGAAAGGGGGCTAAAGTTAGATGTGTCTAGATGGAAGTGACTAAGATTTGAGCCTTGAAAAATGTTTCTTGTATGCTAGAAGTATACTATGCTAGCAGTATTATCAGAAGAGCTGTTGGAAATGCAAAGATGAATGTTACAGTCTCTGCCCTCAGGAATCCTACAATAACACTAACAACTCATTAAAATCTAGAAAGTGCTTTCCCAAAAAAAAGACCTTATATGATCGGTAGAGCAAGTATTACTATTCCAGTATTACAAATAATGAAATTAAAGATCTACTTAAAGGTACAGAAAGAGGAAGACATACCAGCAAAAGAGACAGAAAAATAATATCCCTTTTCCCCTTCTTCCAGATCTCTGCCATTCTGCCCAAAGCCAAGAATCGTTACCTCCCACAATCTTTAGTTCTACATCTGAAAACAACCATCATTTTTTGACATAACCATATGGAGCTCCTTTTTTGCCATGGGCCTATTGACAAAAGACTCCTTAACATATGGTGTCTTCAAAGGGGGGGAGGGGAAGAAAGATGGTTAGGGACTTGAAGTAAGTCATGATAAAAATTGGCACAGAGGCAATATCATCTGGATTGTTGATTATAGCTTACAAATCTGTTTTCTCAGTGCTTATGTTCAAGATATTTGTTTTTCCTCCATTTTAAAAGTCAGGAAAGGAAAAATGCCTTTTCTCAATGAATTATATCTGTCCCTTCTAAAACTGTCATTGATTTCTTACCTGTGGGCAAATTCTGGCAGATGTGATCATTAGCCTGCTTTCCAGGTAATTAAAGTTTCTGATACACTCCAAGAAAGAAAAATAGATTAAAAAATGTATGTATGTTTATATACCTATATACCTTCATATACATTCAAGTTTCTTCTAATTCAAGACGTAAGTATAGTATTGGTTGATTTTAGAGTTGCAAAATAATTGAAGTATTCTTTGAAATTATTCCCATAGTCAAAAAGCCCTATAACACACATTGTTCAAGGCAGCAACCACATGTGTGGAATTAGTGCTGAGGAAAGTTTTCATGGACTATTCCAAAGATAGCCTTTTGCTTTGAGCAGTTTAATGCACAGGGGAGATCACATTTTTTTAGGGCCTCATTTGTGAATGTGAAAAAAAATAAATTACTACTCTTTCTCTGTTTTTAAAATTATGCTAAATATTTTAATAGCCACAGGACCTTTTTCCTAAAAAACATTTGCCATTGCAATAATGAAAAACATTAATAATTTTTAAAAATCAGACATTTTAAAGGAATTGTATCTGAGATGACTTTAGGAGTCTTATGAATCATAATGATAAATTTATAATAAATGATTAATGATAAAATACTGAGCAATCGGCAATACCAGACTAAAAAGAAAACATATACAGTACACAACCTGTTACTAAATTAAAATTGATTACTAATTCCCTATTCGTTGAGGAGAGAAATTGGTCATAGGAAAGACATTTTGTAACAAGGTCAAAGGAGTGAGACATGGTTGAATTTGTTGAGACTTGCTCTCCTTGTTATTTGATCTTTAATTTTATCCTGCAGGTCAAAAATAAATTCGGTCAGACTTCAGTTGAAAAAAATGTTGGGTATAACACAGACACACACACACACACACACACACACAGACAGACATACAAACTCTCTCTCTCTCTCTCTCTGTCATCATCAATTCACCTCTAGTTAATATCTGTTGAATGATTCTTGGCGTGGGAAATTCTATCAGATGCAAGGAATAAGTCTTAGTGAATACATAGAAAATGAGGTCCCTGAGTCAGCTGAGGAGTCCATAAAGAGAAGTGTGTAAATTGTCCTGCCAGATACTCTAAATAGGAATTTGCCAAACAAATGAACACTAATACAAAGCAGTCCTGGTTAGTACCCAATGAAGACATTGATGGAGGAGGAAAAAAACAGCAATTTACCATTCATCTTCATTGGACCCTGAGGGTAACAGAATGGAAGTACTGAAGTGATAGATGATATATGAGAGAATGCCTTATAAAGTGTATCAAAAGCCACAAAATGTACCACATGAGCATGACTATAAAGAAAACTACAGCTAATCACTATAGCTTCCTTGGTGTCCATCAAGCCCCAGCTAAAATCTAGTCTACTCGTAGCCTTTCCTGATGCCCCTTAATGGATTACCTCAAATTGATCTTGTGCATATCTTACTTGGACTTACTTGTTTCCATACTGTCTTCTCCTCTTAGATTATGAGGTCTTTGAAGGCAGAAACTGCTTTTACCATCTTTATATCTGGCTTGCATATAGTTGTTTGCATGTTGTTTCCACCATTAGATTGTGAGTTCTTTCAGGTCAAGGACTGTCTTTTACCTTTCTTTGTATCCCTAGTGTTTAACACATTGTTGGTTGTTGTCCTTTATTCTCAAAGAGGACCAAAATGACACCACTATGTTGGGGTCAAGGTGCAGTGTGTCCGATTATGGTTGAACAGACTGATATGAGCTTGGAATGCTTTACCACACATTGGGTACAAATAGTTCATATTTGGAGTTTGAGTTCTCTCTAAATTTGTACATCTCACATTTCTTTTGAGCTACTAAAATTCTGTTTCACTCATAGAGCACAGCGCCTTCTTTGATGCGGGCATGCCATGCTGGGCAGTCCTGTGCCAATGTCTCCTGTGTCACAAAATCGATTCCAAAGTTCCTCAGAGAGATATTGAAAGTGGCGTTGTATGGCTCCTTCTGATCTCTCTGTGATCATTTGCCTTGTGCGAGTTTTACGTTTTTAGGAAAATGTAACTTTGGCATTTGAACGATGTGTGGCCAGCCCATCAGAGTTGCACTCTCTGCAGTAGAATCTGAATCTTTGGCAGTTCAGCTCAAGAAAAGACCTCAGTGTCAAGTTCCTTGTCTTGCTAGGAGATCTTCAACAATCTTCCTAAAATACTTCCAATAGATACTTGATAAAATAATTAATTTGACTTTTAGGGATATTTACTAAGTTTTCTTAGTTTGTTGCATAGCTGATTCATAATGAACAAACATTTATAACTACTAACACTTATGTAATAATTTAGGGTTTAGTAAGTGAGGTTGGCAGGAATATTATTTTATACTCATTGATGAGGAAACGAGAACAAAAGAGGCTGCATCTTGCCCAGAGTCAAACAGCTGGTAAGATGTGACTTGAATGTATATCTTCTCCCTGTAAGGTCAGAGTTCTTTGTTCTCTAGTGTGAGTACAGAGGGCTCCATCAGGCACCACTGGGGCATTTTAAAAAGGAGAGACAGTGTAACCTAGGAGTAGCACAGGTACTGGATTTGGGATTTGGAGACACACCTATAGTAAAGAAATCACTCCTCTCCAAGTCATGGTTTTTTCATCTGTAAAATGGAAATAATAATACTCTCAAGACCTACCTCACAAAACTGTTGTGAGAAAAGCACTTTGTAAACCCTAAAAGTGGGATATAAACATTTGTTGTTGTTGCAAGCACCCTGAGGGCAGGAACTGAATCATTCATCTTCATATTTCTCAGCTCTATGACAATGCCTTGCATAAGATTCTCAAATATTTGTTGTATTAATTAAATTAATTCATTCAGGTCAGCAAGCATTTATCAAGTGCCTACCATGTCCAAGGATAGCTGGGTGGTGCTGTAGATAGAGGGAGCTCTGGGCCTAGAGTGAAGAAGACTAATATTTTCAAATCCAGCTTCAGACACTTACTAACTTAACTGTGTCGCCCCAGGCAATTCACTCAATCCTGTTTGTCTCTGTTTCCTCATCTGTAAAATGAGCTGGAGAAGGAAATGGCAAACCACTCCAATATCTTTGCCAAGAAAACCCCAAGTGGGGTCACAAAGAGTCAGATGCAACTGAAAAACAACAATCACCACCATGTGCAAAGATGAAACCTGAGGATCTAATGACAAAAATGAAAAAATCCCTGCCTTGGGAAATCTTATCTTCTCTTAGGGAATACAGTATATAAATAAATACAAGATTATTCGAGGAGGCACAGAGCATAAGCTGCTGAGGAATGAGAAAAGGTTGTTTTTGATAGGCGATAGGGCTGAGCCTTGAAGAAAGCTACAGACTAGAAGAAACGAAGGTGAGGTGAATAGAGCATTCCAGGCAAAAGGAAGAGACTATGCAAAGGTATGGAGGCAGGAGCCTGAATGTCATGTTCTGCAAACAGCAAATAAGCCCTTTTGGCTGGAATATATGACCGGGTGTCTAGAAAGGTTGGCCAACCTGTAAAGAGTTGAAATTGTAACCTAAGAAATTTGTATTTTATCCTAGAGATAATATGGGGGTGGGGGAGGTCACTGAAGATTCTTGAAGGAGGATGACCTAAGACTTGCACTTTTAGAAGGAAAATGTTAATAATGCAAATTTAATTTAACAGTTTGTCCTGAATACAGGATTGTTTGTTTGTTCTAGAAAGTTGGTTGTTAAACCAATATACCCCCTGAGTATCCATTGTTTAACCAGAGAGGCTGAGGTGTAAAAGGATTTCCTGACCACTGAAGCCTATGAGTCGGAGGGGAAAATCAACACTTCCCTTGCTCAATCCTCCTCTCTAATCATTAGATAATATTCCGTGTCGAATGGAAAGAAGGCCTTGGAATTTTCCCTGTGTCATTCAGTGGGGATGTGAAGCAGAAATCCACTATCATAATATTTAGAAAGAGCGTCTGCCTTGTCTTGTGTGATCACCTTGACAGAGCTGAGAATGTTCATTTACATCCAGGCTGCATTTTAAATAGCCATCTTCTTATTTTTAGTAATATTGACTTAATTTAAGGAGCCTGTGGTGTGGAAAAAGGGGCACGAACTAAATGAATCAAAATACTAGTTAATAACGTTGGTCTAAAACCATCAGGAAATTTGAATATGAGATTCCCTAAGGTTCAGACAGGTTTATAGCCATGGGTAAAAAACTATTCAAGGACAAAATTGAGTATTAAAATGTGTTATACAAACACATCTGTAGCACTTAATAAATATGTAAGAGCTGGCAAAGAGAGTTGCAGAAATTCTGAGAGAAAATGTGAACATCTCTAGCCTGGTGATATAACAGCAATTTTTTTTTCAATTTTGAAAGATTTATTGACTTTTTACATAGGTACTACCTTCTCTTCATTATCAATCCCAAAGTATAAAACGTTATCTAAAAAGAAAAATGGTGACAGACTTCACAGGACAAGGGGCCATAAGATCTTGCAGTGAATATCACATGCCAAAGAGCACAAGTATGTGGAAAATTACAGATATAAATTCTGAAGTCTATTGGAGCATCACAAGACTCTGAATGTTAGTACTCTCATTTTCCCCTCTGAACTAAAAAAAAATTTTTTTTAAAGTGTCATCTCTCTAATGGCTTAGAAGGACAAAAAAAATGTATTTATGGTGGCAATATACTAGGTATATTGTTTGGAAATGTTGTCAGGTGTAGTCAAGGCAAATTGTATCTTTGGAACCCTTTTATCAAGGTCAGAAATCTCACATATGCAGAGACTTCTGGGAGGGGGATACAAAGAAGGTTATGTAGGAGAAGGGCACTTTATTGACTACAGCTATTACAGAATGAGTTCTGTTTGCATTTATTTCTTGTATAAGGCTAGGGCAGATTCCCCAGTGACTACAGAACTCTCTGGCTTGGTTGACAAGAAGTTTAAAAGGAAAATGCAAAGCCGACTTGATCAAATTGGGATTGCCAAGGAATCTTAAAGAGAGTTTGCCACCGGCTCAAGTTATATAAGACAATATCGGGTCTGCATACCCCCCCACTCATGCCCAGGGTCACAAGAAATCAAATATACTGGACCCTGCCTTTCCTCTTTTCTGAGTATGTGGTATAGAAGACAGAGTGGGGAACTTGGAGTGTAGAAATTCTGACTCAGACACTTACTATGAGACCCTGGACAAGTCACTTAACTTTTCTGGGAGCCTTAGTTAGTTTCCTCATGGAGGATATATGGATAAACAAAATAAGGGAGTTGTACTCAGTGATCTCCAATGTTTCTTCTAACTCTTTGTGATCTGGTAACTTTCAAATAGAGACCAAAGATAAGCTTCTTATTGACTAGGCTAATGATAGTTGTTTTGTTTGTTGATTTTTTTTCCTGAATAACTAGAATATTCAGTCATTTGATTTCACCCTTCCTCTGGCCTCTTCAAAAAATGTCAAATTTTTTAAACTTGCAATAAATCAAAATTGAAATTGTCTTAGTTTTAAGAGAATTTTACCACACTCATTTCACTAGTAATGGCTTCTGGAACCTTAAAAAGGGGAAATTCATGTTCTAGTAATCTTCCTTTGGGAGAGTTTAGGGTCCTAGGAACAAATTACCCAGACTAGCTACCTCTCTTCCCCCCCAAAAAAATTTTAGACTAGTGAAATCAGATTAAAATTAACATCACAGACACTGCAAAAAAAAAAAAAACAACATAGAAATGCATAAAGGAAATGTCGTCCACTTGGCCTTGATGGGGAGTTAGGGACTGATTGCATATTTTGTTTTGGGGTCCACAGGACCCTATGTCATACTAGGATAGCTCTTTCCCACATTCAGTATACTGCTTTGAGCCATCAATTACTCAAATCAGGGTCCAAGCCCCTAAATAATATAATCTCTCTGCCAGATGAATCTAAAATCCAAAATAAAAAATTTGATAAAGAAGTCCTACATTCCATCACCTTCTCCAGTAAACAGTTTCTCTACCCATGTTGCAACTGTAGGCTCACTGAGAGAGATTGTCTAGGGACAGAGGCAATCTGTGCCCATGTGAAACATTAAGGAGCGGTATGGTACATTGGGGGGAAGCTTTGATTACTAAACAAGGAGACCTGGGCTCAAATCCCACCTCTTCACTGTATGTCCTTGGGAAAGTCACTTATCCTTCACAGGTCTCAGTTTGAACTAGAGGGCTTCAAAGAACCTGTCCAGCAAGAGACCTATACAATTATATATAATCTTTTGGTCTGCTTCTCCCCAGTGGGCAGTATGCCTCGTTCTCCCCACCTGCTGACTTCCTAAAGTCTTCATTGGAAGCCAGCAAGGCAAGCCCCATCTTATCCTCTAAAGCATTGGCCTTAGGGGTGATTGTCTCTCAAGTGAACAAGAATATCTCCTAACTGAAAATAAGATGGTCATGCCAGCTAGAGAATTATAGGCCTACCAGGAAGGGATCAAGCTCATTTTATTCCTTCCCAATAGGCCTACACCTATTTCAGGTCATTTCAGATAAGCCAAGTCAGGCAAGGGGTCTAAAAAGACAATTCTGCAGTTGAAATTTGGTTTCCATGGTTGTGCCCTCAGTATATACAGAGTGGGTAGCTACTACCTCCCCCATCATAACCTTTTGATTCTTTCAATAATAACTTCTCAGCCTTTGATTGTTTGCAACAAATGCCTGTTTTGGATACTCAGTATTCCAACCTTCATACTGGCTGCCTGGGGTTTGAAGTTCTTTTATTTAAGGATTTGTCAGTATTTCCCTCATTATTGAGCTGCCAATTGAAAATGGCCTTAGGCTAGTTTATATTACCAATTAATAGATTTAATATTTAATGTTATAAAGCTATATATTACTTTTAAATTATTTGATCTATGTATGTTTTTCATTAATGAAGAATACTCTATTAGCATATTTATGAACCCTATCTCAAGGCTTAATATGGCTTAATTCTCTTAATAAAAACTAATTTGAAAGTCATTATCTTTTTTTAATTTTATAGCTCTTGACATGGTTTCCCAGCTCTACAAATAAGGAGTGGTTTTAATCCAGAGTGACCGTCAGTAACATTCACTTCTCAGAGCTGTTAGCAATTAGATAACGTATCTATCCCCCAAGATACCACATAGTTCAGTTGGTTCAAGCAGTGTGTCTAGAAGGCCAGGGGGAAAGGTACAGTCCCTAGAGGGTCCAGTTAGTGGCACTCTGTTCTTCAACCGTAGACATTTGGGAATTCTGAGTTTCTGAGCCCAGGTGCAACTAAATGAAAGAGTACAGAAGGATTCATATAAATCCATCAGTGTTCCTGGAAAGACATTTCAGATGGGGGTCAAGGAGATAGACGAGATGCTTCAGGAAGAGCCTCTGTGTAGGAAGGACAATACGTCCTCATCACGGGGACCTGTGCTTTACTTAGCCACTCAGATGGACTTGTGACTTGTCTGGTTGGCTATTGAAATGCCTCCCTGCTTTCTTTTACTGTACAGTTCTTGTCTCTCCATAAATCCCCCACAGAGGATCTACCCAACATGCCAGAGACCTTCTTCTGGTCCCTCTATACCTTGTAGGGACCAGTGTATCACTTGGACTTTCCATCTATTCTCCAGAGAAACAGAATGGCCTCTTTCATTAGTCAAACATGTTGAGCGTGATACCTTTTCTGCTATTTTTTACATGAGTCATGACTGGTGATGGCTGCAGTTCACGTACCCACCATGCATCATTCAACACCGTTTGGCTTACTTGCAATTTGATTCTTCCAGGATTGTACTGTTCTATGATTTGTAGCCATAAAGTATCCCTGAGAGAATACTAGTGTTTAAAAGATGGGCTTTTGCAGTAGCAAGCAGTTTGAAATCATTAAAAGCACCAGGCAATTTCCCAAATGCCATCCACCCTAATCACCTCCTCCTACTCAATTCTGGGCCCAGTTCACAACTCATCTGTAGTACCTGTCCTAAAACATGCATAATAGCTCCCATTTTATATGGCACTTTAAGGTTTGCAAAGTCCTTTCCATATATTATCTTATTTGATCCTCACAACCACCCTGGGAAGTAGGTGCCATTATTATCATTTTACAGATGAAGAAAGAAACTGAGAGGAGTTTAGAGTCTTACTTTCCCATAGTCACTCCCCTAGTAAGCATCTGAGGCCAACTTCAGACTCGAGTCTTCCTGATTCTACATTCAGTACTCTAGGGACTACACCACCGAGCTGCCTTGTGAGGTCTGTGGACTAATTCAATAGGCGACCGGTCCAGCTACACATTATAATGTGGACTGTATATTTTAATTCATGTTGCTTTTCTACTTTTCTTAATGATTAAAACCAATCTCACATTGCTAGAGATTTCTCTGCAGTCTTAATGTAGTGTTCTTGGATTCAGTGTGATTAATGCAATGTCACATGTGAATAGGAGTACTTAAGAGAACCTCATTACTAACAGCAAATTCTCCTTTTGTTTGGTTTCAGCAGAGCCTATCTTCAATGATACTAGCAAAAACGATACACATAGATGTCAGCATCCAGTGGGTCTTTGAACAAAGCTATCTCTATTTCCGCCTATCGTAGAATCTTGCACAGTGTGAAAATATACATAGGGGTCATCTGTTGACCTCAGCCTTTAAGGCCACGTTTTGTTCTACAGAGTCCAATTGCTTTTTCTTTTTTCTTTTTTTAACTTTATTTTAGTTTGCATCATTCATTTCCACAAGATTTTGAGTTACATATTTTCTCCCCTTCTTTCCCCTACCCAACACCCCAAAACAGCCATGCCAGTGTGTCCCCCCTCCCCTAGTCTATTCTCTCCTATGTCAC
>CM053585.1:437039475-437093650 GCA_028646515.1 Pseudochirops corinnae
GCTCACTGGATAATGAAGACTCCAAGACCGAGGCCCAAGATGGAGATCCGGATCCAGGCTGCTCAACGCGAGAGCACTGGCCTCTGAACAATCGCTTAGTCCCCCTGCTGTCTGCAGGCCACGGGCGGGAAGCTGCAACGTGGAGGCTTTCACTTTTCCGCTCTGGAGGCCTTTGGGCCAGACTGCTTTTCTCTTCTGATTTCGCAATTCTCACTGACCTAGTTCTCAACACTGCTCGCAGCTGCAGTGGCTAATCCACTCATCGCTCCTCTCCTCTGGCCACCCCGGGGCTCAGCAGTGGCTTCAGGCCAGGCTGGTTTTGGTTTGCAGTGCTGATGTGGTTCCTCATAGCCGAGCTGACTTTAGTGGGAAGTATCTTTGTGTGCATTTTGGAGTTCTAGGATTGATTTAGAATCCTATTTTATGGGTATTTTGGGGTGGCTATGTGAGAGCTGCAATATGTTGCTGCTGCTACGCCGCCATCTTGGCTCTGCTTCTTGCTTTTTCAATATAGAAAAAATAGACACAGTTTGAATTTATATGTGCCATACCTCTCCACCATGATAAATGTGTGGTCTGCTATAGAAAATCATCTATGAAAGCTCTCATGTCTGTTCTCCTAATTTCTTCAGGAATATTCCAATATGAGCAAAGTGCATTTGTGCGTAGATTTGTAGAGATGAGAAGGTAGGCGTATGGGTCAGTAGTTGCCAATGTCTTAGTCACCTCTTTTGGTAAAATTACCATTCATGATCTTTTCTGTTCTTATGAAATCTTCACTACTTTGAGATAGCTTAAAAGCTTATAGTCTGTGTGGTATCTAAGTTAGACTGAAAATAACACAGAGTTTATGTTGTTGTTTTTTTTTAATGAGTATCAAAGTCCATGCTAATAATAATTAGTACTCAAAGATAATTTATATTCATTGTGTCACTGTTGTCTCACAATAATTCTAGGCATATGCTAAAATCCTGCAATTTGTAACAATATGTAACTGTTCTGTGATTTACAGAATTTTCTGTGTTTGTTCCCATCAAGACATAAAACAGGAAGATGGATACTTGCCAAAGGTGTTTGACATTGTCATGGAGTCTAAATATAAGAAGCATTACCTACAGATCAATTATCAAGAATTTCTTAAGAGCCTACTATGACACAACCATCATCCTAAGATCTGGGGATACCAACATAGTTGGGGAAGCCCTGAAAATGTTTCTGGTTGGTGAACAATGGACTGGTTCCATCAAGTACTGGGACATTGCAATAGTCCACCTTTAATGAAACCAATGTCCACCCCAAAAAAGTTCACCATAACTATTCACAAAAGAGACACCAGGTAAATGAAGGATGTCTCTTGTTCAGGTTATATGATGTACAATTAGATGTATAGCCTATATTGCAGGTTCATAATATGTGATGGGTTTCAATCTGTACCAATGAATTTAATAGCCACATTAATAAAATTGTAGATGCATAGAAGAGAAGTAATTCTGTGAATGAGTTAATAATAATCACTCTCATTTAAGTAGTGATCCATAAAGTGCATTCCTCACAATAACCCTGTGAGTCAGAGAACACAAGCAGAGCTATAACTAGGAATTTTGGCATGCTAGGTAAGCAGCATGAAACATACACTCAAATCAATTGTGTAATTCATGATGTGAAAAAATAATAAAAGAAATAAGACAAATCCAGTTGAGTAGGAGGGAGAATTCATTACTAACATGACTTTCACTTTACTAAAGAGTAGAATAAGAATGTTAAATTTCTGAGCCCTCAATTTTTTCTTTGAAGCATAGTCTTATTCACCCAACCCTAGTTATGATTAAGAATTAGTTACGATGTCTTTTTAATCCACATCTTACAGTTTATTAAACTGAAATTTAGACATATTGAATGATTTTTTAAATCATAGACAATATATTTAGAGTGAGGTCACCTAGTTAGAAATCATTTTATTTAGTAAGTGAAGAAACCAAGACCCAGAGAAAGGTGACTAAAAAAAGGCACAGAGAGTGTAAGGGTGACTGAAGTCATGCAACTAGTAAGAAACGGTGTAAGGATTAAAACTCAGGGCATCAGATTCCAAAACCAAGCATCCATCTATTACAACACACATACTTTCTAAATTCCTCAAGGCTCATTCTGCATGTATCAAACATCATTATTATTACCAAATGCAGGGTTGCCAAGGGCATTTGCTTTAGGTCAGACTTTGGGAATGTTAAAAACAAACAAACAAACAGGGACTATGTGGGAGGAAAGGGGGAGGAAAAGAGATGTTTTATCTCTGGGTGGCAAACTCTTTGAGGGCAGGGACCCTAACTTTTATTTATATTCCTCTAGCATGGTGATTATATTTGGTAATAAGTAAATATTAACTGATTGAAAACAAGAGGCTAAGAAAGATGGGCAGAAGGTCATCTGTTCATACACAAGCCAGGATATTGTGACCTTCCTCATTAACTGAGGAGTGACATAATTTATATTTTGGAAGGAAAGCCAGGTCATCTTGCACTTATAGCCAGAAAGCTATAGATGATTGCTTTCAGCCTCCTCAAATGATCCTATCTTTACTTCTCTAATTATATATACCAGCCCCAATATGATATAAGTAATTTGAGAGCAAGGACTGTGTGTACTCCCATAACCACACATAGTCATAGGTGTTCCACATCATAGGTCGTTAATAGATGCTTCTTTGGTTGGATTGGATTGGATTCCATTACAGAGAATGCACTTTGGTCAGGTTCCAAATCTGTCAGTTTTAAGGAGGAAAAAAACCCACCAAGTTCTTCTAACACCTTCATATTTTTGCCTATTTTATACTGATAAAATGTTTTTAGCCCTTTTCCACCAACATTTTCATCTTTCCTATACTAGTAGAAAACTGAAGGACCGCATCTATTATTTGAGTTTCTGTCTGATGAAAAGGAGGTTCCTAAATAGGCTGGACCACAGATAAAATAACTTTAAGCCAAGCCACCAACTGAGGAAGGTTAAATGAACTTGAGATCTTTAATAATTTCTAACTAACCTGTTTCTCAATTTTAAAAAAATGTGTGTCCATGCTTCCTACTCCAAGTGCTATATATAACTGTCAATTTAGTGGGAGTAAAGAATCTTCTCTCTTAAGATGAAAATGAAAAGGCTTATTCTGTGTATACATAGACTCATCCTCTGTGAAAGGGTCCTGCTCTAATTTTTCAGTAATGAGGTGGTCCTGGGAGTCTTACCAAGTTGGAAAGGCTTCAAGTACAGGTGCAGTGATAGACAGTATGTGTGTTTTCCAAGAGCTAGTCTGTTTAAGTTTGGAGAAGCTCCTCACAAGACAGTCCATCATTAGGTGATTAATTATTTCAGCCACAACAACCAATCAATAAATATTTATTAAGTATCCACTATGTGCCGGGTGTTGTGCTAAGCCCTGGGAATACAAAAAAGAGGTATAAAATCGTGTCCACCATCAAGGAGCTTGCAATCTAACAACAAGCAAGCAAATATATACGGATAAGCCATCTACAGGAAAAATAGGAGATAATTAACAAAGGGAAGGCACTAGAATTAAGAGGGGGTTGAAAAGGTTTTCTGGAGAAGATGGGATTTTACTAGGGACATAAAGGGAGACAGGAAGGCCAGTGCTGAGAATGGAGGTGGGAGAGGATTCCCTGCAGTGGGGACAGTCAGAGAAAATGTCCAGAGACAAGAGATAGAGTATCTTGTTTGTGGAACAGCCAGGAAACCAGTTTTACTTTGATCCAGTGGATTGAAGCATACATATTGGAGAATAAGGTATAAGAAAACTGGAAAGGAGGGAGGGGGCTTGGTTAGGAAGGGTTTTGAATGTCAAACAGAGCATTTTGTTTTTGATTCTGGAGGTGATAGGGAGCCACTGAGGTTTATTGAGTGGAGGGAAGAGGAGGGGGTGACAAGATCAGAGCCGCACTTCAGGAAAATTAGTTTGGTGACTAAATGGAGGAAGGATTGGAGTAGGATGGGGGAAAGATTTGAGGCAGGAGACCCAGCGGCAAGCTATTGCAGTAATCCAGTTGTGAGACAATCCAGTAAAGAAGTAGTCAGATAAGTAGCAAGTAAAGACTTGATTATTACTGCTACTAATAATAATAATAGCTAACATTTTTATATCGCTTTAAAGTTCACAAAGTGCTTTGAATACATTATCCCATTTAATCCTTGAGGTGACATAGCTAGTAAGTGTCTGAAGCAGGTTTTGAACTTAGGTCTTCCTCACTCCACATCTGCATCATTGGCCAAGTACCAACACTCATGAAATCACAGGTCTTTGAAGTGGTGAAGGAAGCATCAATAATCACTGCATCATTTAATGGAACTGTGGAAAGCTTCATAGAATGACCAAGAGAGTTACTCCCCACAACTCTGTATATTCCTAAAATATTTGTTATGTAAATGAAACAAAGATTTTCCTCTTCTTCCTAGAATCATTCTAATCCCCTATGGCAGGAATTCTGATGTGTTCCCTAATTTTTAAGTATATACTTAAGAAAAATTACTTTGTAAACTAACCAAACACCATATTTCACGCGATGGAAGCTTTGAATTTCACTCTCACTCAGCCGAAGACAGGCTCATCTTGACTTGATGGATAGACTGCTGCATGTAGTTTCAAAAAGACCTGAGTTAAGAGTCCTGGCTCAGTCAATAGCAGTGTGACCCTGGGCAAGTCACTTAACCTCAGCTTCAATTTCCATATCTGTAAAATGGGACTAATAGTAGCACATGCCTTATAGGATAGTTATAAGAATCAAATAAGATAATATATGTAAAGCTTTTTGCAAACATCCAAGCATTATATAAATGTTAGTCATTATTATTACTCATTACTTCTCAGTTGAAGTCTCTAACTATTTCTCTGTCCCCAGACTTTTGGAGGTTCACTCATATGGGGATAGACTGATGCCCCTGGCTATACTTCAGTCATTCTACCTCTAAAATGGAGTGATAATATCTGACTTGCCTAGTTGACAAGGATATTAGGAAGATGAATCAGTTACTGTATTTGAAAAGGCTATGTTCTCATAGGAGACCAGGTGCCACATAAATCTGAACTCATCTCTGTTCTGTTCTTTCACAGAGAAATGTTCTCATTTTATTCAAGGCAGCAATATTTCCACTTTTTACAAAATTTAATGACTTTGTTACCAAGAGAAAGGATGATTCTGGTAACCCTGTATCCTTAAAAGGGAGCATTAATAGTGTCATAAATTTTAAGGGGGGAGGGGAGAGTCACATTATTTTAATGGATGTTCCTCATAAAAGAATAGAACAAAGATAAGTCTTCTTCATGATAAAGGTACAAGTTAAAACTCAAATTACCCATTTTTCTTTCCATTTACCTTTCATCAAGCCAGCAATCCAACAAGATGAAAGAGTGGA
Organism: Pseudochirops corinnae; assembly: GCA_028646515.1. Classification (NCBI taxonomy): domain Eukaryota; kingdom Metazoa; phylum Chordata; class Mammalia; order Diprotodontia; family Pseudocheiridae; genus Pseudochirops; species Pseudochirops corinnae. Next base: position 437,044,891 of record CM053585.1, read on the forward strand.
GAGAATCAAGTACACAGGGGGTGAACTTGAAAAAAGACAAGATTTATACCTCAAGTAATTGACCCAGCCCTTTCATCATGGCCATTCTGTTTGCATTGCTTCAGTAGGGCTTGGCAAATGGCAAACCTGGTAAACTTTAGAATTACTTGAATCCCCCGAGGTTTATGTTCATTTCCTTCCAACAGATTCTGGACTCCCATGTCAAAGGGGAAGAGAATTGCCCAAAATAAAAGGCTTTGCAAGGTTCATTTGGCTATCATTCTTCTCTCAGCAAACAGTAACAGGAAAAGTTGAGCGTAAAGACATTGGCAGCACATCTGTTAAAAATTGCCTGGAATCATTCGAGCCTAAAAGCTAAAAAGAAAGCTCTTGGCTATCCACCCTTGGGGACTTCCTGAACCCACAACTCTCTCACAATTTGTCAATTATTTCAGGTAAATGTGGATGGAGAATTTAACCATTCCTTCCCACCCCCAGATGTCAGGAAAACAATCATAGTTTTAAATAGAGTCCCAATTCAGTTTAATGCTCCAGACAGGTTTTACCTGAACTTTTGGAGTTATTCTATAGCTGAAGTGTATAAACTCCCTGGAAAAACACTTTTCCACCCTATGTTCTACATGTGGAATTTTTAGAGGTCACCCAACTTGCCCAGAAGTACATCAAGCCATTTAAAAAGGTATAATCATTTCTAGGTCACCAGCAAACACCGTGAAGGTTGGTTTAGAAAGTGTTTCTTAACTTGAAAGGATCACAGATGGTAGCATGTTAGAGTATGTTAGAGCATGTTCCCTTCTAGTGGACATGGACAAATACCCAGGCCATAGAAGACAGTCAATTGCACTTGGTATTTTAGGGGATCCATCCCTCTGTACTGAGGATATGAATAAACAGACTTAGAGTTATCTACTTCAGTTGAAAACAAATCCAAGATATTGCCCTCCGGGGGCATCTAGATTTGAAAGGACTCTGAATGGCAGCATGTTAGAATATGTTCCATTCTAGTAGACAATTATGAACACCTTCCCCAAAGTCATGTCGAACCAATCATTTACACTTGGTGTCTTGGGACATCTACCCCCTGCACAAACTGAGGCTTAGAGTAATCCAGTCCAATCCAGATCAAACTCAAAATCCTGTTTCTCTAGAACACTCTTAATACTTCAGGTCAGTAGGTATCCATTTGGGAGGACCAGGCTGTCTTGAGAAATAGTCATATATGAATAGTCCCCCAGAGTATATAGATTTCAGGAAGCTTATAGAGCTCATGTTTAGTGTTTGCCCATTGGGCACTAGCAAATAAACATTGACTCAATACCTACCATTTCTCATGGCATTAATCAATAAGATGAGCGTTGTGCTATCCCTTCAGTGCTCTAAAAGCACCAAAATGCACCTTTACAAATTATATTGCTTTTCAGTCATTCATGAAAGCAAGAAAACTTTGCCAGAAGACAGATTATTTCTTCCTGACTATGAGAAACAAAACAGAAACCCTTTGACACAGACTTTTTTCTTTTAGCCAACTGCAAATCTCCTCCTGGCTTTTAATGGATGGATGGGGAGATAGGGAAAGATGACAAGGCTAGAAAAAGGAAAGATAAGAGAATAAGGTACTGGGTCTGAGATCAATCCCATCCTAAGCCTCAGGCAATCTCAATGCATCCAGAAGTTCTGGGATCATTAATTTAATTTTTTTAAACCAGGCTTGTGATTTCATTGGTGAAAGGAATTCCCATTGAGGAAACTCATGGTAACATAAGTATTTGATGTTGGATTCAACACACAGTTATTTAACACCCACTAAATGCAAACATTCTGTCGAAGCATCACCCCATAACAAGGGAACGGTTTGGCACGTGCTTCAGTTTTCATTTCCGAAAACCACCCAGTTCTCCATGTCTCTCCGTCCACAGGAGACTATGACGGCTGCTGAGTCAACCCTTTTAATACTCTTTCTCAGTGTCTTCCTCCTCCTTTTACAAAATCCTATTGCAGCCTCTATTATATCAACATTAATACGGTTGTTATTATAAATATAATTACTGTCATAAAAATTTAGTGTAATGTCAAGAGTAATGGCTCATATTATTTAGCATTTTCAATCTTACATAGTGTATTGCTCCAATAGCCCTAAGATGTAGAGAATAATTATAGCTAGCATTTATATTTATAGTATACATCATGTAGAAAGCTTCATAGCTTTAAGGCTTCCAAGGTGCTTTATATATATCATCTAATTTGAGCCTCGTGACACAGGACCTATTATTTTCTCCATTTTACAGATGAGGGGACTAAGGCTGGCAGATTAAATGACTTGGACTAATGTAAACATTATTATTCCCATTTTACAAATTTTTTTTAAAAAAAGAGACTCAGAGAAATGGAATAACTTGCCCAGTTACAAATACAACATGTGGGATCCCATTCTTTTTTTTTTGCAAGAAAACACATTTTTAATGCTTTTTCTCAGTGGGACCCCATTCTTAAACTTAGCTCATTGCCTCCAAAACCATTTCTCTGCATCTTTTGACAGGGTGACATATTTAAAAACAGGTCCCAATAAATGAGCTATCCAGGGAGATAACAGCAGCCTTGTCAGGCAGATGCTGACCTCAGCCTCCTGACATTCCAGGTGTGGTGACACTCAAAGATGTTATCAGCCTTAATAAGGGGACTTTACATCAAGCTGAGAAGAGGTCACCAGAGTTCTAGTAGCTATGGCAACCTCCCATTATGTTTCCCATTCAACTGAGCCTAATAGCACTTTTTAGAAAAGGTCCTCCCTATTTTGTTTGGCTGGTTAGTGTAATTGCCCCTACTCTGGGGAGTCCCAACAATCTTCAGTTGCAACAAACAAAATGTAAGGCATTTGATGAGTTGTTGGCTGGAGTTAGTAGGTCTGGTCTTGAAGTTGTTGGTTTTTTGTTTTTGTTTTCTGTTTTTTTGGTTTGCTTGAGAGGGTGGGCTTTATTTGATGGTGGTTTTCTAGAACTAGAAAATGCTACTACTTGGTAGGAGTTCCAGTTTTACATGAAAATCATATGGCAGAAGAAAAGGAATGACCCCTGGAGGCAACACTCAATCAACAAACATTTATTAAGCACAAACTTAGTGCCTGGCATTGTGCTAAGCACTGAGGTTACAAAAAAAGACAAAGACAGTTCCAACTCACAGTCTAATAGTGGAAACAACATGCAAGTAGTTAATTATGAACAAGCTATAAACAGGAGAAATTGTAAATAATAAACAGAGGGAAGGTGCTAGAATTAAGGAGAAGCCTAGGCTGAATACGTCTGTGTGTATTTCCCCTAAATCACATAATATGTGCTCTTAGTAAATGACAAGCATATAAAATGGGACATTACCAATGGATAACTGGGGAACTATGTCTAAACATTAAACTGTTCTCTCTATAAATAAAGCACACTAGGTGAGGGCATTCTTGTTTTTAGTCCAATAGGGCATGATTCTCAGTCCTCTTTCTTCCCATGTTAGTAGATAGAATAATAGAAAATGTAAGTAACTCCCTTTCTCAGATGAGGAAATCAAGACAGAGTGAGTGACTTATCTGTGATTACACAGCTGTTAAGTGTCAAACATGGATCCATGTCTAGAACTACATTGACTACCCCATGATACATGGGTCTTCATTTTGTTTTCTGAATCTGCTCAGAATAAATGTAGTATATCTCCTTTAAAATATTTAAAGATAACTCTCCTAGGCATACTAACTCCAAAATCTCTGTTCAATGACAAAAAAGATGGAATGCTATTAGAAGAATTTTACAGAAAATACCTAAAAGGAAATTGTGATCAGAAAAAAAGACATTGGTTAGTCACTTTGTAAGAGTGAGGACTAACAGACAGCCAGAGCACCCCACTGCTACCCACGACATGTTAATAGATATAGACGAGGTCTTCCAGCACTTCGGATCATCTAGGGGAAATTAGATCTATTAGGATTGGAGGACATGAGTGGATTACAATGTACACTGTTGGAGGGAGTACCCAAACTGAAGAAATCACCAATCTATTGAAGAACCATCAAATTTACTTACTTGAAATGACAAGGGCAATGACAAAGTGAATGACCTATCTAAAGAATTACTCATATTCATCCCTGACTGGCCCTTTTTCACCAGTTAATAACTTATTTATTAGATTATAACTGAACCTCACTGTCCTCAGCCACATAAACTGGATAATGCTAGAAAAGAGTACAATGTTGAAGAGCAAACATGGCACAGTGGATGGAAAGTCAACTTCGGAGTTTAAGATAACCAGGGTTTAAGTCTTGCCTCTGATAGGTGCTGGCTATGTGATTCCTAACAAGTCATTTAACCTCTGAGGACCTTAGGCAATCATCTAAGACAATAAGCTATGGGGCAAGTGATGAACTGCATTGGCAGAATGAGCTTCCTCATTGGGAGTTTCTTGAGACTGACATTTCTGATCCAAAGCACAGTATACGAACTTCAGGCTTCTCAGGTCAATGGTACAATGCGATAGATATTACCCAGCTCTCCTAGGATTTTCATACTATTATTATGTGCCATAGAAAATGAAGGGGGAGGGAAATTCTTTCATAGCCAAACTCCAGAGCATCCAGATAAAACTTACAGTTGCCGTGCCAACCTGAAGGAAGATGCTCACAGGAGGGGGTGAGAGGCGTAACACAGGATGACAAATGGGAGTGCTTCAAGTACCACCTCTTAGCAATGGGGATAGATGACAGAGAACTACAGCAGCCCAGAAGGGGGTAGGGAACCCTGTATGGCAGTGGGGAGGTGGGAAGTCATTAAGAAGGAGGGAGCCAATGAGGAATTAGAAAAAAATGTGACAGGAATGCCACCCCAGTAGCATAGGCAAGCATCATGGAGTCTTGAGGGGGAAGTGGCTTTTAGATGTGATTTGCTTCAATTTCCCACCCAATACATGAGATCCTTCCAAAGTATCTCTGACAATAACCATCTGGCCTCTGCAAAAACACTTCCAGTGAAGGCGAACTCACTGTGTCATGAGGCAACACATTCTATTTTTAGATTGCTCAGAAAAAATTCCTGAGCCCAAATCTGCCACCCTCAAGTAATAACAATAATGACATTTCTATAGCACATTAAAATTTCAAATTTTACCTACATTTTCTCATTTGAGCCTCACAATAACCCTACAGGTTATATTAACCTCATTTCACAACTGAGGCCCAGAGAAGTTAAGGGACTTGCCCATGATTGTTCAGGTGATACAGCTGTTCCTGATTCTTTGTGACCCCTTTTGGGGTTTTCTTGGCAAAGATACTGGTGGTGTTTGCCATTTCCTTCTGCATCTCCTTTTACAGGTGAAGAAACTGAGGCAAACAGAGTTAAGTGATTTGCCCGTGATGACATGGCTAGTGTCTGAGGCCAGATCTGAATTCAGGAAGATGAGCCTTCTTGACTCTGGGCCCGGTGTTCTATCCACTGCACTACCTAGCTGCCCATGATTGCACAGCTATTAAGTGTCCGAAATGGGATTTGAGCTCATATTTCCCAGATTCTTAATCCAGATCTCCACTCACTGTATATCATATTTCATTCATCTTCCTTCTGTGTTACTCAGAATATAATCTCTTACCTTTCAAATATTTAAAGATAACTATCTTCTGCTTCCTCTGTCCTCCATCCTCTGTCTTCCAAGCTAGACATCCCCAGTTCCTTTAAGGGATTCCATAGTATAGAGTTTCAGGTGTTCTGACTGTCCTAGTCACTCTTTTAAGAAGGTCAGTGTAATTGGAAAATAGAGTCATGAGAGTAATGTATTATAAGGTTGAAGTGACTGATTGGGACCAGGTTGTGAAGAACTTTAAAAGCCAAACAGAGGAATCTGTATTTGATCCTAGAAGTAATGGTGGGTTATATTTATATATAATAGCCACTGGATTTATTGAGTTCAGGGGTGGAGTTATCAAGTCTTCACTCTAGGAAAATGACTTGGTAGCTGAATGGAGGATAGAAGGAGTAGGAAGAGACTTGAGGAAAGATCAAATGGAAAGCTATTAGAATAGTATAGATGAGCATTGATGAGGGTCTGAACTAGGGTGGTAATTATGTGCATGAAGAGAAAGGATAGATGTGACAAATGTAAAGCTAGAAAAAGCAAGTTTTGTGGTATGACAGACAATAAGGAGTGAAAGATGCCACCAAGTTTGCAAATTTGATGATGGGAAAGATGGTAGTAGCCTCAACAGAAATGTGGTTATTCATAAAAGAGGTGGGTTTGGGGAAAATATAAAGCAATTTATTTTAGAGGTGTTTAGTTTGAGTTGCCTATGAAATATCCACCTTGGAATATTCAATAGGCGGCTGGTGGTATGGGACTAGAACTCAAAAGAGAGACTAGGATTACATATGTAGATCTGGGAGCCATTAGTATAGATATCAACCCATGTGAGCAGATGAGATCCCCAAAGGAAAGAGTATAAAGAGAGAAGAGACAGGGGCCACCAAGACCAGAGCCTTGGAGGACACCCATATTTAGGGAGCAAATGAACAATGATTCTGCCGAGGAGACTGAGAAGCAGTTAGTTAGGGAGGAAAAGAATCGAGAGAGAGGTGTCATGTCACCCAAAGAAAAGAGTATTCAGGAGGTCAGAGCTGTCTACAAGGTCAAAAACTGTAGAGAGGTCAAGAAGGCTGAGGACTGGGAAAAGAGTAGTGTGCCTGGCCAAATAAGTTGCTATACTTATCCCTGGCATGTGTTCAGGGGTTACCAAGCCCTTTCTATCTACTCTTCTGAAATCACACTTTGCCAATATCTATAAGGCATTCTTTATTTTCCTCAGAATCATTTTCAGTAATGGTTTCACAGTCTCAAAGAGAAAACCAACAGTACTTTCTGGATGAAGGAAAAGTAGAAGGAAAGGTTAGAAATCAAATCCAAATCCATACTTGACTGTTGGAGAAGTCTCTTTTCTTCTTGGTACTTTTCTTTGCACAATGTGTGTAAAAATACTCACCCTCCCACCAGAGTCAGAGAGGGTGACTAAAAGGTAAATGAGAAAATATGTCTGTAGCGCTTCAGCTGAAAGCTATTCCCCAAACACAAACTATTATTATTACTCATAATATCATTCTTGTATAGGCCTAGTATCTACATTAGAATAATAACATGTGTACTTGGAACAACTCTCTAAATGACTCTACCCACACATTAATAATAGGAATTAATCACTCAACTCGGAAAACAACCTTAGCAGGTTACTATAATGTTCATCTTTCCAAACAGTGATTACTTTATAAGAAAGTAAATCCCAGGTCCCAGCTCTGTGGTCAGAACTCCTCTACCAAGGTTAGGGAAAAGGATTAATAATCTTGTAATGACTCATCTGTCTGGGGCATGTAGAATTCAACTCTGAGGTACAATTGGGGGGGGTCTGATGGTCCTGGAAGAAATCTTATATTTTTCAAAACTTATTTTTTTATTTCATTTATTTCAAACATCTTCAAATTGTTGGGGCATAACTTCCCACTATCAACATGATTAAAAGTGTTTATTTACAGTAGGCTTCGATCAGATCATGCCATAGGAGACCATTTCCATTTATTATGATGTATAGGCTAGTTAGTACCAAAGTGCCAAGCACGTTTGGTAAGAGACTGTGGATCTAAAGTAGTATTTGTTACTGCTTTTAGAGCCTAGAGAATAAAAACGGCCTAATCAGTTTGAGTAATGGAATCAAAATTGTTCATACTGATGAAGAACAGGTAATTAAGGACATGGGGGGAAGACCTAACTTTCCAAGTGAGAAAGCAGGGTTTAAATGTTGATAACGGGATTCTGAGAGAATCAATAAGACCCAAATCAACTGTATTTTTTTCAGTATGAGCTGTGCTCACCAAGTAGAATGCATTTACTGAGAAACTTCGATCTTTTAAAATGCAGTGAATATGCATCTACTGAATCCTTTTATGTCCAAGATATAGTCTCACTTTAATCTCATCCCTGTCAGTCAAGAAATGTTCACTTTCTTTCCAAATCCTAGCTGTCAGACCCATGACAGAATTCTTTCTGGTAGCCTTTGCATTGTTATCTGTCCTCACCAACACTATATTTTTCCTTGCTTATGGCAGTTCCATAAAGTTAAGTAGACCAGAGATGTTCTCTCTGTGATAAAAAAAAAAAAAGCTAACAATTCAGCATAAATAGAGTCTCTTAGTCTGTTATTGTCATTTATTCTTCATAGCCTCAGCCATTTATCATTTCTTTTCACAGCCCTTAGGAGTCCGCCCACAGCTTCCTTAAAAGGGCGACTCGAGTTCTAAATCAGTCACATAGTTATTAAGTGCCTTTTAGGTACTAAGTCCTCCCTGTCCTAGGCTTTAGGGCTACATGTACAATGAATGAAACAATGCTTGCCCTCAAGGAGCATCCACGCTAATGGAGACAACAAGTAGGTATCAAACTGTAGCAAGGATAAATAAATACAAATAATGCCAAAGCTCAGGCCTTTCAAGGAGCCATGTGTGCATCTTTCCCTATCAAGTCTATACACTGTACAACAATGTGTCATCCATCACCCAGCTTTTTATTTTAACCACAAATGAATTTCAAGTGATGATAATCTTTGTAGCAAAACTGTTCAGTTGGTAAAGGCAAAACTTCCCTCTACTCGTGCAGATCAACAACTGTTCTGCCACATTAGAGTCTTAGAAAGTGGCCGTGGTCATTGAGAGGTTAAGTGATTTCCCCAGGATCTTGTCACCAAAATGTATCAGAAATGGGACTCAACCCAGCTCTTCCTCACTCTGAAACTGACTTTCTACCCTCCACACTTGGCTGCCTCTCTTTTTAGCCTGCAACCAAGTACTAATCAGACTCAGCCTTGTTTACCTTCTGAGATCCAGCTGGTATGGTTGCAAACATTCAGAGGCGAGGCCTATGCCAAGAGCTCCTGGAGCAGTGGTTCTCAACCTTCCTAAGGCCGCGACCCTTTAATATCTGCATGTGGGCACACCCGCCTGGAGACAGATAGAGGAGAGGTGTCTTGGTTCCTAAGACCATCAGAAATATGTGTTTTCCGCTGGTCTTAAGCAATCCCTGTGACCCTTGTGAAAGGGTCATTCGACCCCCAAAGGGGTCGCAACCCACAGGTTGAGGACCGCTGCCCTGGAGCATCAATGATCCAGGTTGGCTGTAGACCTGTATCCCAGGATAGATGAAGCAGATTTATGAGCTGCCTCCAAGCATAAAGAACATTTTATGTTACCTCAGCTTTTTAACTAGTCTACACCAAAATCAGAAGAAAAATAAGTTTTGTAAGCAGGATTATCTTGCCTACTTGCAGCTGAGCCAACACCTCACTTCCCTGACATGGCCAAATCTTGTCCAGGTTTCTATTTCCACTTATGTGCTGTATATACCCATTAAAATATAAGCTTCTTGACATGGTTCAATGTAAAGTCTAATTTTGTGTTCTCTTCCTCCATTAGAATATACTTCTGTCTTACTTGCTTGTGTTCACATCCTTGGGGCTTAGCAAACATGTTAAAAAGCTTTTATGCTGTGTACCATAATTAAAATTTATCCCTCTAGATTTCTAAAATCTACCATCTCATTCCCACTTATCTTAACCATTGAACCTCCTCCTTTTCTCACCCTCAGATTCCTATCTCCCACAATTTCCAATTTAATGCCTCTAGGAGAACATACAAACTCTTCAGCTTACATTTAAAGTCCTTCAAATTCTGGTCCAGCCTATTGATTTAGGTCTCACAATCCCTCAATTCAAGTCAAATTGACTTACTGTTCCCTGAGCTCATCATTCTGTCTCTAGTCTCCGCACCTTTCTACAGACTATCCCTCATGATAGGCATGTACTCTGTCCTTACCTCCACCCTTCAGAGTCTCTAACTTTCTTAAGGGTTCACCCTTCATAGTTCTCTCTCCCTCCTTAAATTATCTTAAAGTGAACTGTTTAAATGTTTTATTCCCCCAATAGAAGGTAAGCTCCTTAAAGGCAAGAATTGCTTTTCTATTTATCCCAGTACCTCATGCATAGAAGGTACTTAATCAGTGCTTTTTGGATTATATTTCCCACTCTTTCTTCAAGGTTGTCCACTGGGCAGTTCAGGAATCATAAGAAATTGGTACCTTGTTTCTTTTCAAGTAGTGAAAGTCATTCCAATGAAGTTTTAAAAAGTCAAAGCAGAAGTCAAAATTATCATACTTTTTTACCCTCTGCCCCCATTGCTACTATTTTGCAGCTCTTACTGTAAGCACAGAAGAGAGCAGGACAGAGGGCCATTTTGTAGTTCTCCGTTCCATGGATTTCTAGGACCAAAGAGTTTCTTCTCAAGTAACCAATTGAACCTCTTCCTAATTATCCGGGCCAGTCCTCAGAAAGCCAACTCTGTCTAGTGTTGAAGCCTTCTCAGGTCACTAGACCTTAACAGTGCTTATATTGCACTGGCATAGCATTCAAGAACCCAGGGTCACCTCCATGCTGCGATGACGAAAAGATGAGATTCAGTCTCTGTTAGCTGGTGGGAATGCCTGTGTCAACAAACTCTGGATCTATTGGAGCCTTAGTGTAATAGAGTTTAGAAAGAGAGTGCCAAATGTCATAGGCATGATTACCCCCTCAGTGCTCCTGTAGTATAAGGAACATTGATGAGGAAGCTCCATTATGGACCATAATCACAGAATTTAAGCTAAGGTTAGGGAGAATTTATGGTTTAGGTAAGGCAGAATCACATTCCTCCCTCAATTTTACTTATTACATATGCCCCTTCCCATGATCCTTTTCTTTTGACCCCCCTTCTCCATTCATTCCCTCATTAATTTTCTCAAATTGTCTTCCTTTTTTCCTTCTCTCCATTTGCCTGCAACCTCTTTCCAACAGCACATACTCAGAGGTTCAGGTAGCAGCAGCCTCAGGAATAATAGAGTAACTTTCTCTGCAGACTCCGTGAGTTGGCTAATGTCACTTGGGTTTCTCTCCTCCAGGACAAGTCTGCAAAAACGACCTACCAGAATAGGAATCCTAATAATAGAGAATCAACTATAGTTAGCTGAGTTTGGGTCTGGTTCATTTCAGACTTTGAAGGAGCCTTATCTTTTTTCCAACAAAAATAAAATGAAATGGGTCACTGGGAAGGGCCTATAGTGCTGTGGAAAATCATATGAATCACTGTGTTCCAGGGAGGAATGGGACGTGGTTCCGCACATGAAAATATAGATTCAGCAGCTTACCTCTGAGCTCAAACAAAACTTTTGAAGCCAGGCAAACACAGCCCTCAAATAACCCAGCTGCTAGCTTCAGCCTGTTTCCCATGATGCTGTTCTTTTGCTCTCAGTGTCTCCCATTCCCATAATTCCCCACATCCTCCACTCCTTCAGGATTCTAGGATATTAACACAGGCTTTGCTCTGAGCTGGTTTTATGTTCCTTTGCCATCAGACGTGGAAGTGATAGAATGGTTCCATCATGTACATCGGCTATCGTATTGTGGAAAATAAAGTTTGTTTTTGAGCATCCATGGAAGTTACATGATAGCAGAGAAAGAGAGGGTCCTAAAATAGTGGCCCTGCCACACAAAGTGCAGGCAGGAAGGCAAGAGGCAAGAGCCCACAGACACCCCCAGTTAAAGAGAGGCATAGCGTCATCACTAGACCCTGCGCCGGCTCCTTTTTGGCACAGTAGATCTGCAAATCAAGGAAAGCAAACACAGAAACAATACTGATTTCCTTTCTAGACCTCTGCTGGGCCTCTCTGGCAGCATTTTGTCCACCTGAGCTTAAGATGGAGGTAGATCATTCAGAGGCAGATTGTCTGGGTTGTTCCGGGGTGTTCCATTCTGCCTCAAAATGAGAATTTGAAAGTTGGAAGGGGCCTCAGGGGCCATCCAGTCTAGAACATGGCTTGCAGGGAGACTGCCCAGCCTCTGCACAGTAACTAATATGTTTAAGGTTTTAAATGCATAAAATAAAATGCATTACAAAAGAATTCCAAAGGAAACCACAGAGTAGTGAAAATAAGGATATATCTTTTCCCCACCCAAGTTCATAGCTTCCCTGAGAGGGAAAGAGAGACAGAGACAGAGAGAGAGAGAGAGAGAGAGAGAGAGAGAGAGAGAGAGAGAGAGAGAGAGAATGGGGGAGGAGGGAGAGGGAGAGAGAGAAGAAAAAAGAGTCATTGAAGGAAAATGGAAAAGAGAGGTAGAAGAAAACCAAAATAGTGTGACATCATGGTAATCAATGAAAAAGAAAGTTTCAAGAGTTAGTGAGTCCTGTAAAATATGGCAGAGAAGTTAAGCAGAATGAGACCAAGTACAGACCACTGAAATTGATGATGATACAAAATGTTTTAGTAAATTGCTGTGGTTAAAAGCCAAGTTCATTGAAAATCTACAAACATTTATGAAGTATGCTCTACATATAAGACACTGTGCTAGGCAGTAAAAATACAGAGACAAAAGTGAACTGGTCCCTGCATTCAGAGCCTGTATATTCTGTGGGAAGGATCTATTAAGAAGTCAGATAAGTGAATACAAGGTAAATTGAGAAAGGAGTAAACCCTAACAATTAAGAGACCATGGAAGACTTCCAAGAGAGGGTGGCAACAAGATAAGCCTTGAATAAAAATCAGGATCCTAAGAGGCAGTGATAAGGAGGGGCTATATTCCAGTTTTTCACAAATTCGTGGAAGAAAATGCATTGGCAAGTTTGGACAGCAGCCAGTAGTTCAGTTTAACTGAAACATAAAATTCGTGCAAGTGAGTAATACGAAATAAGGCTAGAAGGATAGGTGGAAATTAAATTGTACAGGTCTTCCATAGCAAGCCAAAGACTTTATTTTTTAGAGAATTGGCAATAGGTAGCTACTGATGCTCCTTTTTTTTCTGCAGGGGAAATGGCAGGGTCAAAATTCTTCCTTAAGAACAGGCCTGCACAGCAGCGTTTTGGGGGGCTGTCAGTCTGCCTCTAGTCTAACCTATCTGCAGGCCTAAGAAGTTTACAAGTTGTTCTAATCTACTTAAGAAGATTATCTTATCTTCTGTGTGTGAAAGCTGAGTTGGAGGGAATAGCAACTAGATTCAGGGAAGACTAATGGGTAGGCTATTGGTGCAGTTCCACTGAAGAATGAGAGGGGCCCAGCCTAGAACTGGGAGGCTGTAAGTGAGCAGTGTTGGGTCACTGGAAAAGTGATTCAAAAGGCTGACAGTAAATATTGGAAATGGTTAACTATAGGGTTAAGGCCGTAAAGAGGCAGGTAGATGGCATGGTGTTTAAAAAGTTCAAGAGACATAATTTCTGGATAATTAGTCATTTTATTAATAATACTAGCATTTTGATAAAGGAGATCAGCTGCACTCTCTACTGCCGAAGACCATTATGGTGGAGGACTCAAGGCTTATATGGCCTTGGAAAAGTGGGTATTCCAAAGGGTAGCAATCAATTCTTAATTGGTTAACAAGTAATGAGAAAGAATGAATATTACGATTAGGGGCTGAACATATTCTAGTGAACTTTGATTATATCATTTACTTCTACATTACTCTCCCCCCCCAGCCCCCAAGTCTTGGTCAGTTTAGTGGAAGAATTTATCCCTCCCCAAACTGCCCAAACTGGAATAGAATACAATGAGATTAAATTCCTTGTAAGGTTGGGTGGGATTTGACCAAGATGGAGGAGAGTTAATTCAGTGCCCTTCCAGAGACCAGACTTTGAAATGAGGGCTATAGAAAAAGGGAAAACTGGATCTCCCCAAATCATTGGTTATTAATAATCATTTCTCTCATTGGGTCATGACCTAGAACCAGGAAGACCTGAGTTCAAAAAAGGTCTCAGACGCTTACCAGCTATGTGACCTTGGGCAAGTCACTTTCCTTCTGTTTGCCTTAATCCATTGAAGAAGGAAATGGCAAACCACTCCAGTGTCTTTGCCCAAAAAAAAACAAAACCAAAAACAAAACTGATAACGTTGGCTTGCTGTGGTCCGCAGCATCGTGACAAGGACTAAGGAACACAACGACAACAACACAGACTGAAGGGAGGAAAGTGAATCCAGAGGAGAGTATGATGGCCCTAAAGGACAGGGAAAATGACAGCAATCCAGAGGACATTATGAGAATGAAAAATAAAGTTGAGAGGAATGAGGCTGAGACTTTCAATTGGAAAGCCTTCATGTGAAGCACTGATGAGGAATTTCAGAGTTCACACTCATGTAAGCTGTAAAGTTTAAGGGAAAAGCCAGATCCAAGGTGCGACTCCCCTGTGTCTGGTGAACGAATAAAAGAAAAAGCCTTTATTAAGCATTTGCTACATGCCAGGCACTGTGCTCAGTTCTAAGACAGTCTCTACCCTCAAGAAGCTTACATTGGAACAGGGAGAAACAATGCACACAGTGGAGTAATGGCCAGGGAGGGATACTGTGGCTTGAAAAGTTACAGGCACGGTGAATAGAGCATTAGGGGAACAACACTTTTTTTGAGTGTCTACTACATGCAAGGTACTATTTAAGTTGGCAACAGTTAATATTTGTATTACTGAGCTCACAGGGTTATTATGAGGAAAATACTTAGTAAAATTAAATAAATGTGACCTACTGGTACTATCTGCTAGGAAAAAGAAGGGAGAAGGAGTAGTATGAAGAAGGTTGGGGAGAGCTGCCAAGGCGGTGGCCATGATGGATAATGGGACTGCTGAGCGGCAGTGAGGGCCAAACCAAATTAAGAATTACCATGTAAAAGAAAACTATATAACTGGGTGAAATTGCTATTAATGAAAAAGATATATTCCAGTGACATATTTCCTTTTCAAAAAGTTCTTCACTGGATGGGAAAAATATAGAGGAGATGTAGGGATGTCAGAAAAGGAAGGTTATTGCTTAAAGAAAAAAAGGAATCATTAAATTCTAGCTGAAGTGAATCTCTTGTGACAGAAAACCTAAAATATGTATCCAGGAGTCCTAAGGTTGGGAATCTACCAACTACCTTGGGAGTCTTGGGACAGAAGGTGGATATCAAAGAAGCTTGGTTAAGGTTAAAAGAGATGGAGAAGAGTATCCAAATCTGTCCTTAGGCAGGGGAAGCAGTGGCAGTCTGGGGGGGGCGGGGGGGGGGGGAAGGAGACCTTTGGATTTGCAGATCTGTGCTTGGGCAGGATGGACACCAAGACAAGGAAAATAAGGGGGTCCCCCTTGTCACTCTCAGGGTTAGTAATATAGCACCAGACACACCAGGGGAATAGGATTATCTGTTAGAGAGAACAAGTAGTGTTTCTCCTCTGACAAATCCTAGAAAGACTAAATCCATTTCTTTCTAGGTCCAACTAAGCAAGACTAGTTTTATTTCAGTGAATCTTCAATGTGCCACCCCCCGAAAAAAATCCTCCCCCCAAGGGCTTGTAGAGATCTGAAATTCCTTTAGTCCTAGGGGTAACAGAGTAGGGAGTAGAAAGAGATAACCCTCTCATTCCACAGTTGGGAAAGGAAGGCTTAAAATGCATAACTGGTTGAGGTAACAAATTACTTGAGAATGCGTTTCAGGCAAGATACAATCAATCATTAACAAAAGACTAGTATCAATTCTGTTTCTGTTTTATTACTTTTAGTGACTTAAGACTCTCTGGGGCACCTAAGAACTAAAATTTGGGGAGAGGGACATCCCAAGAATTTTAAGACCCTGTGACATCATACTAAAACTTTTTTTGACTACTTTGACATTTTAAAAGACAAATGGGCTTATCCTATTTTTAAGATTATCTATATTTTGTGACATAAATATACATATAAAATATAAAAATGTATACATATATTTATAGCATATAAATATAATATATAAAAATATTTTTTAAAAGCCCTTAATATGACCTTGTTTTTACTTTTAGTCTGTAACAAGGAATTACAATTTTCCAAAAAAAACTAGGTTCAAACAATAATAAGTCGTATCAAAACAGTGCTTTAAGATTTGCGAAGCTCTTTCCTCAGGTTTCCCCAAAACTGGACTATGGGGTGGGTAAGTAGGTATGAGAAGTATCATTATACCCATTTTTCATCTGAGGCTCTGAGAGATTGAACTTCTTGCCCCATAGTCACAAGGTAATTAACTATCTGAGAACGGAACTCTCATTTCCTGACTTTAATCCATCCATCTTTCCAGCACACCCAATCTACAAAGCTTTATCAATTTTAAATTGAGTGAAACTATAATAAATCTAAAATCAAATCAAAAGAATCTAATAAAAACTGAAAATCATACTCAATGAAATTTAAAAATCTTAATAAAATAATGTATTTTCTCATGGAAAATGAAACTAATGGTCTCAGATTAACTATAGCAATAGAAAAGAGTAGAAAAGAAAAACAGCATATAAAATAGTTTTATTTCATTTTAATGGTGTATAAAATTATAAACGTGTGACTTAATTATCACTAACTACTAATTGGTATACAACAAACATGCTGGAAAATCACAATCTATACATGTTAGCACTGCTTATATTGTCTATGTAAAAGGCAACAGATATTTCCTTTTTTGTCTTTGGATTGCCTAAGATTTGTTCAATAATCAGAACTCAGTAATGCCAACAACAATAGGATTGAGCCAGAGCTAACATCAGCCATTCCTATTCATTGTAGACATTTGACTCCTCAGTGGAGGGCAAGGTAGCCATTGAGTGATGGGAAAGGCAGCAGAATGAGGAAGCTAGGGAGAGAAATTGAATTTGCCTTCAGAAGTGGGTCTGGGGTTAGTCCTCTTCAAACAGTGGACAAACAGAAGCTGTGCACTGAAGTATTTTTGTCCACAAATTCAGTCAGCTCTGGCTGTGTGCCTTAAAACAGTTGTGTTTGTAAAGAGCTTTGGGTTCTCAGGGGATTTATCAACGAGGATAGCCATTCTACATCACTTGGAGGGGTTGCAATGATAATAAAAAGAGCCCTCTGGGGATCCCATTTGAGTCACTGTTGGTGACTCCTTTGTCTGTTGGAGGATGGACTTGGTGCCCAGCTGTCTGGATTTTGAAGAAGTCATAGAGATGGCCAAGCACATCTCAGCAACGGAAAACCAAACATAGAATCTAGGGTGGTATCAAGGCAGCTCACCTCTCTCTTCCAATCCCACCAAGACCACCGCAAAGGGTTTGGGGTTAAAATGTTATCCTTAAAATGTTGCCAGTAAAATAAAACTACATCAATTTGATCCTAGAATTCATAATAATTTTAATTTTTCAGTGTAAAAAAGATTTACTGAGCCAGTTAATAATAGAAACAAGATAACGAAGGGAACGTGTAGTCCCCTTAAGAAAATTATCTGTTTTAAGTCATTGAAATAATTTGCATAATAACTCACCCTAAATATGCCAGTTTCCATGAACTTCTGTCTTTGAAAGACAAAAGCCACAAAATTTCTCCTGGGTTCCTTACTGATGCTGAAAACAAAAGTCAGCCCGGGCAAAAACTTGAAACTAGGCAAATGGTTGTGTACAAAAGGTCTACCTTCTCATTTTCCCTTTGACCATGCTTCATTGCCCTTAGAGTGCCCTGTGCCCACATATTGTAGCCTGTCTGCCTAGTGCCCTGCCTCGCATCATCTTCCTCAACCCTGCCATCCTCTGCAGCAGCTTCTTAGCTCCAGACTTTTCCAACTGCTTTTTTTGTGGACCAAGATACTGGTGTAACTAGAGAGGTGTTAAGTTACGCTCCACTTCCCCAAGCCTCCCACAACACCAGACAGAACTGTTGTGAGCAAAGTTCTGGAAGAAGGACATCCAGGGCAGTTTTGTTTCACCTTTGCCCAAAGTTGGGTTGATCTGAGACTCCACCATGGGTCTTTTGTACAAGAAAATAGAAGAGTCATTTCAAAGACTCTGATGGTGAGTTCTTGAGACCCCCTGAGATCTTCCTTGCTCATTGTTTTTAATCTTTCTCCAGGGATGTTTATCTTTCTGTGAAATGCTTTTTAATCACCTTGGGAACTTTTACTTAAGAATAATTGAATATGTACATATACATATACATATCTAATATAATATTAGAGGCAGCTAGATAGTGAGTGGAGTCAGGAAAACTTGAGTTCAGATTCAGCTTGTTACTTCCTAGCTGTGTGACCCTGGGCAAGTCTTTTAAACTCTGTTTGCCCAGTTTGTCCTTATCTGTAAAATGGAGATAATTGTAGCACCTAACACCCAGGATTGTTGTGAAGATAAAATGAAATAAAAATTATAAAGTGCTTAACCCAGTGATTGGGAAATAGTAAGCAGTACATAAGTACTAGTTATTTTTATTATGATTATCATCATCCTTATAATTACACATTTATTAAAAGGATATTGATTATTTGAACCCTAAGGGAAGAGATCCATTACAAAAGTTCAGGGGGCACCCTTTGTCTTTTAAAATTTACCTTATTTCTTATCCTATCAAAACTTTGCCCTCTGCTAGCTTTTAGTCTGAGGTAGAAAACAATCTGATAAACTAATTGGAATTAGAACTCATGACTGATGAGGGTCAACTCCAATGTTATGTTGTTGCTTAATTGTTTTGGTTCCCTCCGACTCTTTGTGACTCCATTTGGGGTTTTCTTGGCAATGATACTGGATGGGGTTTGCCATTTCCTTCTCCAGCTCATTTTACAGATGTGGAATTGAGGCAAACAAGGTTAAGTGACCTGCCCAGGGTCACACAGCTAGTCAGTGTGAGGTTGGATTTGAACTCATGAAGATGAGTGTTCCTGACTGCAAGCCTAGTACTCTATCCACTGCAATATCTAACTACCCCTTCAATGCTATATTTTCCAGTAAATACCCAAGCCTGTAACACCCCCCTTCCCCCCCCCCCCCCCCACTGAGGGGAAGCACATCATTCAGCACACTTGGCTTCTCCTTGAGGAAAATCTGATACACGATACAGTTTATTGACGTTATTCCCATTATTCCCAACCCTACCATATATTCTCCAACCTTATACTGAAACTTTGAAACCATGGCTTCTCAGTCCTAACCTGGTGAACTACAACCAGTTAAAGTGCAAGCTTCAGATAGTTAAGTCCCCAGAGCAGGCACAATCTCTCAGTCTCCCCAGAGACCGTCAGACTTGACACTAATGACATCCCCCAGGCCCATAGCAAGAGACATTTGCTGCCTGGCTGTCCTTCCTCTAGCTGTTTCCTTGTTTTTGCAAAGTGGTGATCCCTACTGGGACATCTTCAGGTGTTATTGGTCACATGTGAGATATTCTCATACTATTGAAAGTGCATTATTTTGTCAAAATTTTTTTAAAATCCCTTTTAATGATGGTCAGTTCCTCTCATCTTCCTTTTATATAACATTTTAAAATTTTCTAAATCTAATTTCTATTTTATAATCTGAAAGTTCTCCTTACCTGCCCACCACTTTTTTCAGAGAGGAGAAACAGTTGATGGCGACCATGGATAGGGAACATTGCATATACTGTCTATTTTTATGTCAATTTTTTCTTCCTCTTTTTTTCTTTTTTTCTATTTTTAAATTGATTACTCTCAGAAGGGGAGGAAGAGGGATACAGGAAAAATTTTAGTTGATATAAAAACAAAACATACCAACAAATTTACTGTTAAAAAAAAGTTCTTCTTAAATCCTCAAAATATGACCATTTGGTATTAATGGTTTATCTTTATATTTCTATCTTAAAGTATAATTGAAATGTTTAAAAAATTATAAATAAAATTATAAACAACGGAAGGTTTCTTGTGATGAAAGTCAAAAGGAAAAGGCATTCTTTATCGGTAGTGAGTTCTTCCTATTTGTCACTCAAGCCCTAGAACCTTACAGAATTTCCTCAGAGAAAGACATGAGTACACAGAAGAAATCAGCTTAACAATCCACACAGGAAATGCTAAATATTAGTCAGACTGTGGCATACGTTTAGAAAGCTGGTCCATTACATGAACACATTCATACCTATCTCTGGGATACACAATGCAGGTAGAAAAAAAAGCTGAGATCAGAATTGAATTGGAGGGAGAGTGTGCTAGAAAAAGGCAGCCAGGATGGTGAGCTTTGGAGGCCATACCATACAAGGAATGGTGGAAGGAGCCTAGAAAAGAAAAAGCTTTGGTGAAGATATATCTTTAAGTATTTGAAGTGCTCATGTGAAAGAAGGATTTGACTTGTTCTCCTTGGTCCAAGAAGGTAGAACTGAGAATAGTGTATTGAAGTAGCAGAGATGCAAATTCTGGATTACTGTTGCCATTGTTAAGTCATTTTTTCATTCATGACCCCATTTGAGATTTTCTTGGGAACGATACTGGAGCAGTTTACATTTCCTTCTCCAGCTCATTTTACAGATGAAGAAACTGAGGTAAACAGGGTTAAATGACTTGCCCAGGGTAACACAGCTACTAAATGTCTGAGGACAGATTTGAACTCAGGAAGGTGAGTCTTTCTGGTTCCAAGCCTGTTGGTTCCAAGCCCAGTGCTCTATCTACCACACCACCTAGCTGCCTCCGCTTGGCTTAATAAAAATGTCCTAACAATTAGAGCTGTCCAGCTTTGGCTCCCCCTGCCTCATGAAGGGTTTCCCTTCCATGGAGGCATTCAGGCAGGATCTGGGCTACTTACCACTTATCAGGGATATTATACAGGGGATTCCCGAGAGAAAGATGCATGTTGGCAGCTTCTCTACACTAGAGTCTTCAATAATTTTCCAGAACTCTGAGCAATTAAGCAACTTGCCCAAGGTTACTGAGGTGCTATGTATCAGAGGCGGGACTTGAATCCAGCTCTTCCTGGCTTCCAGGTCAGCTTTCTTTAGAAACCCTAAATCAATATATAAATATGGGCAGGTAACCCACAGGGATGGAGCCTCTGATGATAGATTTTTCAGGTTTGTGGGGAGGATTTTTGAAATATGGTTTCTCAGGCACCTTCTAATCTTATCACATAAGCACTCAACAAACAAAATTTTATTGCTTTTATTTCCAAATGTTACCCAGTGCAGAATTTGCGTTAGTTCATATGGATATTCCTTCTTGCCTCTTTTTACTCCCCCTTCACTTTCCCTCCCAGCCCTCTCTTCACCTGCTTCCACATGCACAGAAAGCTCAGGCAAGTCCAGATTTGAAAGGCTTGAGACTTTTCATCTTTATTTCCATAAGGGTCATCTTTATACTCTGACATTAAATTAGGAAGCCAGAGTTCAAAATCTCAGCCTTGTTGCTTGAATGTACTCAGTCAAACCACCTATTCTCTGGGCCTCAGTTTCCTCATCTGTAAAATGAAAAAAAAAATGTGTGTGTGTGTGTGTGTGTGTATATGTATGTATGTATTTCATAGAGTTGTGGCCCAAATGAGATCATGACAGTGAGAATACTTTGTAACTGTACAGATTTTATGAATGTGAAATATTTGTTACGGTCATTATCAGTGATTTACAGTGGCACCCTCTCATTAACCTGAGGTTTACAATCCATGTAATACTTCTATAGCTGTGACTCCATGCAGGTTGACTGATCTTATAATTATACAAAAGAAAAAAATACTTTGAAATGAGGCCCTAATGAGGCAATACTGCATTAATAAAAATAAAAATAATGTTTATTACCCCTACTTTATATCTCTGAGGTAATAGAAAGGTGAAAAAATATAAATATTTCAAGGCCATTAACAAGGCCTCTAGACTGTAACCATAACACCAAAACTAGCAGAGAGGAGTGAAATCCTTCATCTGTTGGATCAAAGTGATAAACCGATGCATTTTTCATATTTATATTTATTATAAAAAGCAATCATCTTAGTGATGGTTGAACAAGTCCAAATGAACCTGTCGGGTTTGAACACAGCTCTTCAAGTTTTCTTTTAGAAAAGCAAATTACTTTCTATCATTCTCCTTTGAGGCACCCTAATCATTTTGATATTTTCCTGTAGCATGCTGACTTTTAGGAGAAATAGATTTCAGTATCTCAAACTATCTCAATATCTTCCCCGCCTAGTTGGCTTTCTATTTCAATAGTAAGGGCTTCCCTGGCATTCACACTGGCCCAAAGGAGGATCCAACTTTAAAAGGCACCATTTCAGTTCACTTAAGAAGTGTATCAAACCTTTTGTCCTCTAAAATAAATTCAGTGCTTCCAAAGAGATCACATTGAAGAGCTCATCATTCCTATGCTTTAGAGCAGAAAAGGACCTAGTGTTCAACCCCCTAATTTACCAGATGAGGAAACTGAGACTTTATATGAGAAGCAGAGCAGAAAACACACTCGACTCCAAGCCAACGGACCTGGGTTTTAGTCTTGGATCTGCCATTAACTCTGACTTTGGACAAGTCACTTCCCTTTTCTGGACTTCAGTTTCTTTAACTGGAAAGGGAGGGAGCCGGAAGACCTAGAAGGTCCCATTCACTCCCAATGTGGTCCTGGGAAGCTATGACTAAGGCCCAGCCATGAAACATGTGCCAGATGGGGGCCTGATACAGGCCAGCCCATCTGGCCACCTGAGATTTTTAACCTTTAAAACACGGGTGGGTGGAGGGTTCTAATTAATGAACACAAAGGAACTGTAAAGCACAGTGCTTGGCACATAGTAAATACTGCATGTTAGCTATTATCATTGTTACTGTTACTTAATTACTAAGCTAATAGCCCATTATTGGAAAAAAAAATAGTTTGTCCCTGAACTGTCCATTAGGTCAACATTCCTCTCTGTCCTCTCCTCACCAGAGGGAGCAGGACCAAGCAGATATGTTGATTGCCATACTTTTTTTTTTTAATCTGCCCTAAAATCTGTCCAGCCCCCTTATTCTTTGCTGAGACTTGGGTAGGGTTTGCTTTATTTTGGCATCTCTCTTATTATGACTTACTTCCCACTCTTACAGTCTAGAAGGCACTTTGCTGGACCTCAGTCCTTTATTGATCTGTGATCTCCCATCTGTTTTCTCTCATACTGTGTGACTCCTACATCTTCATATAAATCATCTACCAGAGCTTGACACAGCCTGCTAGGGGTTTTCCTCGAGGTTCTTTATCGTCTTAGTATCATGGACCACTATGTCAGTCCAGTGAAACCTATGAATCCCTTCTCAGAATCATGTTTTTAAATGCAAAAAAATAAAATAAAATAAAACATAGGATCACAAAGGAAAACAAATATATCTAAATATAATGAATAATTTTTTTTAAATTCATAGACCCCAGGTCAAGAGCCTCTGTTTCTTGTTCTTTTGCTATCATATGTTCCCAGCAGAATGCACAAGTTGTCCATCCATCATCGCTCACATACCATCATCCTATCTCTTTTTTTCTGGTTGCATGTCTGAACTACTTTATACTGCTTCTCCTATATAATTACATTAAAGCCTCTGAATGCCTACCATATGATAGCTCCCCATTACTCTTTCAATAAGCCACAACTTCATTTCATCAGACACTAATATTTCTATGATTTATAGCGAGATTATATTGCCACAATAGTATCAGTGTTAAAAAGAAATGGACATTTGTTTCAGGGGCACAGTTGGGCTCATCTAAAACATTTTACAATTTTCCAAAGGTATGTTAGACTACTCTCTTTCTCCAATTCAACTCTGGGCCCATTCAAATCTGGGTTCCAGCTGCATTATCTGTCCATAATCCATACACTGATAGACTAATTCTATAGACTATCCATACAACTGCATGTCACAGTCTGGCCCTTGAAATATGGTCAAGCCACCCTTTGGTTCTAGAGGTCAAAACTATTTTCATAATAATAATATTTAATGTGAGAAATAATAATAGCTCAAACCTGCTATACAAAGCTCCTGGGGGAATCCCCATTTTTAAAGAGTTAAAAGGGGTCCTGAGATTTAAAAAATTTGAAAACTACTGACCTGAACATTAGGTATTCTTCATTCCCTTAATTTTCCCTATGTGGATAGTTGGGCTGAAATCTTTAGAGCAATCATGGATCTCATCTAGGGGGCTCCTAAATGTTTTGGAACTTGATGAAACCAGCATCTGGAGAATATTACCATCTCTAGGGAATCCCTCTTCCATTTGTACTCTATCCTAGAAATCCTCCATGACAGTGGCACACACATCTGGCACGCCTACATCTCCTTGTTTCATGCCTCACTTTATAATAGAGGGTCATCATCTCCATTGTACTTCTTAAAGGAATTTTGTATGATTTTAATTTGTGTGGCTGAGACATTTCTGGAGAAGAGCCAGTAAAACAGGGTTTCTTAACCTTTTACTTGTCATGGATTCCTTTTGGCAGTAGAAGAGTGTTTTTAAATGCACAAAATAAAGTAGAATTATGAAAGAAACAAATTATACTGAGATATTTATAATTTTTTTAAAAACATGTTTACTGAACTCAGATTAGGAACCCCAGCTCTAAGGCAGCATTTTGCTCGCCTTAATCAAATGCTTTTTAAAATGTATATAATCACAGTGAGATCTTGCATTCTCTGCATCCTCAAAGAGTCAAAAACAAAAAATGTGACTCCTTGGTATGTTGAGGCATTTGTTCTAAAGCACGTGATCCAAATCAACAAAGAAGCCCTGTGCTGGCTCTCTCCAAACCCTGGTGGGATGGAGAAGTGGGTACAAATCACTGCATCTCCCAAAGCACAGAGCATCCATGTGCTCCTCTTCCAACCCCTGTAGCCCTCTCCCTTCTTTTTTTAAAAATTAATTATTTATTTATTTTTAGTTTTCAACATTTACTTCCATAAGATTTTGAGTTTTAGATTTTCTCCCCTTCCCTTTCCTCTGCCTCCTCCCCCAAGAGGCCTGCACTCTGACATAGGCTCTACTATTCATATGCTCTCCCTTCTTTTTGTGCCTTCTACTAGGGGACTTGTTTTCTCTCCAACTAAACAGGGAGATCTTTGAGGACAAGAATCTGGGGATCATAAGATCATGGAACTTGAGCTACATAGGACGTCAAAGACTAAATTGTATTCAGCTTTCTGTATTCCACATCAGAAGCAGCATGGTGGACATGATGGACAGACAGTTGGCCTCAGAACTGGGACTGCAAATTCCTATATATAAGCAAGTTAATTAACCTCTTCATGTTCCAGGCACCACTCTAAGGCAATAGTTCTCCAGCTTCCCAGTCTCAAGACTTCTTTACATTCTTAAAAATTATTGAGGACCCCAAACAGTTTTTTGTTTATGTGGGTTATCTCTATTAATATTTGCTGTATTTGAAATTAAAACAGCTTAATATTATTATTAAGTAATCTTGACCTTCTCTAACTCCTGAAAGGGTCTCAGGATCCCTGAGGGTCCCCAGATCACACTTTAAGAACCACTGCACCAAGGCTATAAGTTGCAGAGAAGGTGCCAACCAGCATTGCTAGAGGAAGCGCCACACTAGGTATTCCCTAGATCATTGATATCCCAGGATGCGATCATCCTGCCAAAGCTTAGATAAATTAGAAAGCAGGAGCCTGGGCAATGATTCTCTTTCCAGATGGCCCTCCATCTTCATCACTCTTTAAGTCTCAGCTCAGGTTAAAGTTAACTCTTCCTAGACTACTTTTCTTTCTCATGTCAATTTTTCCCAAAGGAAAATAAAAAGCACAGACATTTACTTATTAAGGCCCCCAAGGAAAGAAAGGACGGTGGGTTCAGAGTGAGGAGAATCTGTATGAATCCTGGCTCTACCACTTACTAGCTGAATCATCTTGAACAATTTTCTTTGCTTCTCCAAGTCTCAGTTTATTTCATTTGTTAAATGGGAATAATAATACTTTTATTACCCACCTGACACAGTTGTTCTAGGCATTGAGTGAAGTAAGCTATTTAAAGGACTGTTATATAAATATCAGCATTATTATTATTCTCCAGTTATTTGTTATTTAGTCATGTCTGACTCTTCATTAACCCTTTTGAGGTTTTCTTGGCAAAGATACTGGAATGGTTTGCCATTTCTGTCTCCAGCTCATTTGACAGAACAGGAAACTGAGAAAGAGCTTAGTGACTTGCCCAGGATCACACAGTAGTGCCTGAGGCCAGATCTGAACTCAGGAAGATGAGTCTTCCTGACTCCAGGCCTGGAGCTCTATCCACTGTTCCACCTACCTGCCCATTGGCCACCTATAAATGAATTTAACTTAAATATAGGATTTATTTTGATTGTATCCTTTGTCATTGGCATATGAAGGGAAATACATCTGGCATCTTGGTATGTTGTTTGCTTCCACAATGATTTCATGTATAATTTATTAAATCAATATGTACTGTTATGACAACTGCCTCTTCACCCACCCCTCCCCGCCCAGGCCCCCAAAAACTAATACCATCCTCGGTAACATTATGAGGCCCAAGTATGTAGAACAGGGACGATAATCATCCACCAAACCCTACCCTGGTCAGGCTGTATCTGCAGCACAGTGTTAGGTTCTAGGCATAGACTAGATAGAATGTGTATAGAAAAGGATAATCAGCATAATGAGAGAGCTGTAGAACATGGGGAGGTTTAACCTGGAAAAGAGAGAGACATGACAGCCATCTTCTAGTTTTTGAAGGGCTGTCATGTGGAAGGATTCGCCTCACTCTGCTTGACCCCAGAAGGCAGAACCAGGAGTGATGTGTAGAAGTTGCAAAGGAGTCATTTGGATCTGATGTCGGTCCAAAAGCAGAATGGACTGCCATACAAACTGAGCGACTGCAGGTGGATATTACAAAGGGATTCCTTGACAGGCATGGGTTGGACTAGCTGGCCTCCAAGGCCCCTGGTTCAGCTCTTAGATTCTGTGATTTTATGTCCTTGCAGACTTCCATGATGATTTAATGGATTCTTCATCTCCTTCAGATCCAGTTAAAATTGAACAATACGGCATTGACTATACATTTATTTGTATGATTGCTGTATAATTATGTTCCCTTTTTGTATTGGAAATGGAAACCAGTAAGAGCTTAATGTTGAAAACTTAACTCAAGAGATGGACCAGATGACCATACTTCCTTCCTTCCCAGTAAGGTGTCTGGGTATATCACTTAGCTCACCTGTTTACCTGTATGGAAAGCAAGTGAATGAGTAAAGCCTGAGAGAGAACTCCCTTAGAAACAGAGTTTCTTTTTGTCAATTCATCCTGGTTTAAAAAAAATTCCTCATGTCAGACATAGAGAGGCAGAACCAAAATTCCTCTCCCCTAGGTTCTAATTTTATTTATAGGCAAAGCAGGAAAGTCTCTGAAGTTTGCCTCCTGTCTCCAGGTTTCCTCTCTTCTGGAGGGTTTATCCTCTCCTTTTCTTCAGGAAGTCAGTTGCCCTCTGCCTCCTTATCCCTCTCAAACATGGAAGCAGCTGGTGACCAGGTGATTTCTAATTGTACTTCAACTGAAATTCCCACCCACTCATTTGTGGCCACAACATGGTCTTTGAATCGCAAGCCTTTTATCACCGATGTAAGGCTTTGTTCCTTATGGAAGGAATCTCTGGCCTCAGACACTAAGTGTGTGACCTTGGGCAAGTCACTGATTTTATTAGGCCTAACAGCCTATAGTTCCTCTTCCTCCAGCAGTCCAGTATCCCACCCTCCTCCCCAAGCTCCATCTTTCCTGTTCAAGCACAAGTTGGGCCCATTCCACCCCTTATAATCTTTACCCAGCTTTTGTCCTCTTCTCTCTCTGTCCCAAAGTTTTCAGGGTAATATTTTATCTCCTCAGGCATGCATGATAACTTAGACCATTTAATGCTTTTTTTTCTTTCCATAACCTTTCTCTCTCTTATTGGGCATTCCATAATGTTCTCCTACATATTCTTTTTTTTCTTCTTGTTATGAAGTTTCTGTCAAAAATATCACTGAAAACCATTGCTTCTGTTAATGAAGATGTTACTCTAAAAGTAAAATTTTTCTAAAAAGCACAGTAGGCAGTTACCATGTCCCAAAATAAATTTGAACCTTAAGGGAAAAGAACTAAACTTTTGTTCACCCTATTACTGTTTGGCAAAGTCTTTATGACAGTTTGAGTTTGTAGGTTTACTAGGCCTGCTTTTACTGCTTGTTAAAGATTTGTGTCTTCTTGTCAGTCTGATTAAATGCAGCAGGGAAGAGTGAGGGTTGATATGTTTTATACTGATACATGTATTTGTAGACTCATCCAACAACTCCCATTCTGTTTGCCAAGAGTCTCCTACTGGGCGTTCATATCCCACATATTTTGAATCTATCTGCAAGGCTGGTATAAGCTAAAATAAAGTGCGTTTTTGTCAGCAAGTAAAAAGAATGAGGAAAACCAGATTTTAGTCCTGGATAGAAAATGTTGTAACCCTGCTCAAATCATTTAATTTTTCGGTGTTTTAATTCCTCCATCCATAAATTAAGTGAATAATTACTACTCTTTCCAGTATTGCCAATATAATTTGAGGATAGCCAATTTAATATGCCATATGTGATGTTATATGAGAGAGAGATCCTATAAAATTTTAAATTGTCACAACAGCCCAACCAGATGCTGCCAGTGCCCAACCTAGTCTCTTGGCCTTAGGTTGGGCCCTTTTGAAAGCCACAGTCAGCTGATTCCAATCTTTTCAGAGTAGCCACACTAAACTTTTTTTTCCCTAATTTTGACTCTAGAGCAGCGGTTCTCAACTTGTGGGTCGTGACCCCTTTGGAGGTCGAACGACCCTTTCACAGGGGTCGCCTAAGACCATCGGAAAACACATATTTTCGCTGGTCTTAGGAACCGAGACACCGCTCCTCTATCTGTCTCCAGGCAGATCCACCCACGTGCAGATATGCCCACATACAGGTTGTGGCTTTAGGAAGGTTGAGAACCACTGCTCTAGACCATCCTATCACTGCCAAGAGTTCTGTTTTATTTTTATATGAGTGAATTAAAATAAGTTTTGTTGATAATCCTTGAGATAACCAAGGTTACCCTGGTTTGTAGTAAAGCAAAAACTACAAATTATTTTTCTAGGCGATTTCTTATACTAAACTACATAATACCTACAAATGACCTAGTAGCAGTAAGTAGTTGTGGGCCTCCCACAAGAACCCAACTGACTCACAAGAAGTCTTAAACTCAAGGTGCTCAAAATGCATATATGATAATAATAAAAATGGTTAGAAGATCAGCCTAGGAACAACATGGGAGAGAGCAGGTTAACTAACAACCAAGATATTTTTTCCTACAGGCCTCTCTCGTTTAAATAGTAATCAAGAGAAAAATGTAAGAGGGAAACATTCATGGGTCCCCTGAGCCCCAATTTAAAGGAGATACTTTCCCATGCCTATGGTGTGGATTTCAGATAGCTGCTAGAAGCTTCCCACACTACCCCCTATATGCTTTCTCTTATCTTCTCATACTCCAGTATCAAAGGTACCATAACAGGGCCCTGATGTGAAAACCCTAGAGCTGACCTCAACAGCTACAATCAGTTGTCTCAGAACAAAGGGTAGATCCAAGGACTTATGTGACAAATGACCAATTTTTAAGAAAAATGGCTAATTGCTCAATGACGACACAGCATTATGACCATTTTAAAGACTGAATCTTTCATTTAAAGTATGGATTGAAATGATGATAACTAAAGGATTATGCTTTTGGTGATGCCAAATATTAGAAAATTGTTTTCCCTCTTTTTTTTTGAGAGGATATTGATACTCCCCAGTCCAATGCAGTGTACATGTAAGAAATGCATGAAAGTAAAAAGATTTCACCAGCAGATTGTCAGATTTGATGACTCATGCAGAAAACTAGAAAGAGAATTTAATGAGGGTATCAGAGCAGGCCAGGGGCAATACAGAACTCCCAGCTCTATTCAGGAACATTGTGGAGAGGATATCCTGAGACCAAAACTGTGGCCCTTTAGGGAAAGAAATGAGGTGGAGGGATGGGATGGAGGTTGGGGGTGGGGGACAGTATAGTAATATGGGACTTCAAGGAAAAGATACCCTGGGGTTGTTTTACTCTGAAACCACTCCTATCTCTAGTATAGAAGTTTCTCTAAGAATCTGATGATTACTTACAGCATAGGAGTGTAATGTTTTAATGTGGGAAAACGTTTGACCTTTGGCGCAGTTTCTTATCCAATTTTTCTTTTGTTGTCATGACAGACGAACCAAACTCCTGGGGTTCTCCCTCTGCCACCTCCACAGGTCTGCCGGAAGTAGTGGCTTCCCTTGAAGACATAATCTCACCATTATCTTCATCGCATCTAGCCCCACCCTCTGACCCTTCCCACCAGATAAGCCCAGACCCAACATGGGATATCAAAAGGGAACACGATGTTAGAAAACCAAAGGAGCTTTCAGCTAACGGCCAGAAGAAGAAAAGATTAGGGGAACAAAGGGAAAGATCAGCTAGTCCTAAGAAGGTTGATAGGTCAAAGCATGAAGAGACATCCAACAAAGGATTGTCTGAGTGCAAATCCAAGAAAACCGAGGGTGGCAGGCCCCCCTTGGAGAGTAAAGTGATTGGACAGATCACTGTCACCGAAGTGGGAGCAGGGGAGACGATGTACGCTGGAACCAATGATGAACAACGTGGGAGGTCCAAGGCCACTGACACAAACAGAGGTGGATCTCTCGGGAGGAAAGAGGATCTCAGAGCTTTGGGTCCAACAGAAAAGAAGGCCGCAGCAGCTCCTGATCACGGCCAGCTCGAATCACTCGGTGCTACAAAGGCATATGGTAGCAATGGCTGCAGCCCGTACGCAAGTGATGTGGACCACAGCCGGCGAGAGCCTGACGGGAAACATAGCGAGTTCCCAAGGAAGGGACACTTCCATTCCAGTAGTGCTCGCAATACCACCACCACAACTCGCAAGGCAACTGTCTCACCAGGACCTTGGAAAATCCCTGGTTCTGATAAGTTACCTACTGTACTGAAATCGGACACTTCAGCCACGAGCAGATAAGCGATGCAGCTGTTGCCCTCCATTTCACATCAACACAGAACATTCTTCTTAGGTTCTGTCTCACAATGTTTTAATTTATTTTCACTGTCACACATACATCCATGAGACATCAAGGCCTGGAAGCATCAACACGGAACCATATTCCATGAGGATATGCAGAGCATCCAATAAGTCTGAGCAGTATATAGTCAACGTGGAGATTAAGAACTGATCCGAAGGTCCCCCATTCCATTTTAGGGACTTGGGCAGCTATGGAAGAACCAAAATATCCTAAAGTACAATTGGAGAAAGACAGTGCAGTGTAGCTTTAGTATTTTTCCCCCGCTGCATGAAGGATTTGGGTGTCATTACAAACTTTATACCAAGAAACTGGACAAGCAATCACAAACTGGAATATCGCCTTAAAAATCAAACTGCACGGAGCAAGCTGAAACTAAGAAAAAGATTATATCTTTTAACTGAGCTAAAGTGTTGTAAATAAATTGCTCTCAACGTATCTAGACAGGGGTTAAAGGATTTCTTTGAAACATTCAGAACTGTGCACCCATGACATATTTCCATGGTACACACTTTGGGACAGTCCACACCTGGTACTAGCAGCCTCATTCACTGTGGGCTTCAGAATGACTAGGAAATTGAGTAAATTAATTGGTGTGATGCCATTTTTACTGCCATTTTGTGAACAAATCCTATTTCTGTACATTTAGGGGAAGGGGAACAGAAGGGGAACCAAGTCATGTTTCAGAAAATTACGTCCTGGAAAACAATTTGCCACAAGTTAGAATTTGGTGACTTAGCTCACAGATTAGAACTGGTTGTTGTCTGAAGTGTAAATTTTACACCCACAGGACAAAATCTAATGATTATCAAGAGTGGAGAAGCTGCAGTTCCTTACAAAAAAGGCTTTCCTATCCTCTCTTAGTAGCAGAGACAGATATCTTTCTTACTAGTGGTGCTATAGTTCACTGTTTTTTATTACCTTCTGTTAGGCTATCTTTCTATTTCTTCTAATTTACTTTGAAAGAGCAGATGTTTGCAAAATAGTCCAGCTTATGTCATTGGGGTTTTAATGCCTTCCAAGTATAAAAAGCCATTGTTATGACCAATTTGTTTTCACTAAAAGACATTTTATCATTACTTTCTGCCCCTAAGCTTTCTTTTTCTCCTTCTTTTGTTCCTCTTGGATCTACTTTTGTCTCAAATCCTTAGTCAAGTCTGCATTTTTTTTTCACGCATGTCTAGACCCTTACATTACTCTTCATGGAAGATTGATTTCCTAGCAAGATTCTTAAGACACCATTTTCTGCCTTGATTTTTTTGTAATTAAAAAAAAAAGTAACCATTGATAAATTTGCCATGGATAATCACTTTATGAATACATGTGTGAAAAGTCAACATGAGGCTTCTAAAAGCACCAAAAAAACCTTTCTTTTTAATGTGCTCTGCTCAAAAGAGGCTTCAATCCATTGTAAGTTACTTCAATAACATTCTTTCCACTAGTACCATGCTTTATAGGAATTCAGATGCAAATAAGCTACACTTCCTTACCATCTACAAATCTGCAGTCAAAGAAGTAACATAGGGAGATCAGTTTGATCAGGCTGAATCGAAAGAGTGACCTCACTTGATTCTTTGCCATGTGTTCCTCTGTGTGTGTATGTCTCTCTGTCTCTCACTATATATTTCTCCCTCTGTGTCCCTCTGTCTTTCTCCTCTTCTCTTCTTCCTCCTCCTTACCTTTCTACTCTCTTTCTTCCTCCATCCCTCATTCTTTCCCCCCTGCTTTTCTCTACTTCTCACTCTCTTTTTCTCCCTTCCTCTGTCCCAGGCACTGCATTATCTTACTTTACCACAGTATATTTTTCATCTAACATGGGGTTGGGTTCTTAGATGGAAAGAGATGGTGGTTGAAAGTCTCAAATGAAGGATTTTGCAGCTTTCAAACCAATTTTCAAAAAAAGAACAAAGACAAACTCCATTCATCATAAACAAAAGCACAAACACATGTAGTGGTTTATACAATTTTGGTTTAATTTCAATTAGTCTTTCTCCCCTGGACTAGAAATCCAATATAGTTTGCCATTAATTTATTGAATCTGGTTTTGGACAATGCTTCTGTAGTGTAGCTGCACGTCCCAGTACTGTATCCTCTGACCTTTATTTGCCATGTGTTAAAAGAAATGACAAACAACCTGCGATTACGCTTGCATAAACTCTAATTTGCACAGTTCACAGCTACTACTTGTGCAGCAATTGCTTTATGCGGCTGTAATCGATAACCTGTGAAGACAGCACATCATCTAAACCCCATTCCAAATAATATTTCTGTGTAGTGTTAGCTGTGAATTTACCCTGTACAGCTGTATCTCTATAAATATAATTCCATGTATTAATAGTCACAGAAAGGCTGTAAGTGAGCAACTATTTTTATGAAACGCACCACTATGGATAAATTAACTTTTACAGAAATCTTGTTTACTGTATGATATTCTAAAACACTGTCAAATAAAATATATATCCAAAATCCTTTTTCCCAACTGTATATGCTGTGTGTTGATTTAGAAAGCTTGATTACTAAAATATAAGCCCTCTGAGTTTATGGATATGAAATATATAATCTCAATGCACCAAACAGAATTCATCTGAGACTTGAACCTAAATGCGGCAACATAAAATCAGGAAATATAGGCTTTAAAAAAAAATCTAAACAAACTGAACAGGCTTTCCATGGCTGACATCATGTGGCTAGTGCCTAGAAATTCACCTTATCATTGATCACTTACCAATATATTTCTCAGTTCTTTTGACCTGGCCTATCTGATAGCCCTATCCTAAGAAGTTCACATAGAAGCTAACTATAACATTGCCTCATTTAGCACCGATATAGATGAAAAGTAATGGCTAGTGGGCTTTGGCAATTTTCATGTAACTTCTTTGTTCATGGCCCTCTACTGTGATCATTGGAGGGAGAAGAGGGGCCTGGAGTCCAGTCCCAGGATATAAATCTGTGGAGGTAAACCCACTCTCTTCATGTAGATTGGCAATTCATTTGTAACAGAGTGGTAGACAGTTTCTATGGGCACCAAGAGCTTAAGTAATTTGCCAGTCTGTGTTCATGTAGTTAGGATGTGTCAGGACCAGGACTTTATACCAGGTCTTCCTGACTCCAAACCTGACTGCCCTCTATCTACTATATCCTATTGTCTCTTACTTAGAACATAGATTTGGAGCCTAAAGAGACCTTAGATATATTCTACTCTAACCCCCTTGTTTTACAGATGGGGAAACTGAGAACAAAAGAAAGGATGAAGAGAGGATTGGGCACAGTATGCAAGAATGGAATCCCTCCCCCTGAGCTGTACTAAAACTCCACCCTTTTCTTTCCCACAGTGTCTTCAGTCACCCTGAGGGGCATCTTAAAATTCTCACATTTTAATTCATTTTCATTTTAAAAATATTCATAGATATAGATACACACATATTTATAGTATAGAGCACTTTATTGAGAGAGAAAAATGGCATAAAGATTTCTAAAATCAAACAGAGTGTTGACTTTAAAAGGTTGAAAATCAGGCCAGCCAACTCTTCTGGGAAGCTCAACCTTCAGTAGAAGCACTTTCACCTTTGAAAGAATGGACAGCATGATTATCAGAAATGGGCCTCAATAGAGTGACATTTGTGATTACAGTGACCTGCAGACATTAGTTCTGACCATGAGGTGGCCAGTCTACTGGGTCTGGGTTACCAATTAAATATTTTTGCACAGCAAATTGATATTAAATCAGTCTGTTCAGGTTTCAGGGATCTTGAGAAAAGCTTAAGGTCATTGGACTCATCCTTCACACTGCTACCTGGACATGTATACAGGCATCCAAAAATGTACCACTACTTTATATGTACTTTGACATCTACAAAGTTTCAGATAGTCTTTTTATTTGATGGAACAGCCTCCTGAAAAGTTGTTAGCGTTCACCCAGAAGAGCTTAAGAAAGCTACCACTGAGAGCAATGGAATCCATTTATGCAACAGGTAATGTGTCTGTCCCTCTCAGTGTCTGTGTCTGTCTCTTCGCATATCTCTGTCAGAATCTCACTGAGAATGAGTTTGTCTCCCATTTCTCAAAATTCCTGCATGAAGTATAGGATCCAAACACAAAACCAACTCCTCCTCTTCAATGAGTTACTTTCTGAAAGTATTATCTTCCCCCATAAGATATTCCACTATGAGATTCCACTCTCTTAGTGACTCATGTACATGTACATGTATTGACTCATAACATCCAGTTCAAATAGGCCTTACTCTATGCCAGGCCCTTGGAGTAACAAAAATAAAAGAGTTTACCAAACTCAAGGAGGTTTCTTTGATGACTTTAGTGTGATGGACAAAAGGATGTTGGCAAAAGGGGAACCTTCTTGTTGAACCTTTAATGAACTCAAGATATTGCCCTCATGATTCACTAAGAATGAAGGGTGAACACCAACAGCCACAACAACACACTGTCACTGTGTGATAAGTAGGAGAAACTAGTGTGGAGACTGGTGGAGAATTTTGTTGTTCTTGACTTGTGATTTCATCTAGTGTGAAACTCCATATATTAACATCAGTGCCCTATCTGCATTTTATAGTCTTTTAAAGTTGTGTGGGGCACAGAGCTTCAATGACTCACCCATGCTCACACAGCTAGTAGCTATCTGGGGCAAGACTTAAACTCAGGTCTTTTTGGCTCAGTGCATGCTGCCTCTAGTGGGGAGGATTGGAGGGAAATTGGTTACATTGCCAGCAATTAGACTTGGAAAGAAGTAGAAGTTCATGTCCCTAGAAATTAGGAAATTGGGGCAGATTCGGGGCACTCTGTTTAAATTCCAGGCGCTTTTAGAAAAGACATGAGCCAATTTACTCTTCTACTCCCAATGAAAGCAACCTGCTGATTGTCTACTAAAACATTCCGAAGGTACCTGCTGCAAAACTTGGGTTCCATACTTTCAAGGTATTTGCTTCCTTACAGTCTTTTTATTTGATGGACTTTTTGAAGACAAAAGTTTAGCAAACAGAGAAGTTTATGGAAAAAAAATCATTGGTAAATAAACCCCTGGTGGTGAAATGAAATGAGATAAAGTGGCACATAGGAACAGTGGATACAGCACTAGGCTTGGAGTCAGGAGGATCCAAGTTCAAATGCTACTTCAAACACTTACTAGCTGAGTGATGCAGAGCAAGTCACTTAACCTTGTTTCCCTCAGTTCCTTATCTGTCAAATGAGCTGGAGAAGGAAATGACAAACGTTTGCCAAGAAAACCCAAAATGAGGTTGTGAAGAGTGGGGCAGAACTGAAAAATGACTGAACAACAACCAAGTGGAATCAAATAAGATTCCTCCAAGGTACAGGCCATGACGACTCTTCTCACCTTCATGGGAGTTTGGGGAAAGGGGGTCTGATTTCATCAGTACCACCTATGTACTACCTCTTCTTCTCTACCAGCCACCCCAGAAGAGTAGCAGCAGGCCAGAACTAACCTAGATTCAACATCGTCCTGACTGAGAAGGACCAGAGGAAGCTTCCTACTTCCCCCACCCCCCACAGGTGACAGTGAAGAAGTTCCCACATTCCTGACACATTGGTCCTAGAGGGGGAGTCAGATTACTTCTTACTGCCTACTGACGCTTTCACACTCCGTCTTTACCACCACAACTCAGCAATCTCACCTCCTTTGAAGGTTAGAGTTATCAAAATTTTCCACGCAATTCAGACTACAATGGCTATTGTAAACCAGCCCCCATATCATTCTTCCTCTTTCTCAAAGAGTTTAGCCCCTGACTCACCATCTTCCTCTCCTTCCCAACTTCTGCCCTTAAACTACTTAGCACGCCTTCAAACTCCCTAATCTTCCAGTTCCTCAGTCTCTTAAATCCCGTGACTTACTCCTTTACCTTAGACACTCACAGAAATGGTTAGACACTGAATCTCACCACTACCTTCCATTTTTCCATTTTCTTGATTAAAAATGCTAACACTGCTTTATCTGATCATAAACTCCCATCATTCAATTCCTCCCCATGCCTCCTTCCTCTTATCCCTTCTAAATCCAGTTTTTGCTCTCATGAATTCCAATCCAATACTTTCTTAGACCGTTATCCATCCTCTGCCTTTGCTCTCCAACATCGTCTCACTTCAACTGTACCCTACTTTCTACTCTTTCCTTTACCTCCTTGTTCTATTGCTACTCACATGTTGCCAGTTCTCAGCCTCGTATTACTCCTACCATGGGCCTCCCTTGCTCCCCACGCATTATAAGCTGCTAAAGTGAACTAGGGGAAGACATACTTGGCATTATCTAATTTTGACCAGACCTTGCTGAAGTAATATAAGCCTTTTTTAAAAAGCATTTTTTTTTTTAAAAATCAGTGCTGAATTCTTTATTTTATTTTATTTTTGCTTTTTTTTATTTTTGGAGGGGGGAGGGCAGGGTAATTGGGATTAAGTGACTTGCCCAAGCTCACATGGCTAGAAAGTGTCTGAGGCCAGATTTGAGTTCAGGTCCTCCTAACTCCAGGGCTGGTACTGTATACATCATGCCATTTAGCCACCCCTAGTAATATAATCCTTTTATTCCTTCATTATTCCCTATCTCACTTCCCACAAAAGCTTTTCAAAAACTATGCACATCAAGCTTTCCACACTTCCCTTTCTTCTTCTTTCTCAGCTGGAGACTTCAGCTCTTACTTCACTGAAGTTGCTTGACATAAGCTCCCTCTCCCTTACTCTTCATCTCAAGACCCCTTAACATCTTCTTCCATTCACCTCTCCACTCCCTCAGTCTCTGAAAAAGAGGTTACTTTTCTCTTTGCCAAGAACAATCCTTCTACCCTTGATTTCATCCCTTCCCATCTTCTCCAGTATATGAGGCACTCCATTATCCCTTCTCTCAAATATTCAACCTGCCACCTCCTTCTCTATTGTCATCAGTCATGCTTAAGTCTTCCCATCCTAAAAAACCCCTGCATTACATCCCATCATCCCCTCTAGCTACATATACAAATAAATAAATATGAAATGTAAATGAAGTTTAAAAAAGTACCTTTCTTTGCATTCCCTCAATTAGCACAGTGCCTGGGCTGTAGGAGCTCAATTAATGCTTGTTAACTAATTGATATCTTGAGGGAGAAAGGGGCCAGTATAAGTAAGGAGCAGGACAGAATAGTCACAAGTCTTCTGGTGGCTTGGATGAGTTCTTTGGAATTTGTTTCCTAGTATACTTGGACTAAGGGAAATAGGGACTAAAAAGACATGGTATCAAAACGCCCAGGGATACTGGCTTGCCTTTCTTTGAGGCACACCCTTCCATTAAAAAACAAATTTTGGAGGAACTATAACCTTTACTAAAGAGAGAAACGTTGGTTCTGTAGCTTGAGGAATTACACCAGCCCAACTAGGAAGTAATAAATAGCTTCTCCTAGGTTTCAGATTCTAAACCATTTCAGACTGTAGACTTAAGAGTGGAATTATGATTATCTAGTCACCTATTTCCTCCCAAGCTGCCCCAACTCCCCTGTCACAAGGCATCAAATTGCCTCAATACTCACTTGTTTAAGGCATTAGCCCTTCAAAGTATATCACAACTGACAACAGGGAAATGGGCTTCAAATTCTAGGATCCAGAAATCTAAGAGGAAGTTAACAGTTTCACACATACTTAGGGGCAACCAAAGTGAACATGGTACCAAAATCAGCATAAGGAAAAGTAAATAAAATGTGAAGTCAACCTCTTAGTGAGTTGGAATTGGATGGCATGGTATGGTGTAGTAGAAGGAACGCTGAATTTGGAGTCTGAAAACCTGAATTCAAATCACAGTTCTATTACCTTAGGCAAATCTCTATTTCTCTAATCTTCAGTTTCCTCATCTGTAAAATGGATAGGGTTGAACTAGATGGCCTTAAGGAGAATTTAAAAGGATCAAGAAAAAAGGAACTGAAGAAAAGAATTCAAGGAGAAGTACTTCTCCTTGAAAAAGGTGGTTGGAAAGTTAAGGTAAATTAAGAAAACATAATTAAAACAAACTGATGGGGAAATTGTTGGGTAATGAATTGTTGGGTGGGGTAAATCAATGAAACAGCAAAGAGGCTGGTTCAAGAAAGGGACAGAAAGGTACAGTTGTGAAATTGTTGAAACTAAAAAAAGGAAATTGGGTGTGACTGTCAGGTTATTGGAATAGGATTATGCTGTAAAAGTCTCAAAGGAGAGGTTTAGGCATGGGAAATAAACAAAGCATTTCCAAATAAAAGGAGCTAAACATTTCGATATAATTATGGAGAGCAGACTCAAGTGGGAAGAGTCTTGAATTGAGTGTGCAAAGTTCCGGTTCTACAATAGCCAAGTAGAGGCTAATCTCCTAAAAAGAGGAGAAAAGACTCAAAAAATATAATTCTAGGTTATCAGGAGCAAGAAAGAGTTCCTTCAAAAAAACAAACACAGAAGCAGGGCTTCAATGGGATCCATTGAAATCGACCTTTCTGAGGCGGTTGGAGAGTAGAAAAATGTTACTGATGAAAAAGTAAAAGGATTAAGCGTGCTTTAGGGGCCTACTATGTGCTAGGCACTATGTGAAGCACTTCACAAAATTTATCTCATTTGATAAAAGGAAAGGAAAAGAACAAGGGTGCACTTGGAACTAAAAAACAAATTGGAAACTCTTCCTAAAGCGGAAGTAGATGCCCAGAGCAGGAAACAGTTCCTTGGCCTTCAGAGAACGATACAGCAGAACTGCAAGTTCTGATCAGAAAGACCGCGCAATAAAGGTCAAAATAAGAAGCAAAGAATAATGGTTTGATTGGTCGTTACGCGGCACACAACTACTGGAAGCAGGTATTTGTTGACTTGCTAGCAAGAGAGACATTTGAAAGGAGAAAGATTTTGAAGGGAAGACAAGTCTCTCACAACTCTGTGAGTCAGGCACTGTTATTGTCCCCATTTTACAGCAGCAAAATGAGGGTGACCTATCCAGAGTTCCACAGCTGGTAAGTGTCTGAGCATGGATTTGAACTCAGGTCTTCCTGTCTCCAGGCACATCCCCTATCTGCCGAATCACTTCCCTACCTCTAGACAACACCTGTTGTCTTACCAAGATAGGTTTCTGAGATATAATAGATAACCCCTTA
This sequence comes from Pseudochirops corinnae, assembly GCA_028646515.1. NCBI lineage: Eukaryota > Metazoa > Chordata > Mammalia > Diprotodontia > Pseudocheiridae > Pseudochirops > Pseudochirops corinnae. The sequence continues at coordinate 437,084,861 of CM053585.1, forward strand.
AGAGATATAAAAACGGACCATTACCACTGCTAGTGATTCATGTGGGCACAGATGATAATGCCCAAAAGAACATAGAAATTTTACTGAAGATTATGAAGTCTAGGGCAGGAAAATGAAGACCACAGGAAAACAAGATGTGGTTTTCTCACTGCTGTCCATTATAAGCCAAGGATACAAGAGAGCAAAAGAAGAGGGATATGAACAGAGAGCTGTTCTGAGATGGAATTTGGCTTTCTAGATCACAGCTTAAAATATAGTGATGACAGGCTCCTGGCTAGAGATGGGATGCACCTATAATAGGCTAGTAAGAATGCATTGACCAGTATATAATCTTGCAAATCTAATCAGAGGAGTTGTAAACTAAAAAGGGAGGGGTGAAAAAATGTGTTATATAAGGGTGTGTATGTATGTGTAGGTAAGTGTGTATACATACATATACATATATACATATACATATACATATACATATACATATACATATACATATACATATACATATACATATACATATACATATACATATACATATACATATACATGTACACACATATAGCCATCAAGCAAGATAGCACAAAGAGGCGCTATAATGAAGAAAGTATGACGGTTGAGATGCCCAAAAGTTCTGAGAGACAAATTTCAAGAATGGAAGTCATTGGTAAAATCTGTTGCTTTAAATATCTGTAAACAAAAGTCCAAAGCATAGTCAAGAAACAAATAAAAAGAGACTGTAATGCAATGGGAAAAAAATGACCAATTCAGTTAGCAGCAAGGCTTGGATTAAACCTATATGTTTTAGGTCAAAGAGTAGGGTCAAGATCTCAAGAGACTGAATCAACAAAGCAAATATTAAAAAAAAAAAAACTTTTATTAAAATAGAAGAATGGTGTTCATCAGGGTTAACAAGTTGTCCTTGGAGCCAGGAAGAACTGAATTCAAGTCTTGTGTCTCATGCCCTTATACAAGGGCTGTGTGACCCTAAGCAAGTTCTTTCATTTCTCAGTGCTCTAAGCTAGCAGTATCAGACTGAAATAGAAACAGGGGTCACTAAACCCTATGATAAGGATCCTGCATATTGACTTGGTTTTAAAATGTAATATATTATTGGTCTTTTTATACTTTTGTTTATTTTGTTAAATGCTTCCCAATTACATTTTAATCTGGTTTGGGCCACACCAAAGAATGTTGTGGGTCTTGGGCTACACGTTAGACAAGTTTGCGGAGCTGAATTAGTAAAGGGAGTTTCTTCATCTCGGAGATTGCTGTACCAATGAAATATAAGGTCCATTCCCCATGCCTGTTAAATGGAATGGGGAAATATTTAGTGAGTGTTTACCATGTGCCAAACACTGTAGCTAAGCACTGAGAACTGTAAAAGAAAGGCAACATAGATCCTGCTTTCAAGAACCATACATTCTAATTGAGTGATACAACACAAATAATTCAGCTGAAGGATGGATGGCAGAGCCCAGATGTCTTTAGGGTACAGAGTTAGAGCAGATAGTAATGTCTAGAAGGCTGTGGGCCACATGGTAGCTGATAGGGCCCATTGGTCTTTAGGTTCCTGGGGCAGGGAAGATGGTAAGGCCTAATAGTCTTCCGTCTTACCACAAGGATGATAGACAATGGTTTCTTGCTTAACAAAATGGTTATGAACACCCATGTGCTTCTTGTGGTCAGGAGCCTGGAGGTGCCCATCCCCAATGCCATGAGAAAGGGAACATTCTGATGGGATATGAATAGGAGACATGCCATTGAGCAAAAGGATTCCATGCCAAGCTGATTTCCTTTGTCCTAAATAAACATGAACTTTCAGCTGTACTCAGGTGCAGCTCTCTAAGTCCTAGGTCTATTAGGATACATCCAGTTTGATGACAACAATAGGCCATATAAGAATTTTTTAAAAGTTCATCAAGTGCAAAGAGCTATGCCTCTTTCTTGAGACTGGCTTATATAAGATTCAACATAAAATTCCTTTACTTTATCTTCATTCCAGTTATCTGGAAATAATGGTTATCCAAGTGCTTGAAATCACTTAACACCACCAAGCTAGCTAGGCCCTTATCTTATCCCTTAGTCTCTGGCTGGGCTGAGACCACATTTCATGCCAATGAACAGGACTCAGATTTTAGTTCTAGGTAACTAACAGATAAAACACCTGGAGGAAATAACCAATAAAAGACATTCCAAACAGCCAAAAACCACAAACCAGTTCCCAAATTCAGAACGCCTCTGGTGTTGCCAACATCAGCAGTCAGAATTCAGCAGAGGAGCCTGAGGCAAATTGAAGATAACACTAGGAGGACAGTAAGCAACATCAGAAAGCACTTGAAAGGTGTGTCTGCTCTAAAACTTGTAATAGAATAGAATCCAAGGGTTTACAATCTTCTTCCTTACAACTGGGATGCTTCTCCTTTCTTTACCAATCCTTCCTTAATTGCCAGTCCCTTGGTTACCCGCTTCTCCCTCCCTGGGACATTCATTCCAGTGTTTAGCCCAGTGCCTGGATGTAGTAGGGACTTAATGAATGTGTATTTTCTGATTCACTAACTGAACTCTAGTGAATTGAAAACATGCTTCTAACCCAGCATGAAATAATCCTCAAATGCCTTTGAAGATCCATTGCCTACTCCCTGACTTTTACCCATGGGTTGAACAGAAGTACCACTCGGGCAAAATCTTCCTTCCCTCTCACCTTGTCCCTTAACTTTATTGCGTAGGGTCTCTTGTGCTTTCCCACTCTTTCTCACTCAGTGACCAAGCCCACCTTTCCTTTCAGGGAGATAATTTGCCCAAACCATCCAAGGGAGAAGGTGGATGTAAGGATGACAGGAGGATTTTGAAATTTTATCAGGGATAGGATGCATACATCCAGAGCTTTCTATGCCTAGTATATAAATCTCAAAAAGACAGGTGAGGGATGAAAAAATTTTCATAAAGCCACACTGGGGTCATGGAGAGCAATGATTTATCTGCATCATCCATCCCTTCATCCCTGTAGCTGGCTTTAAAGAGGTATTCTGATGAAAAATTCTTGTTATTACTGATAATGATAATACCATTTATGTGGCACTTTAAGGTTTACAAAGCACTTTACAAATATTTCAAAACCCTGGAACATAGGTGCTATTTTTCTCCCCATTTTACAGTTGTGGAAAATGAGGCAGACAGAGGTTAAATGACTTGGCCACACAGCTAGTAAGGCTGGATTTGAATTCAAGTCTTTCTGTCTCTAAGACTAACATTCCATCTACTGAAACCACTAGGTGACAGAAAAGCCAGTCCCATTAGGGAATTGGTGGTGATTAAGGGAGGACACCAACTCCACCACAAGTCAGTGAGTCCATTTATCAAAAGTAGGAACTAATAGTGATACTGGTTTAAAAAATATATATTCCAATGTTCAATGAAGCCCATTGGCTGTAATAAGCCAAGGAAAAACACAAGAGAATAATTTATGAGACTTAGCTCAATCTTTCATCATGCTAGAGGCGAACTGGGTAGGTTGATGGATGTAAATGGCCATAAGAAAGAGTCTGTCCAGGGATATTCAGCCAAAAGAGTGTCTAGGCCATGGTTAGAAACTGGACTTCCTCCCCCTAGGAGGACCATTCACGTGCCCCATTCGTTGGGAATTCACAAGAAATGGGGGCAAGCTCAGTAGAACAGTAATGAATACCCTACTTATCAAGGAAGATGCTCTCCACAGACCAGGCACCACAGTAGTCTGAAATGGCCAAATCCTTACAAGGAAGTGTCCAAGAGGCCAGAACTAAACGTAGTATTGGAAGAAGCTCAGTGGAGACATCACTCTTAGGAGATCAGCAACCTCTTCTTTGAGGGTATTGGCACTGGTGGGACTGGATTTAACATGTTCCTAGGCCCTGCCCATTCTAAAATGTCTATATCTGTCAAATGGGCAGAAATTATCAGCAACACTCCTGAGGATAGAGAATTCCTTAATGTTCACAACAAAGGATTGTCATAAATTTGAACCAGTTCTTGAATCTTGGAAATTAGAGCTTTGTCTGAGAAACTTACTGAAAAGATTTTTTTTTTCCCAATTAATAGCTTCCCTTCTAATCTTAGCTACATTGGTTTTGTTTGTGCAAAAACTCTTAAGTTTTATCAAAATTGACCATTTTATTTTCTGTTATCCTCTCTATCCCTTTGGGAAAACTGAGGTATTTCCAGTGAACTTTTCTCCAAATAATGGGTAGACAAGCTGACCAGTATGAAAGTCCATACACACAAACACACACACATATCCACATCCAATAAATCTATCCCTACTGTACGTTCAGCCCAATTTACGGCTATAATAGGGGCATGAACTGTTAGTGGTTCTATGATCTTTATTTGGGCATTGGTCTTTGTTCCCCATGTAGTAGTTACCCCAAGATATTCTGCCTCCATTGGGGATTCCATTTTTAACCTGAATCCTTTGTCCAGCAGAGTTCCTAAATGTCTGAATGTGCTTCACACCCAATAAACTCACTTGGGCAATCCACTTTCAATCTGAAGATTAAGAAAAATATCTGATTTGGAAAGGTTGGGCCCATCCCTGACAGAATTTAAATTTCATAAAATTAAAATACAGGAGAGTTGATAAAGCCAGGGGAAAGCTTTAGGGCCAAAGATCCCCACCACCTCTTTCCTTCCTCTTATCTTTTTATTTCCTAACTATAGTGCAAAGGGCTCTCTGCCAATCTCCCTCATCTCAGTGCCATGTGTTAATGAACAACTCAATAACTCCTGCCTAAACAAAGCTTCCTATCTCCACATCCATTTGTCAAAGAGGCCTACCCTAGTGGAGCAGACTCTCTAGCTCTCCATACAGAAGAGGCTGCAGGCCAGATTCAGTGTGTATAGAAAGAGTTGGTACAAGTAGAATCAGCTGACTTCTGGTCCCTGTCCTCTTCCTGAGCACCATCTCCAACAACATGAATTTCTGAGGCAACAAAATCACATTAGCATTGGGACCCAACACCCCTCATAACATCCTTCTCCTCCAACCTTCTATTTGGCCTTCATAGTCACAGAATCTTAGAATTGGAGAATTCTAGGGAACTTCAGCAGCTACTTAATCCAATATAAACCCAAAAGGACTTCCTATAATGACATACCTAACAAGCCATTGTTTAGCTTCTCCTTAAAGACCTCCAAGAAAGGGGAACCTACCATCACTCCAGGCTGGTCATTCCACTTCGGGGTGGCTCTAACTGCTAGAAAGTTTTTCTTAACATTAAGCCTAAATGTTCCTTCCTTGCTGTGTGGCCCAGTTAGCCTGTAGGGCCCAAGGCTTGAGAAGAACAAGTGTTCAAGAATACAGCTTTGAATGGATATACCTTATTTAGAACAAACAGACTGGTTAATGGATATGTAATAGCACTATATATTAAGAAAGTATATTTATGTTAAAAATAAAATACAAGAGCTAGAGAGGGAAATGCTGTAGAGGCCATTTGGGTGAAGATCAAGTTTTTATTAATATCTGTGTTTTTATACCATCTGCCATTTCCCAATATTTCTCCATTCCCCTTCTCCCAACAGTCATCTTTTATGACAAAGAACTTAAAAAAAGAAAAAAAATATTGAAAAAGTCTGACATTTTCTGAGGTATTCCCTATCCATTATCTCCCAGCTCTGCAAAAAGGGAAGGTAAATAGCTTCTCAGATTTCTTATTTTACTTTTGGCTGTAGCTGTTTTATTTTTTATCGTCCTTTCCATTTATATTGTTATAATAATTGTATATATTGTTTTCCTGGTTATGCTTAGTTTATTTTGTAATGGTCTATTAAAAAATCTCCCTAAGTTTCTGCATATTCATAATTTCTTATTATTCTAGTAAAATATTCCATTATACTACTATATCACAAATTGCTTAGCCATTCGCCATTCAACAGACCCCTACTACATTTCCAGTTCTTTTCTACTACAAAGAAGTACAACACAGATCTTGTTCTAGTATCTCTTACCCAAAACCTACCCATTTTCTAAACCTCTTAAAAAAAACAAGAGCACTACTATCCAGCTTTGAAGAGGAGTAGTATCTTCTACCCCTTACTTTCCATCACCCCAAATATCCAGTCAGTTGCCAAATCCTGTCATTTCTTCCTTTTAAACTCCCTTAAACCTGTGCCCTTTCTCAAGGACACAGCCACAAGCCTAGTTCAGGCCCTGATCACCTCTTGGGCTACTGCTAGACATAGTGGCAGAAAAGTGGCAGGTGAACCTATAGGAAAGATGGCCAGGGAGTTTAGAAGGTAAAGTGAAGCATGGCTGGTGTCTGAGTAAAAGAATGGAGCTGGAGAGGCAAGGACCAGTCAGAAGAGAAGAGTCTCAAGGCAAAGTTCCAGAAATGAAGTATTAAAATCTGTTGTCCATGTTCTCTTGTCCAAGCAGGTGGCTATCAAGAAGACAGAAAGTAAAGAAAGGAATGCTAGGGAGGCACAATAGTGTGGGTATGTATGATCTCTGAATCATCTACATAGTGATGGTAATTGAATTCCTGGGGAGTGTATAAAAATTACCCAGAGAGAGTGTGTGTAGAGAAAAAGAAAGAGTATAACCATACTTAGAGAATAGATGATCCAAATGATTATCCAGCAGAGGAGACTGCAGAGAATCAGGTGGAGAACCACCAGAGAGCAGCATCACAAAATTATTCAGAAAGGAAAAGTTATCCAGGAAAGGATGATCAGCAGTGTTAAATATTGCAAAGAGGTCGTGATGGTCCCTGTGGTTCCCCAGTGAAGCTTCCCTGACACACTGCCTTGATAGCCACTTCCTTCTAGGTTTTCAGGACCTTAGTCACTCCTGGTTCTCCTACCTAGCAGACTGCTCTTTCTTGTTTTCTTTTGCTGGAACCTCATCCAGATCATGTCTTCCAACTGTAGCTGTCCAGCAGGGCTCTGTCCTGAATCTTTCTCTCTTCTTCCTCTATCCTCCTTCACTTGGTGATCTCATCAGTTCTCATGGATTTATGATTGTTATGCTTATGGTTCTCAAATCTACCAAGCCTCTCTGCTGATCTACAATCTTACATCTCCAATTATTTTTCAGACATCTCAAACTAGAAGCCAATAGACATCTTAAACTCAACAATATAGAAAACAGGACTCATTATCTTTTTCTCTAAAACCCATCCCTATCACTATAGAGGGCTAACAGTCCCACAGACTTGCAGCATTATTGTTGTTAGTCATGTATGACTCTTCATGACCCCATGGACCATAGCATACCAGGCCCTTCTACCCTCCCCTATCTCCTAAAGTCTGCCCAACTTCGGGTTTCTTGCTTCCATGACCCTATCTATCCATCTCATCCTCTGCTGTCCCCTTCTCCTTTTTGCCTTCAATCTTTCCCAACATCAGGCCTTTTCCAATGAGTCCTAGCTTCTCATCATGCGACCAAAGTATTTAAACTTCATCCCTAGTATCTGTCCTTCTAATGAGTAGTCTGAATTAATTTCTTTAAGTATGGACTGATTTGACCTCCTTGCTGACCAAAAGACTTTCAAAGTCTTCTCCAGCACCACAATTCAAAGGCATTGATTCTGTGGTACTCAGCTTTCCTTAGAGTCCAACTCTCATAGCTATATATTGCTACTGGAAAAGCCATAGCTTAGACTATACAAACCTTTGTGAGGAAAGTGATGCCTCTGCTTTTTAGTATGCTGTCCAAATTTGTCATAGCTTTCCTTCCAAGGAGCAAGAATCTTTTAATTTCATGGCTGGTCACCATCTACACTGATCTTTGAACCCAAGAATATAAAATCTGACATTGCTTCCATTTCTCTATTTGTCAGGGAATGATGGGACCAGTTACCATGACTTTAGGAGTCATCAGAGACTTCACTATCTCTTACCCCCATCCCACCCCCATCTAATCTGTTGCCAAGACCTGTCCATTTCATCTTTGCCATATCTCTAGTATACACTGCCTTTTCTCCTCTGACACTGTCCCCACTTCTAGTGCAGGCCTTCATCTCTGCATGCCTGGACTATTGCAATCGCCTACTGGTGGGTCTGACTGCCACAAGTCTCTCCCCACACCAAACCAACCTCCGTTTAGTCAGCAATATGATTTTCCTAAAGCATAGGTTCAACCATGTCATTGCCCTCCTCAAAAACCCCAGGACATCCCTATAACCTCCAGGATCAAATACAAAATGCTCTATTTGGCATTCAAAGCCCTTCATAATTAGTCTCCTCATACCTTTTCAGTCTTCTTATACCTTCTCTCTAACACATACTCTTTGATCCAGTAACACTGGCCTCCTGGCTGTTCCATGAACAAGACATTCCAGCTCCCAGCTCCAGACATTTTCTCTGGAGTATATCACCCAAGCATGGAAAGCTTTCCCTCCTCCACTCCTACTGCTGATCACCTGGTTTCCTCCAAGTCCCAACTAAAATCCCGTCTTTTACAGGAAAACTTCTCCAACCCCTCTTAATTCTAGTGCCTTCTCTCTGTTAATTATTTCCTATGCATTCTGTATATAGTTTAATTTTTATCTATTTGCAGGTTGTCTACCCAATTAGATTGTAAAGTTCTTGATGGCAAGGACTGTCTTTTGCCCATTTTGGTACCCTCTCAGATTTGGTGGGTGCCTGAAACCACTTGAGTTACTCAACCCTGATGACTGATTGACCAGATGGGTTTCCAGATGGAGACAAGGGGAACTTCCTCCATAGAAGCTAAGTATAACTGTATCCTTGTTGTGGGAGAGCAGAGTAAATCTTCTCCTTTGTTAAACATTCATTGTCTTGTGAGTTAGTTTCATTCCA
>CM053585.1:437093750-437108528 GCA_028646515.1 Pseudochirops corinnae
AAGGAAGGAAGTAAGGGAGGGAGGGAGGAAGGGAAGAAGGAAGGAAGGAAGGGAGGGGGGAGGAAGGGAAGAAGGAAGGAAGGGAGGGAGGGAGGAAGGAAGGAAGGAAGGAAGGAAAGAAGGAAGGAAGGAAGGAAGGGAGGGAGGAAGGGAAAAGGAAGGAAGGAAGGAAGGGAGGGGGGAGGAAGGAAGGAAGGAAGGAAGGGAGGGAGGGAGGAAGGGAGGGAGGGAGGAAGGGAAAAGGAAGGAAGGAACAAAGGAAGGAACGAAGGAAGGAAGGAGTCTAGACGAGATGAGACGAGAAGGTCACTAGTCTGCCTTAATTTCTATTTTATTGAGTCATGCTGGCTCCTTGTGATCCCTGCTTTCTTTTTTAGATGGCAGTTACCATGCTTTCCTCACCACATTGGGCTCATTCTGACCTTTAGCACTCCTGCAATCATGGAATGCTTCTTTTTCTTCATCCTCTGATATTTCCCTTGCTTCCATCTTCTGCATACATCTTTTTAAAGCCTAAGCTGATTGGTGAACTCCCTGGGAATCCCTAGAAGTCTTTCTAGGCCACTTTCATTTTTCCTCCTCATCACAATTGTTTTTCTTTATGTCTTCACAATTTCCTGCTGAGTCAAATTCAAATCTCATTAGGGCTGCCTTCTCCTCTAGAATTTTTGTCCTTCCTCTTCATCCTCCTTTTGAAATCTTCTTTCCTAGGGTCCATGTTAGAGTCAGCTTTCCTCTCCTTTTTTATACTAACTCTATAATGGAATAGTCATTTCTCCAAGGGTTTCCATCATTTCCACCCCAACAACCAGCCTCTCTCTGGGTGCTAAGTTCCAGTTCTGCCTGTGTGACCTTAAGCAAGCCTCTTCAATCAGACAATCACCAAGTATTTATTAAGTGCCTTCTGTATTCTAGGTTATTATGTTGGCACTGAAGATAAAAGACAAAAAAAAACATTTGCTGGCCTCAAAGAGTATACATTCTACTGAGTGAAAAACAACTTGTGCAGAAGTAAAGTCGATAAATAAATTTCTAGGCCTTTGTTTCTTCATTTGTAAAATAAGGAGATTGGGATAAATTATCTCTGAGCTCTAGTTCTGTTCTGTATCCTCTGATGTTATGACATGGATTTATATCAGAATTAGACATGAAACTAGTGGATTTGGGGATGATATTAAGTCTATAAGTACCTCCGCAAGGATGGGTCACAGAAAAGCTAAATTTTGATGAAAGAGTGTTCTAAAGCATAGAATGCTAGAAATGGAATAATAGTGGGCAAAAGTACTACTATTAGAGGGAAAGATGAAGGAAATAAATGCATAAGGAAAAAAGAAGCTACCAGGGGCAGGGGTGAGGGAAGGGAAGGGAAGAGAAGAAAAATGCAAGAAGCATCAATGATTTTGCAATTTTGCCTAGAGCTGGTCCCTGTCACCCATCTCAGCCTCTCTGTCCCATGTGCTTTGTACCTTAATGCCTCTTCATGTAGTCCAGAATGGTGAGCAGCCATAGAAGTAATGAATGAATGCATTGTCTATGGCCCCTCTCTCTCTCTCTCTCTCTCTCTTTCTCTGTCACTCTCCCTCCCTCCCACTCTCCCTCCCCCATTCTCTCTCCCCCTCTCTCCTATCTCTCTCTTAATCTCCCTCTCGGCCTTGCTTAACAGAGGTTTAAAAGGATCACTTTTTTGTTTTCATTTATATATATAATGTACAAGTAGCCTCAAAATAAATTCGTAAGTTTAAATCAATGGAAATGCATTTTATACTCCTAATACCTTTTCCTCAAACTCAGAGATTATTCCACTTTGCAAGCTGCAGAAAGCCATTTACAAAAGCAAATCAGACTCCAGCTTACCAGCAGGTGGCATTTCATGCCTTAATTTAATGGTACTTCATCAACACAGATATTCTGGGCTCACTGATTAGCACTCTATATTTGCAAAGTACTTTACTGTAATTTTTCATTATCTTTACTGGTTATACCATGTGGAAACCTGTGAGGTGGCTAATGCATGAGTGGAGAGTACTAAACATCAGCCCGAAAATTGCAAGGGCCAGATGCTGGAGAATCACAGGGAGCTTTTTGACATCCATTATGCAATAAAGCTTAAAGAATAGCATTGGAAATTACAAAGTCTTTAAAACTGTCAGAATCCCCTGAGATCCCATAACTGTTCCCAAAGAATGAGTTTGGAAGGGACTTGGGTGGCCATCCAGTCCCACCCATACCCCTCCCCCCCAAAAAAAAGACAGTTTCTACTACAACATGCCAAACTGGTTATCTAACCTCTGCTTGAAGACCTCCAAGGAGGGGAAGACGATTTCTTCCAAAAGCAGCCCATCCCACTTTGGGATAGTTCAAATTGTTATGAAGGTTTTCTATGTATCAAGCCTACATCTGTTCCCTTACAAATTCTACCCATTGCTCCTAGTTCTGTTCTCTAAAGTCAACCATGATAAGTATAATGCCTTTTCCACTTGACAGACCTTTCATCTACTTAAAAATAGTTATGTTTACCCACAAAGTCTTCTTATCCAAGCTGAAACCTTTCAGATTCCTTCAGTCCCTCCATACAGGACATAGACTCAAGCTCATTCACTAGCCTTTCCATTCTTCTATGGATATTCTCCAGTTTATCAATGTTTTTCTTAAGCTGTGGTACCCCAAACTAATGCATTTCAAAATATAATTTATGTCTAGGTCTATGAGTGGAAGGGCCCCAACCTTCTAGGAAACATTCCTTGAGGGTCAGGCACTGTCTTTTGCCACTTTTTCTATCCCAGACTCTTAGCACAATGCCTAACACATAGAGGATACTTAATAAATGTTGATTAGTCAGTTGATTGATTGATTGAGATGTGGTCTGATCAGAGCAGAGTACAGAGGGATTATGACTTCTTTTATTTCTATAAGCCATGCCTTTCCTAATGCAGCCCAGGATTTGCTTTTCTAGCTGTCATGTTATCTCATGTTGAGTTTGCAATCCACTAAATCTCACAGATACTTTTCAAACAAATCAATAGACCATGCCTGTCCCATCTTCTATTGTGAGGTTGATTCTGGTTTTTTTTTTAAGAGAAAACACAAATGTAAGTCCTTACATATATGCCTATTAAATTTCGTATATAGAAACAACCATTTCATAGTAGATAGGAAACTGGGCTCAGTACCAGGAAGACGTGGGTTCTAGTTCTGTTTCTGATGTGTAATGGCTGTCTGACCTTAGGCTTATCACTTAACCCCTAAGTGCTCTGGGCAGTTTTCTAAGATTTGATTACAGATACATTGCCAACCAACATGAATGGGGCAGGGTGGAGGGAGGGGGGTGCAGATTTCTTCATCCCAGAGTTCCTCCCATCAGTGAAATCACAGGCCCAGTACTTATCCCCCATTTCATTTGATTTGATTTGGCCTGATGTTGTACCTTGTCAAGAATGTTTTGGATTCTGATTTTCTCTAGTGGGTTTGCTAGTTTAATATCATATAAAAATTTGATTAGCATACCAACTGTGCTTTAATTTTTTTTAATGCTTCATTGATGTTCTTTTCATCTCTGTCTTTCCTCAACAACTTTTATTTGGTTTCCCCCAACTTCAAAATCCTCCCCTATAGCAAATAAACACAGAAAAGCAAAATAATCACATTGGCTTTGTCTATAATTGTTATTATTGTTGCTGTTTTTGGTCTTTAGTCGTGTTTCAGTCATTTCTGACTCTGTAGCCTCTTTTGGGTTTGGTTTTGTTTTGTTTGCAAATATACTGGAATGGTTTGTTATTTCCTTCTCTAGCTCATTTTACAGATAAGGAAACTGAGGCAAACATGGTTAAGTGACTTGCCCAAGCTAGAAGTATCTGAGGCCAGATTTGAACTCAGGAAGATGAATCTTCCTGACTCCAAGCCCAGGACTCTGTCCACTGCACCATCCAGCTGCCCTATGTCTGCAAACGCCTTCCTCAATATGCAACTATAGTCCATGACCTCCCTGCTAGGAGTCATGAGACTAGCGCCACTATTAGTTCTCCACTTAGTGACACTTAGAAGCAATACTGACCACCATTCTAAAGTCTTTTGGTGTAGTTTTCCTTTATACTATTGATTTTAAGGTAAAAATTGTTCTGGTTATGCTCACTTCATTCTGCATGAGTTTATACAAGTTCTTACACGTTTTCTGAATTCTTCAAATGCAGCCTATCTTATAGTATAATGATATTCCTTTATAGTCTTATACCATAGTTTATTCAACCATTCTGCATCAGCGGATACTCACTTTCCTTCTAGTTATTTGTCACTATAATACATGCTAGGGCCAGCTAGGTGGCTCAGTGGATAGAGAACCTTAAGTCAGGAGACTCATCTTCCTGAGTTCAAATATGACCTCAGACACTTACTAGCTGTGTCACCCTAGGCAAGTCACTTCACCTCATTTACCTTGCTTTCCTCATCTGTAAAATGACATGGAGAAGGACATGGCAAACCACTCCAGTCTTGCTGCCAAGAAAATTCCAAATAGGGTCACAAAGAATCAGACATGACTGAACAACAACAATGATACAAGCTGCTACAAATTTTTATGTGTACGTCTGTCTGACCTTCTTGGAATGTATACTTGGTCCATTTATGATTACATCAAAGTCATTGCTCTAAATGTTAGACAGCATATGGTCAAGTACAAAGCCCTCCACAGGAGACATCAGACTATCAAGAACTAACTGTTGAGTTTAACCTTTCTACCAGTTCCAAATTCATCAAACTATGTTATCATCTTGCCCCATATCTCCTTTTTGTACTTTTGCACAAGAATACTTTGACAGACTTCTCAAATCCTTTCTAAAATCTAGGCCTTGGATGAGTATGTACAGCCTAGAGAAGTCATGGAGGGAGCGTCAAAAGGACCTGGTTATGTTCTCTGCATCTCCAAAAGCCCCTAAATCTGTCTTCCAAATTAGTATTCATTTATTCTGAAAGTAGCCACAGGAAATTAAAATCATACATATAGAATTGGAAGAGACTTTCAAAGCCGTTTAGTCTCACCCCCTCCCTCATTTTTCAGGTGAGGAAACTGAGGCACATAGTAGTTAAGTGACTTGACCAAAGTCATACAGATCATACTCAGTAGAGGTCAGATTTGAAGCAGGTTCTCTGACTCCAAATCCAAATCCAATATCTAAATGTAAAGCAAAATGTTTCTGTTACCAGATATTTAATGATATTTTTTATTTAATTTGATTTAATGATTTTTTTCCTTAATTCCAGAGGGGTGAAGTGTCCAGAACAACCTGATTTATAGAGTTCTCTTAGGGTTTGCTTTTTCAATTAAAAAATATATCCCATAAAATCCCCAGTAAGATTTTTTCAAATTTCTTATTGCTCTTGAGAAGCTTATATTCTGTTGGAGAAAGCAACAATTATAGATAAAAATAAATACAAAATATATTTAAAGTAAAAACAAAAGGAAAGGGACTAACAACTACAGCATGAGGTTATGGTGAGGGTCAAAATTGGATAATGTAATTTGGGAGGTAGGTGGCACAGTGACATAGAGTGCCAGATCTAGAGTCTGGAAGACTTACCTCCCCGAGTTCAAATCTAGCTTCAGATACTTGCTGAGCTGTGGGACCTTGGGCAAGTCACTTAACCCTGTTTGCCTCAGTTTCCTCATCTGTAAGTGAGCTGGAGAAGGAAATGGCAAACCAGTCTAGTATCTCTGCCAAGAAAACCCCAACATGAAGAGTTGGACACAGCTAAAATGCCTGAATAACAACAACAATTTGGAAGAAGTGTTTTACTTGCTTATTTCACATAATCCCCAAAACAACCTATGATTTTAATGCAAAGGACACCCCAAAGCCAAGTGTACCCTATCATCCTCCTTTTAGTCAGCATTACTATCTTCATTTTATAGATAGGGAAATTGAGGTTCAGAGAGCTTTAGCTTTTGCTTTGTTCCTCTTTCCACCCACTACAGGGTCCTCTAAGAACTAATATGTTTCATGCCTAGAACTCCGCAGATATGGGTAGAAGTGACCTACGTTGTAGCAAAGCATTTGATAACACTCCCCCAAGCTTCAATGAAAGTTAGTGAAGGTAAAAAGGGTTTATCAGGCACAGGACAATTTTTATTTTACCCTCCAGACAGAAGGTAGGAAACATAAATGACTCACACCGGCCTATAAGCAATTAATATAATTTTCCCATCTTTCTTGCGAGTACATTTTCTCACTTCCCATCTCCATCCCTATAAATATTGTATTGTAAGTGCTGAATTTCCCTCCAAACTCCTATTTCTAGTGTGATTTTCAATTTTCCTCTAAAGGAAAATGAACTTGAGGTTGTTAGAAAGACAGTCTCCCAATGGCTGGGTAAGTCCCACCTATAAGCCAAACCATCCAGCCTTATGCTAACACCCCAAGGGTATGGACTTCTGTCCAGCAGGAAACCAATGTTCCTTGCTAATGTGGGATCTAAAAGAAAACTCCCAGACACAGTCACTAAATCAACAGATTTTTACTTGCAAGCAAGGGAGGTGCACAGAGATTGTCTGCATACAATCAGGCCAATCTTACTAAAATTAGGCTACTTTTATATGGAAAAACCATGACATTAAAAGAAATGTTCAGGCTGTTCTGATTGGCTACTATTTTTGTGACTGTGATACATTTTGACTGCCAGGATACAGAAATGTCCAGGGACTACAAGACATCCTCACAAGCTTCAGAACAAGATATAAGTAGAAGGAAATGTCCGCAGATATACATCATAATACATTGTTTTTACTCAGCAAACTGCCTGTGATTTCTTAAGTCCAGGATGGACTTACTTGGGTTCATTTATTGGTTAAACTCCATTTCTCTGGAAAGGCAAATCTCCTTCCCATCAGACTGGTACCATTTAAATAGTGAACTAGTAGGGAAGGCGAAAGTCCAGATCTTTGCTTGTCACTGTTATGGCTCCCTATCTTGCTGTTTCTCTAACTTTGCACATCAAGTGCTCAATCCTTGTTCTAGGAACTCTTGAACCTCCTCCAAAAATCTGGAGTTCATGAACTTCCATCATTCAGTCATGTGGTTATATAGTGTGCCATCACTCTGCTGGAAATTAAACCATTGCCTCTCTGCTGCTATGTTCAAGATCTTCACACACACACACACACACACACACACACACACACACACACACACTCACACATGCATGCACCCATACACCCTTCCTTGAATTAGGTGAGTTTAAAGCATAAAAAATGTCCATATTCCTGTGCACTAAGGCTGCCATCACTGGTTCCTGGGGTGGGGAGTAATACTGCTGAGCTGAACAGAGGTCCCCCAAACCTACCCCCAGGTCTCTAGCTTCTGGTCCAAATTCAGCTATCTAACAAAATTGTAGCTCTCTCAGCTCTTTTAAGGCTCTAATTCAACATGATGGCTCTAACCCAGAAAGCCTAAACCAACTAATTTATAACACTACCTCAATCCCTAAGACTTCAGAAAATGTCCTCAGTCCTGTCAACAAGGGAACTCTAGATTGGTCCATAATCCATGTTCCGAAGACTCATCTCCCATTGAATTCATCCAGTTGATCAGGGCCCCCCAGATTGGCATCCTACCACCCAGATAAGAAAACTGCCCATCAAGAGAGGTTAAGCAGAGCTCAGAGTCCCAGAACCAGGATTAGAACCAGATTGTCAAGCTGCAAATCCAGTTTTCTTTCCACTGCCCACAGGCAATGATAATGATAGCTTGGTGTAAGGACAAACAAAGAAGTAGTTAACACCTTATTTCAGTTCCAGTTTCTTTTAAGCCTTGCCCATGATTATATCAAGTTTTTGTTAAGAAACAGAACTTGTGAACCCCAGAACTTGTGAACCCCAGAACTTGTGAACCCTTGTTGGGAGGAGCTAATGACTATATATAAGGAGAAGCCCAGGCTGGGAGAGAGCAGAACTGAGAAAAACTGAGAAGAGAACTATTGTGGTGGCAGAATTGAGAAGAAGAAAACTTGTGGAATCCTGTCACTCTGTCTGTTCTGTCTGTGTTGAATTTTGTTTGTAATACTTTGTACAGAGTAGGACCTTACTAGAAGCCCTAAAAGAGGATTCTCTGGTTGTCTCTTTACAGAAGTCCTGGAGGAAGGTTTTGGAGGTCCAGGGACTTTACTGATGATTTGTACTGACCTCTAACATCTTGTTTGTGGGTCTGTGTTGATTTCACAGGCAGATAGTAAATTGATGATGGTGCTGGCAATGTGCATGAATATTATTGTGGCTCTGTTAAGCTTTGTCTTCCCAGAAACAGGAACTCTGAAGGACTTGAGGTGGAATGGACACTGTGAACTTCAGCGTGGAACTGGAACTGGATGAGGAACTGGGCAAGGAGCTGGATGAGGTGCTGGACAAGGAGCTGAGAGCTGCTGAATCCAGATGGCAGTTGGATAGATTTGGGTGGGAACTGGACCCATGAAAGAAGAACCATGGAAGCTGAGAGCCAGCCTCAAGTCAAGATGAAAAGATCTCTTCTTGAGTACTTAATGCTGACTAAGAAGATTGTGATTTACTGTGATCTAAGGGTAGAGAACTTTGACCTTTGTACTTTGTGTCCCTTAAGGATGCTTGTTCCTTAAGGATGATTGAGTTAAAGACTTACTGAATGATATCTTTTGTTTAAAACTATGTGGCCACTTTAGTGGTAACTTGTTATACTATAACATTGTGAATGTTGTACTTTGGTTTCTGTCAATGCTTTGTCTTAGTTTATTACTGTATAAATAGCGAGTTCACTACACTATATAATCAGAACCTTGAAGCTGTACACAGCAGCAGTCCTCTGGAAAGCTGCTCATGCTTGGCTTTACACTTGGTGACAATAATATAAATGCTTTACAACTTGGAAAATACTGTACACTTGTTATCTCATTTGATCAAGGGGAAATGTTATAGGCAAATTTTTATGAGTAAGTTATTTAGGCTTTTTTTGTTTTCCTCTTCTTTCCCTCCTTCCTTCCTTCCTTCCTTCCTTCATTTCTTCCTTCCTTCCTTCCTTAATTTCTTCCTTCCTTCCTTCCTTCATTTCTTCCTCCCTTCTTGCCTTCCTTCCTTCCATCTTTCCTTTCTTTTTTAAGCACTAACTAGGGAGTAAGGAGGAAGAAAGGGGGGAAAAAAGGATACTTTCTCTTTCATGGACTGCTTCTCTGTGTCCCATGTAATTCATGATACCCTAGGATAAGTTCTGTCAGCTTAGGCAAATCTGATGGTTGTTGTTATCTTTGTTTTAGCATCTTTATGAGAGAATACACAAAAAAGAAATGCTGGACAGCTCCTCTCAAGAACTCCTTCCATGTTTTTCATTACCTAAAAGCCACAGAAACATGGTCATCTTCAAACGAGGTTGGCTGATACCAAATCCACTTTTGTCACTGTACTCTTAATGCTCTTTTTTTTGTTTCACAACAGCCCAGGGAGGTAGGTGGTATAAAGATGAAGGGACCTTACTGGTCCAAGCTTATGCCCAATATAGAAATCTCTTCTGTGGCAAACCTCTGCTTGAATACATTCAGTAACAGGGAACTCAGTATTTTTAAAAAGCACCTTTTTCTGTTATTTGGACAGCTCTAATTGTTGGGCAATTCTTCTTTATATTGACTTGAAATCTGCCTCCCTCTCAATTTCAGTGGGTATTAGACCAAGTTCTAACCTCTGAAATAAAACAAAATGGACTTAATCCCTCCTCTGTGTGATAACCTTTACAATATTTGAAGACAGAAATCAAGTTGTCATTTTGTCCTTTTGTGTTCAAGCTTAATTTTCCCAGTCTTCTCTAGGAAGGAAATAATTTGATTAAATGCATTCCACTCTGCTGTTTGAATGACTGATAACATTCTCTTCCTTTTCCTTCTTCTAATCTCCCATTGCTACCTCAACCATCCCAAGGTGGTGATGGGGAAAATGGGCATATTTGGAGGCAAGAGCCCTTCCCTTAAATCATATAGCTAAACATTAGACTTAGTCAAAAGATGTGGGTCAGAATTCTGTCACTTGCTAGTTATATGACCTTGGACAAATCAGTTAACTTCTCCAAACCTCAGACCCTCACCTCTAAAATAGAGGTGATAGGACTGTACTATATACTTCACAAGATGGTTGTGAAACAAGCACACAGAAAACTGTAAAGGTAAAAATAAATGGGAGCTGTTGTCAGCAGCAGCATCTTCTTCTACAAGCTATAAAGCCAACCCCAGTCTGAGAGACAGGAAAGACACATCTGTGACCCCAACATCAAACAGTTTCTCTGAATTGCTGCCTGGGCTCAAGCCAAGCAATTCCCAGAACATCAGTGTCTACCCTATCTTGAACCCCATAATTTGGAAGCAAGTGCACTAATATGAGTATCAACAATGACTAACAGATCATGTGGCCTCCCTGGACCCCCAATCCAGGGGTCTTCAGTGGGACCCCCAAAGCATCTTCTACTGCCAGATATTGGTTATCCACTCTTCTCATTTAACCCCAGAAGTATTTTCACCAACTGTAAAAATAATATTAATTACCATTATTTACATGAACAGGTTACTATTTTACTACACAATGACATAATACATGATACATATACAATTAAATAATTATAATTGTTATATATGATAGATATATAAAGTACATACATACACATGTATAATTAGGTAATTAGAATTTTAGTGTCTCTAATAAGTATAGAGAGAACATTATTGTTGAATTTATACCATAGGATTACAGACTTTATAACTATAAGAAATCTGGGAGGTCATCACCCCTCTTGTTTTACGAAGGAGGAAGAATGCCCAGAGGAGTGAAATAACTTCATAGGTAGAAAATAACCATCAGGATTTGACCTCAGGCCCTCTGACTCTATATCCTGGACTTACCATTGCACCTCATCTGCCTATTTTCCTCATTAATATCTTTTTTCATATAACCTTTTGAAGAACTCAATTGAGAGCATTAAAAAAAAAAAAACCACCTCTACAGAATCTCACATTATTGTGAATTGTCTGTTTTTCTTTTCCTGTGTCCAAGAACCTTAATCTTCTTGGTTCAGCTTATATCTTAATTCCTGGGACTTAATGGACCTTTATCTGCCTGGATTTAGAACAGGCATCCCACTGACACTGCACTATTAAGAGTTTTAAATGACCTTTAAGTAGCTAAATTAAATGGCCTTTTGTCCACTCTGATCCTACTTGATTTAAATGATACTTTTGATTCAATTAATCACCGGGTATTATTGCTTCACTAACTGTGCTCATTAAACATTCAAGGTTCTCAGTTCAGGTCTATGACTCTTTTATTTCTGCTAACAACTTCTATCTAGACAGGTTTACTATACTATCATTCTAACTCAAAGGACACCCCAAAGCCAAGTGTACCCTACCATTCTCATTTTAGTTATTACCACTCAGTGTTCTCCCTCAAACACTTTTCTCATTAGAAACCAATGTTCGATCACTGACCCTGGAGTCAGGAGGACTTGAGTTCAAATCAGGGCTCAGACGTTTAACACTAGCCATGTGACCTTGGGCGAGTCACTTAACCCCAATTGTCCTGCCTTTCCCCCTGCAAAAAAAAAAAAAAAGCAAAAATAAGAAATTGATGTCAAGACATCTGACTTAGAGCCCTCCTTCTTGACCAACCATCAACTTTTTAATCACTTTCCCACCTAGGTGATTGAATGTAGATGAAATAGCTGTTTCATGACATGGGTCCAAAAACTAGGATTCTATTTACTTACCTCAGTATTCATTAAACTTATAGTATGATGGGATCACAGTCCTAGAAGTAGAAGGGACTTTAGAGTTTTTCTAACTCAGGGGTCCATAGATCTTCATGGGGTCCATGAACTTGGATGGGAAAACAATTATTTGAGGTTTACTAACCATTATTTGAAATTTAGCATTTCCTTCAGTTATGAATTTGAAAAAAATACTATTCTAAGATGGCATCCATAGGTTTTATCAGACTTCCAAAAGGGTCTATGATATCAAAAAAAATGGTTAAGAACCCCTGATCTAGTCCAGCTATAATCTTGTTGGTAGAAACTGAGGCCCACAGATGTGAAGTGTGCCCAGGGTCACACAGTAAATGTCAGATCTGGGATTTAAACTCAGGTTCCAAGGCACCAAATTTGGATCTCTAATATTAGTGTTCTTTCTACTCTACTGTCTCCTCCTTATTTATTCACTTATCTCTGTTTCTACCTAAAGTTTCATCTCCAGATGTGTCAGATGCTATTTTAGCTTCAGGGCTAAAATGATGCGAATATGCTATGTTCTCTTCTTAGCTCTTCTTCCCTTACTTTCTCAATGAGAAAGAGAGCCAAATACATTTGCTTTAAGAAAAGGTAAAACCTAAGTGCTAATTTTTTATATTTGAGTCATAAAGAGTGAACACTCAAGTAGAGCAAATATGTACATATACATATACATATACATATATATACATATACATATATATACCTACATACATATACACACACATAGATAGATACACACACACACACAAACACACACACGGGGAAAGTTAAGGAAAAAACCTGGATTTTTTTTCTCACCATAGTATGTTTTCAAATACTCACAAACCTTGATCCAGCTATCCAAAATTCCTACTGAAGTCCTGCCATTATCATTCACAGAAATTGAAGTAGTCCAGGGACCTTATTGATAAGTTACTCTCAACTATGATGGAACCAACTTTTTAATGAACAATTTGTATCAGCCATACCTGGCCTTTCACCCATAATATCAATTCATGAGTGCTTAGTGTAATCCTCTTGGAGCACCATTTGTTTTGTAAGTATCATGCTGCAGAGATCTATCATTTTATTTGGAGTTGATACTCTCTACAACGAGAGAGATGTGAGTAACTTGTGCCTTGGTAGATAGTCTTTGTTAGTTTCTGTGGCTGAAAAAATGCATCCAACCTTTTCAGTGATGACCTCATCTGAATTTTCTAAGGTTGGACCTTAGAGATTTCTTATCAGTCACTTGGGCACAACTTGAAGCCTTTCCATGTAGTCAGTCAGTCAAATAACAATTATTAAGCATCTACTATATATCAGGTACTCTGCTAAGCACTGACGATACAAAGAAAGGCAAAAGAAAAGTCCTTGATTTCAGGGAGTTCACTGTCTGATGAAGGAAACAACATGCAAACAACTATGTACAGAGAAGATAAATACAGGATTCCAATCACTGGAGATAATCAACAGAGAGAAGGTACTAGCATTAAGGGGAATCTGAAAAGGCTCCTTACAGAAAGTGAGACTTTAGCTGAGACCTGAAAGAGGCCAGGAGGCAGAGGTGTTGAGGCAGATAAATCCAGGCATGGGGGCCAGTCAGCAAAAATGCTTGGAGTTGGGGGATGGAGTGTCTTGTTTGAAGACCAGCTAGGAGGCATGCGTCATGAGATAACTGAGTACGTGGAAGGGGTGTAAAATGTAAGATCAACAGAGTAGTAAGGGGCTAGTTTATGGAAGGTTTTAAGGATTAAATAAGGGGTTTTGTGTTTCATCCTGGAAACAATAGGGAGTCACGGAAATCAGTTGAATAGGATTCAAGGTGGACATGGTCACACTTGCACTTTAGAAATATTAATTTGATAGTTGAGTGGAGGGTGGATTGGAGTGAGAGAGACAAGGCAGAGAGAACAACCAGGTATGAATTGATAAGGACAGGCACCATATTGGTGGCAATGTTAGAGCAGAGAAGGAGGATTATACAAGGATGTTACTAAGGTAGAAACTATAGGACTGGGCAAGAAAGAAAGAACACAAGTGGGGGAAGAGTCAAGATGGTGAAGTAAAAACAGGATCTCCATGTGGCTCTGGCTCCAATCACTTCCAATACATGTAAAAAAAATGACTAAACAAATTTTAGAGCTACAGAACCCACAAAGTGACAGAGAGAAACAAATTTCCCACTGAAGGCAACCCCAGGCTGACAGGAAGGGTCTAACACACTGAGCTGGGAGCCAGGCACAGTCCCATGTGAACCACAGGGTTCTGGTGCCGGGATGGCCCCAACCAGTGGCCAGCCAGAGCAGAATTCAGGAGAGTGAATCACCAGCAGCTGTGGTGGTTTCCAGACTTCTGAGCCCATAAACACCAAAGATAAAGTAAAAGGTCAGTGGGGAACTCTGTTGGAAGAGGACAACAGAAGAGTGTGGTCGGGCTCCTGCTCCTGGGGAGAGAAGTGGCAGCTGCAGCTGCTGCTTTGTGGCTGCTTCCAGAGCTCTTGGCCTGCAGATCGTAGGGGGACCAAGCAACCATTCAGGGGTAATTGCTCTTGCTTTGACCTGCTTGGATCTGGAACACAGTCTTAGGTGGTGGTCCTGGGCTGTGTGGCCAGTAAGTAAGAGCTTGTGGGGGCTGCAGAGAAGGTGCCCTCCTAACAGCTCCAGCAGCTGCAAAAACCCCAGCAATTTGTGACAAATCTCTCTCCATTCTGAAAGCAGAGTTCTACTATGGCAAAGAGCTCAAAAGTCAAGTAATTGACAGGCAACATGAGCAAGCAGAAGAAACTCAATCCAACCATAGAATCCTTTTTTGGGGACAAAAAGGACCAAAGCATGGAACAGGAGGAAGACAACAAAGTTAGAACTCCTGCACCAAAAACTCGCAAGAAAAATATGAATTAATTACAAGCCATGGAGGAGCTCAAGAAGGATTTTGAAAATCAAGTAAGAGAAATGGAGGAAAAATTGGGAAGAGAAATGAGAATGATGTAAGAAAATCATGAAAAGCAAGTCAACAGCCTGACTGA
>CM053585.1:437109028-437130701 GCA_028646515.1 Pseudochirops corinnae
TATCTATTGTTTTTATATATTTGACCCATCAATTCTTTAAGATAAAGTTATTTAATATGCATTTAAATTTTAATTCTTTTTCAGAGTTCCATTATTACTTTTAACTTTATTACATTATTGACAGTAAAGGATGAGCTTAAAATTTCTACTTTTCTACATTTAAGAATTTTTTCTACCCTACTATATGACCAAATTTTGGAATAATGCCAAGTGTAGTTGGAAAAAAGGTATATTCTTTCCTATTTCCATTCAATTATTGCCAGAGATTTATCATTAAAGGCTTTTTTAAAATTGTATACAGGAACTTAATTTTTTTTCTTATTTACTTTTTTTTTGTTGGATATGGCTACATCTGAAAGGAGCAAACTGGAGGGTCCACAACTATTATAATTTTGTTATCTATTTTTCTCTGTAATTCTATTGAGTTTTTATTTAAGTGTTTAGATACTATACAGTGGGTGCATATATATTAAATATTGACGTTTTATTACCTTTGATGCCCATAAGGATAATGTTGTTTCCCTGTTTATCTCTTTTAACCACATCTAAATTTTTGGCTGTTTTCATTTTTTGGTTTGTTTTTTTTTTTACTGTTGCCTTCTCTCAGATCATGATTGTTCCCCTGTTGTTGTTGTTTTAATGCTCATGAGGCACAGTTTCAGCTCAGGCTTTTCATCTTAATTCTGTGTGAATCTCTGTTTCAGGTGTGCTTCTTAATAAACAATACATTGTTGGATTCTATTTTCTAATTATTTTCCTATATTCTTCACTTTTATGGCTGAAATGGATGGTCCCACTGACATTATGATTGTTAATTTTATGTTCCCCTTCATGACATCTCATATTTTTTTCTCCCTGTTTTCTCCCTTTTATTATGAAAAAGATGGGACGTGGTCAGTATGAATAATCTGTAATTAAACTAGTTAGCTTCTACTCCACTGCCCTTCCTCTCTTTAACTCCCCCAGACTCCAATGACTAATTCTTTCTTTTCTTTTCTTTTTTTTTTGCTTTTTAGAGGGCAATTGGGGTTAAGTGACTTGCCCAAGGTCACACGGCTAGTTTTTGTGTTAAGAGTCTGAGGCCATATTTGAACTCAGGTCCTCCTGACTCCAGGACCCATGCTCTATTGACTGTGCCCCCTAACCGCCCCTCCAGTGACTAATTCTTACACTTTCTTTCCTTACCTTTGTTAGCATCCATCCTCTGAAATGAAAGTCTTTTTATTCTTCATGGTTCCCCTTTGAGCTTAATGTACATCTACACCAAAACGTGTTGTGCATTGTATATACTCACACAGCATGGGCATAGATACTTAACCCTTCCTTGTCCCCTTCAAATAAGAGTCAGGTTCTTATGATACTCATTCCTATCCTCCATCTCTCCCTTTGTAGTTGTACTCTCTTCTCATGTACTCCACTTGTATAACTATACAGTGTGAAACAGAGGTCTTAATACAGTTTTAAGCTTTAATGTGTATTCCATTTCTCCTTCCATTTCTAACCTCTCTTAAGACCATCAAAGCAGGGAAAAACCACCCTCAATGCCTGTGTTTGTCTTATATTAATCCTTCTGAGATTCTTGAAGACATTAATTTTTAAAGTGGATACTTGTCTCTTTTCACCTATTAGACTATAAGCATTTCATCATTTAATGTCTTCTGATAGACGTATTTGCCTTTCTATGCTTATCTTGACTCTTGTACTCATTTCAAAGTTTCTACTCAGCTCTTATCTTTTCTTTAGGAATGCTTCAAGCTTTCTATTCTGTGAATAAGTTGATAAACTTGTTCCAGTTTTTCTGGGAAAGTTATTGATAATAAACCTTGATCTTTTGTCTCTTGGAATATTGGATCATCTTGGTCAGAACCCTAGAAAGCTTCCAAACCACCCAGCTCTTCTTCCATCAGAACTCTGAGTTTCTGGCCTGTTTACCTGTGCTAATTCTGACAATCTTCCAAGGCCCACAGGTTTCTAGGCATCTTTTCACTCAGTCCTCAATTGGATGAAGGTGCTTAGTGCTGCTGTTCTTTAGATTTCATGATCAATATTTGATATAGTGCCTTTTTCTGGTATACTTTTGCTGATAATATACAAAGGAGAGCTAGGTTCCTCTATGACTTTTCATATAGCCATTTTTACAGAAAGCCCCACACCTACCCTATGCCACCAGTCATTTCACAGTGATGTTTTCTGAACTAGTAAACTTCCTACTTTCTTCATTACTTCATATGGGGTGGCTCTTAGTTGCTTTGTGTTTTCCAGGGTCATAAAGGTTGGGCATTGAGTCATTTTTTCAGTCATGTCTCCATGACCTCATTTAGGGTTTTCTTGGCAAAAATACTGGGATAGTTTGCCATTTCCTTCTCCAACTCATTTTACAGAGGAGGAAACTAAGGAAAACAGAGTTAAGTGGCTTACCCAAGATCACACAGCTAGGAAATATCTGAGGCCAGACTTGAACTCAAGAATATGACTCCAGGACTGGTACTCTATTCACTGTACCACCCAGCTGCCCTAAAGATGGGGTAACAGGACCCTAATCTCTAAATGGAGTTCTTGCCACTGACTATAACACTGTTGCTCTCTTCTTTTCTATACTGAAGCAATTACTAGGTGACAGGCCTCTTCCAATGATTCTCTGAGTCATTTAAAATCCCATAGGATTTCTAGATCTTTCTGTTTTTCTCAAACACTAAAGTACAAGTCAATATACAGTCAGGGTTCTAGCCCAAATATTGACATGTGTGGGATGGGGAGGAAGGGTAGGAGCCCCCTGGCACCATCTCTGGTTGCATTGTAAGAACACACTAGAAAAGCAACATGCTAGCTGGTTCCACTGAATATTCCACTCTGATCTTGGTGTTCCCAGGGAATTTCACTGGACATGATTAAGTTGGTTAATAACAATAATAATAAACCATGAGTTGGTTTGGCCTGTCCGCATCAGATAAAGTGATCAGTCACTACTGGAATATTGCTCCTGTTCTTTGGAGCTCCTTCCAGAGACAAGAAATTGATGCAAGGGTTCACTACTTCTTTTGTTCTCCAGGTGGGCATTGACAATACTTCCTCTCAACACACCTGAAGCAAATGTCTCAATTCTTATAAAAGTCAGTGGTCATTCAATAGAAGCAGTTTTGAACCAGGTTCTCTTTACCTGGGTGTCCAAAATCATTATGGCAGGCATTCATAGTGCTTTGGTTGAAATTACCTAGAGTTATTTTATTGACTTTTTAGGTATGAGTGCCTAAAGCATTATGTGAAAGAGCAGACAAAATGAAGTACTCTCCAAGGAAAAGCAAGATGTTCAAGATGTTAGTAAATCAAATTATTTTTATTTACTCCAACTATTGTATGCACTCCTAGTTACTTTATTCAATTTATATCACCCAATTGCTTAGCAAGGAGGGGAAAGCTTTTTCTCCTATTCCCATGCTACCCAGTGGAAATTACCTAAATTCCCTGAAATATATAATAGGCAATTCCGAATCCAACATCATATTCAAGCTACCCAACATCATATTCACCCCCTCTCATGTCCAGGGTTCAGTGAAAATGATAGAGGAATCAGAGATCCAAGGGTGAAGGGGGCTAGAAGCTGGATCCAGACAGATAAGCAGGCAGTCATCTCTGGACTCCAAAAAACCAGAGGGTCATGGTATGGTTTCTTTTGAAGTCTTTACCAGTGTAGGCTTTACTAATTCTGCTTTGCATAGGCTTAGAATTGATATTTACTGCCATACAAATTAATTCTGTAATTGTCAGGATTGAACTCAATGTGATCCACTTTAAAGTGGAATTTGACCAAATTGTTGTTGTTTTTCAAATGGAATTGGTGGCCAACATTAATTTGTGCTGATCTGCAAATATGTTGGCATCATACAAATGATTAATGTAAACCGCAGCTAGCCATCTCAACCATTGCAGTCACTTGGTCAAAGTAATCAGGAATGCTCATAAGAGACATCTAGTTATCAGACCTACAGAATTTATTTGCTTCCATACTTAGGAGCTTGGCGTGCGACACTCAGTACAAATGTAGAGTGAAGTCATTCTTCTTAAGAGTAGTCTTATGACATAACTATTGGTTGGTAGGGTTTATGTATTACTAATTTCCTAAAAGTACCAATTTATTACCCTTATTCAAACCCACTGTTATATGAAGTGCTTAAATTCAAAGTAGAAAAGTTAAGTTTACTTCCATTTCACCAATCTGAGTCATGCCATTTTTGTGGGTAGGCAGATTTGCTCAGAAAAGATTCAGGTTCTTCTTAAAATGTACATCTGTAACCCATGGCCCAGGATACTCCCAAACTCTAGGCTGACATGGATTAAATTGATCCTGAGTCTAATACAAAATGGTCATCCTCTTTTTGACTGTAATTCCAAACAGGAGTCACACCAGGAAAAAAAAAAACCCACTATAGCTAACTTTTGGTTCGGTTCTGGATTTCTCAAAGTGCAACGGAGTCCCAGCTTCCATATGAACTCACAAAGTGACTGTGAATATGGATAAGACAACTTGTATTTCACTCTTTGCATTTTTGATCTTTGCATTAAAAATGCAAAGGCTCATAGGCCAAAACAGGTACAGGAACACATAAAGCACTTAACCCACCCAACAACCTCCCTTGAAAAGGTAACAAAACTTGGAGGTGCTACTGTTGTAACCCTGTGATATTGTGGCAGCTCCTTTTCCTTTATGGTTCTCCCAGATATCTGGTTTCACTCTGTGAAACCCAAGTCAAACACTGTGGCTGCTAAACAGGAGTCTCTTCCTTCTCATTATTATCATTCTCATAGATCTGTCTTGTCTAAGCCAATGACTTTGTTCTCCAAGTACTCAGGGAATTATACAGGTGACCTTTTCCCAAAAATTATGCTTTATCAGGAACTACTACCACCACCACCACCACCCCTTTTTCATCTGGTCCAATTCTGAGACTCTGACACTTGGGGTTACCCAAGTAGCTACCCTCAAAGCTAAAACATCCCTGTTAGGAATACTGGTCATATATATTTCTGCTTCCCTCGTGTGCTTCTGAAAGAAATCTCTGAGTCCTGGCTGTCACCATTTCTTGAGCTGGAAAAGTCCATTTCTCAAGCCTAAGTACATGCAACTTTCATGTACTTTTCTCTGAACACAGCTATTTTCAGGTTGTTGGGGAGGAGATTAAAGAAACATGTGTCTCACTATCCATAGAACCATATCTGATCTGCTGAACACAGAGAAACAATTCAAGCCTTTAAGTTTATTTTTATAGACCACAGAGAGGACTGTATTCATATCCTCAGTAAGGAGATGCCCCTTAGATAATTATGGGGATCTCTGCAATAGACTTAGCAGTTCATCCTCAAGATGAGTGAGATCCTGGTCCAGTGACCAATAAGCAAACAAACTGAAAGGCATTGAAGGCTATAAATCATAATATCACTCCATACTGAAAAATGAAACCAGTGACAAAAGGAAGCTTCTTATAAATGGAGTGGGCATCTCTCAGGTTCTCTGTGGAGAGGTAAATATTGGAAGTGAAATTGCTTGTATAATGTATCTAAAAGCAATAAGAAACATCCTTTCATAGGATATTTGACTATCTTGGCATATTACAACATTACTGGAAACCTTTTGTAAAAAGACAACCATGAAATTGTAGTTCGTGCACCGTTTGCTGCAGCTGAAGAAATAGATTCCATTGAGAACTCAATCAGAGGCTCCAAAATAAATCGGAATAAATTTTTATGTGAGGCAACCTGGAATAGCAGATAGAAAGCTAGCCTAAGAAACAGCAAAACCTGAGTCCAAGCACTGCCCCTGTAACATGCTTATCTGTGTGAACCAAGGTAAATCATCCTCTAAGTACTGTAGGAAATCATCTAAGGAAATCACCTATATGTTGTACACTAAGTGTTGATCAGTAGAGGAAGCTACCCTATAACTTATAGCTTCCTCTAATGGTGAAATCACAAACTTAGTGCAAAAAAAAATACTGGAACCCTCTGATCCTTGATATCTTTAATACAAAATTGAACATAGAGGAGGATGGCAAAGAGTATTTTGGTTTTATCTTTTGTTTTATCTTCTACCTCTCTAACCCAGATTTCAAAGTTCTTTTTGAGCTCATCTAGGAATGCTTTCTGTGTTTGAGACCAGGTCATAGTCCCTGTTAAGACTTCAGCTGTGGGTGTGGAGTCAGTAGTCTCTCCTGAGTTTGGTTCCTCCCTCTCACCATAATAGGATTCCAGAGTCTTTGTCTTTGTAGCCTGCTTTCTTCCCATTTTGAGGCAGGACCTTAGTCACACCCTTCCTTCGGGGTTCCTAAGCCTTTACTGCTTAAAATTTTCCTCTGGGGCAATAATTACTGTGTTTTCAGGTCAGAGGAGGGGATTGGAGCAGTCTGGGGTTCACTCTGCCATTTTGGTCCCTGGAATTTCAGATAGGTTTTTTTTTAATTTCCAGGCTGTGGGGTGGTAGTCCCAGGAGTAGCTGGTGCTCCTGCCATGGTCCCTGCCTTTGTCTCTTATCCAGCTCCGTCCGATCCCCACCCTGTGGTGATAGGCCTGGGAATGGCCCTTGTGGTTGTTGGATCAGCAGGCCTCGTCCAGGGGCCTCTTGATGCTCTGCATCGTCAGGGACTGTCTCTGAGTAAACAAGAGTAAGAAACAAGAAAGGCTTGCAGATACTACGGTATCTCTGCAACCAACAGAAAAAAAGAGTAAACTATAGTAGAAAGTGGACAACTGTGTTGAAAGCAGTAGAGAGATTAATGAAGTTGGATACTTTAAAATAAACCATTAGATTCGGTAATTAGGATGTGACTTATGACTTCTATTGAGGAGACAGTGGGAAATTAGGGAATGTGGACATTGTATAGATTTTGAAAAGTTTAGTAGGGAAAGAGAAAAGAAATGAAGAAGTAGCTACTTGACCTGAAGGGTCAAGGGAAATGCTTTGTTGTTTTGATTTTTTTTGTTGTTTGTACAGAAGGTTTTCAATATAATATAATCAAAATTATCCATTTTGCATCTTATAATGCTCTTTAACTCTTGTTTCCTCATGAAGTCTTCAGGTAAACTATTCCTTGCTCTCCCAGATTGCTTACAGTATCAGCCCTTATACCTAGATCATGGAGCCATTTTGACTTTATTTTGGTGTATGGCGTTAGATGATTGTCTATGCCCAATTTCTGCCATACTATGTTCCAGTTTTCCCAGCAGTTTTTGTCAAATGGTGTGTTCTTATCCCAAAAACTGGGGTCTTCAGGTTCATCAAACAGTGGGTTACTATTGGCTGCTGAGTCTCGTGTACCCAATCTATTCCATTGATCCACTACTCTCTATTCCTCAGCCAGTACCAAGTAGTTTTCATGACTGCTGCTTTATAATACAGATTAAAATCTGGTATGGCTAGGCCAACTTCCTTAGCATTACTCTTCATTAATTGCCTTGATATTCTGGACCTTTTGTTCTTCCAAATGAATTTTGCTACTATTTTTTCTAGCTCTACAAAGTAATTTTTTGGTAGATTGATTGGTATGGCACTAAATATGTAATTTAATTTAGGTAAAATTGTCATTTTATTATATTAGCTCTACCCAGCCATGAGCAATTGATGTTTTTCCAATTAGTTAGATCTGACTTTATTTGTGTGAAAAGTGTTTAGTAATCGTGTTTATATAAGTCCTGGGTTTGTTTTGGTAGGTAGGTTCCCAAATATTTTATAATGTCTACAGTAACTTTAAATGGGATTTCTCTTTATATCTCTTGCTGTTGAATTTTGTTAGAGATACATAGGAATGCTGAGGATTTATGTGGGTTTATTTTATACCCTGCAATTGTTTTGATTTTTTTTTAGGATTTCAGAGATCTAAGCATACTTTATAGACAGTGGGAAGAAGCCAATGGAAAGGAAGCCATTGAACACTGTCTGAGAAAGGAGAGATGACAATTGGAGCTAGGCCCTAGAGCAGGTGGGAGGGAATGGAACTAAGGAGATAGTTAATGTGATTAACCTTAGTGAGAAAGGAGATACTTCTTTGGCTGGAGGGAAGGATGTAAGTGTTGGGAATGATAATGAGAAGTTTTGAGGAAAAGATGAGAGTAGAGAGAACTTGCAACTTATGACTCTCATCTCAGTAAAAAAAAGGAGGATAAAACAGCTGCTGTAAATGTGTGTATATTCCAGCTCTCAGGAAATATCACTCACCTATCAGATTGGAGACCAAGACAGAAAAGGAAGATCACAAATGCTAGAAGGGATGTGGGGGAATAGGTACATTAAGGCACTTTTGGTGGAGTTATGAACTCCACCAAAGTGGTCCAACCACTCTGGAGAACAATTTGCAACTATACCCAGGCTATAATAAAACTGTGCATGCCCTTTGACCTAGCAATAATACTATTAGTTCAGTACCCCCTAAGAAATGAAAGAAATGAAACGGACCCATATGTAAAAAAAAAAATTGTAGTGGGGTTTTTGTGGTGGCAAAGAATTAGAAATTGAGGAAATTTAATTTTTTGCATGATTCTTTTAGCCTAGATTGCTTTTTTTTAAATGATGCTACTGATCTTTTGACATCTTATTCCAAAATTTTACAACTCTAAACTGGCTTTGTACTATAAATTTGTATTACCCTTGATTTCTCAATTTGGCAGTAATATAAAGAATATCAAGTATGTGTTGGATGAAGTGATTTTTCTTTTTGCTTTTTTTAAAAAAATTATTTATTTTTAATTTTCAACATTTATAAGTTTTACATTTTCTCTCCCTCCCCAAGACAGCATGCAATCTGATATAGGCTCTACATATACTTTCCTATTAGACATATTTTCACATTAGTCGTGTTGTATAGAAGAATGAGAATGAATGGGAGGAACCATGAGAAAGAAAAAGACAAAACCAAAAAGAAATTAGTCCACTTTGCTCTGCATTCAGACTCCATAGTTCTTTTTCTGGATGTGGATGGCATTTTCCATCATGAGTCCTTTGGAATTGTTTTAGAACCTTGCATTGCTGAGAAGGGCTAAGTCTATCAAAGTCAGTCATCACACACCATAGCTGTTACTGTGTAGAATATTCTCTTGGTTCTGCCCACTTCACTCAGCATCAGTTCATATAAGTCTTTTCAGGTTTTTCTGAATTCCACCTATGGATGAAGTGTTTTTTGACATGCTATTCAGCCAACTGAATTTTTCTATCAGTGTTGAGAATGGTGACAGCATGCCTATAATCCTGCCTTCCAGGATGGCTGAGACTAGTGAATATCTTGAGTTCAGAAGTTTTGAGTTGTAAGGGGCTAAGTCATTTAAGTATCTGCACTATGATGAACCTAGGAGAGATGACATATTAGGTGCTAGGTTGCCTAAGGAAAGGGAAAATCAGCCTACGTTGTATATAGAGCAGATCAAAACTTCTTGACTATCAGTAGTGGTATTAAGCCCATGAGTAGCCCCTGAACTTTTAGCCTGGGCAAGATAGGGAGACCCAGTTTTTTGGGGGAGGAAAAGAAGGAGAGGAAATCCATCAAATGCTACAGATTGAAAGGGAACATGGTAAAGTACTAAACAGAAGAAAGAAAGGGGATTTCAGCATCTTTGAAAAATGGTGAAACACTTTTGATGGTTCCAAATTGTTCACTGCTAAAATGGTCATCTTTTTGACACCATTTTTTTTAGTGATGTGTTCCAGTCTTTTAGAGTCAGAGGATTATATATAGGATTATAGATCTGGAGCTAGAAAAGACCTTTGAGTCCAATCTACCCATTTTACAGATGAGGAAATTAAGACACATAGAGATTATGTGACTTCACCAAAGTCATACAGGTTTAATTTTTCTCTGACATCTCTTCCTGGTGTGGAGGTGATCCTTGGACCTTGAAGGTGCTACTAGTAAAGTTTTTGTCAGCCCTGCCATGCTGGAAAGGCTTTGAGTATGGGCTTAGTGATAAGCTGTGTCAGTCCAAAAAACAGCCTACCTACTTCTACAGAGATTCATCAATAATGAATCTTTCATCCCCAACAACTTTCCAAAACTATATAAACTTATGATAGAAGGTTTGTAATCTGCATCAATGAAAGAGGTACCCATACTGTTGAACTTGTAGGTCTTTGAAGTAAACTAGAGAGTTGCAAATCACAAAACATAATCTCAAGACAATAAAAACTGTCATGTGATCAATAAGATGGTGGCACAAATGATTCTGTGTCTAACTCCCATCTACTCCACCCCTGGCTCAAATTAGAAATATTTGAAATATATAGTCACTAAAATTGATGCAGGAAAAAGATAGCAAAAACCTCCAGAGTGGAGAGTTAATGAAAGGAATCACTCCTCCGCTACCATCCATGTTACTCCATGCAGCTGACTCAGTGGGTTTCCATTTTAAGCTTTGAGTCTGGTAGTTTCTGTCTCTTTCTTCTTGGCAGTGACCCAGTCTGACCCAACCCCCAACTCTTGATAGAGAGCATTGAATTCATCCAACCCCATGATAGAGCATATGAACAACTGTTAATAGGGTAGGGATCCCCAGCAGAAAGGAGTTGGTATCTTGTACCATTGTTCTCTCCCTATTGACTTTCCATGTGGCAGGAAGCCAGATTGATACCTGCACAGAGAGCTAATTCTGAAATGACTTTTAGTGATAGTCCTTGTCTGTCAAGAGACAGGCAATTTCATTTGTGTGACATTGTTCAGATTTCATGGAGAAGTCTTGTGAGTACTTATGAATAGACTAGAAACCATAAACTACTTTCATCAGTGTCCTTCCTTTTGTACTCTCCCCTTACATTGAAATCACTGAGCATCACAATATATGTTGTCTTGATTTGAACATTCTTGTTACATTACTTACAGAATTTCTTTCTGTCTTCATTATCTGCACTAGATATTAGCTTCGGTTATCTTCATAGAAATCTATTTACTTAAATTCCTGGTGATTCCTGCAAGGTGGCATAACCAAGCAGCCCATAAAATGATGTTTCTCCGTGTCTTTAATTATACACTATCCCCTTCATCCAAAAATTCAAATTCCCTTTTTTTCTGGATTAGCAACCCCTAGCAAGGTACTGGAACATGGAGGTCATTGTCACTTTTCTTTGTCTCTTAAACTCCTTTGGTAGTCTGGTGATATTCATGGCCCCTTGTCAGAATAATGCTTTTAAATAAATAAAATAATAAAAAAAATTAATATACATATGATTTCATACTGAGTACAGTTATCATATTTAAAAAATAAATAAATCCACAGACTCTAGGTTAAGAACACCTGCTTTAAAGTTCTGAGTTTAGGCCAGCGGAAGTGATAGGAGAGAAAAGCAAGTATTGAATTACTGAAGTGCACATGTATGACTGAAGAAGTTCCTTCATTATTGTAGGAATCTGTTCCTGAAACTGAGAGAGGATAAGAATCAGATAAGCCAATCAATGCTAAGTGCAATACATTTTTTTAATTGGCATGAGAAAAGGCAATGTGTCTTAACTAAAGGGAGTGGAGGACAGCAGAGGAAAGGGGGGCAGGGATAACTGGGGGAAATCATTAGGCAATATACAAATCACACACACACACACACACACACACACACATACACATACACACACACACACACTCTCTGGGACCAGGATTAACAACTCAAAAGCAGGACTGGAAAAGTGCAGAGAAGGGGTACAATTAGATGTTACCTTAGGACATCATCAGACATCAGCTACCATGGTCTTTAAGCCATGGCAGGAGAAGGAGAGTCCATGATGGTCCTGGTGCATCATCAGGTCAGGTTTTAAAATAACTTAGTGTAAAGCCAAACACAAGCAGCTTTTCAGAAAAATGCTGCTGTGAACAGATTTCAAGGTTCTGATTATACAGTATAGTGAACACTTTTTATTCAATAACAAATCAGAGCAAAACATTCACGTAAATCAAGGTACAGCATTCACAATGTTACAACTTATCACAGAAAATCAAAATACAGCATTCACAACAACTTATCACTAATATAGCCACATAGTTTTCACCACAGTGGTCACAAAATTTTGAACAAAGTACATTCATTTAGTCACTCAGTCATTTAGTAACTCAATCATTTGGACACAAAGTACAATAGTCAAAGTTCTCTACTCATGGAGCACACCAAGTTACAAATCAATTGCTATTCAGTCATCATTTACTATTCAATCGTCAGAAAATACACAAGACCTCCAACCCTAGGTCACTAGTAAATTACAATTTCTCAGTCAATTACACAGTATCCAAGTAAAGTCTTCTTTTGGCTTGACTCAGGGTGGTCTCTCAGATTCCTTCGATCCCCTTCCATGGTCCCAGATCCTACCTGGATTCACCAAACTGTCACCTGGGTTCAAAGGCAGACAGCTCCCAGTTCCTTGTGCAGCTCTCCATGCTGTTCCTATTCCATGCTGAAGCTCACAGTATCCAATCCACCTTAAATCCTTCACAGTCTCTGTTCCCAGGAAGTCAAGGCTTAACAAAGCCACAAACAGGTTCATGCAAAGCACCAGCATCACAATCATGCTTCCTCAGTCTGTGACAGCTCCAGCTGGCCCTTGGATGTCTTTGGCAGCTCCCAGAAACTCTGGCTGGCCCTCAGACTCAGCAGCTCCTCATAAGAAGCTCCAGCTGGTTTCCAGAATCAAAATCACTTCACTTAGGTTCCCAAAATCAAAATCATTCTATCTAGCCTGGTGGGGGGGCCTTTCCTCTTCAGCTTCCCTGGGGGCAGCAGCTTCTGCCTTCAGGCAGCTTGCTCCAAGAAGATCTGAAATTCCAGCTAGGGCTTCTCCTTATATACCTATTACCTCCTCCCTCCTCTGCCCCTTCCTGTTACATCAGCAACTTCCTGTTATGTCAGCAAAAGGGGTTCATATCTTGTGTTTCTTTAACAGAGGCTTAATTAATTGATAAGTGCTAAGTACCTGTTACCTTTGCCAATACAAAGGCATTTTCAAATTCAAATTACATTACCATTACACTTAGTATAGCTCTAGGTCAGGGCATCTCTAGGATATGGAACTCTGAGGTGTTTTTACAGAAAATGGAGATGCTCTTGTTCACAAGACCACAGATTCAGAGATGGATGGGATTTTCAGGGTCATCTAGTCAGGTGAGTCTAATTAGTTTTCAACCCACAAGATCATGGGCAGGAAATAGGAAGTTTCTAGCTTAGAACAGAAAATTCCAGATGTAAAGAGGGATGGGGGAAGTCCAGAAAAGGAGAAGGGCAAGAGAATTTTCCTCAAATCTGAGCTCAACTGTCTCTTCCTTTAAAGAATAGGAAAACATCCTTTATCTCCTGTTTCTGCCTTGGGAAAGTAAAAGAGGGAGAGTTTAGGACATATTCTGGGGAAGGAAAGGAAGTATTGCTAGGATAGAGATACTTTGTTAGACTGAGAGTTAGCTTGAAAGAGCAGAATTTTTTCCAGACTACAACAATTACTGACCCTAAACACAATTTACCAGTCACTTTTATGGTTTTCCCCCCTTTTATGTTGCAATGACCAAATAAATCTGCTTCCCAGAAAATGGGAAATGTCTGTTTTTGAAGGGCAGTTGGATTTTCCCCATTTGTCCTCATTTGGTTTTTTTTTAATTTAATTCATTTTTTAGTTTTCAATATTTATTTCCATTAGTTTTAGAATTTTCTCCCTCCCTTCCCAAGACAGCCTACAATTTGATATAGGCTTTACATCTCATTTGTTTTGCCTATACATAATTCAAATGTGGATTTTATTTTAGGGTTTTATTTCTGCTTAGTTATTATTTATTCTGGAAATATCTCTACATAAATAGAGTCTAAAGCTTAGCAGAAAACTTTTTAAAGAATTCTTTTTAAAAAATTGTAGCAGAATGGTAGAAAAGCCACCCTAGCTTACTGTAGAAGAGTAGCATTCAATTAGGGCCATTCAAATTCTGAAGTCTCTTCTGGGCAGTGGGATTCAGGAACAAAAGAAGGAACAAAGCTATGGATGAGGAATGAAATAAGAAAATACCAGAACTTGTGTCCAATTTCTCAGAAACAAACTATCATCTATGAGCCAAAAAATTCATGAAAGAAATGGTACTCAGTCTAACAGACTCCTTTCTCCTAGAAAAAGAAGGGCTGTTTCCCTTTAGCATATGGATTAGTATGATTTTAGAAAGAGATGCATTGTACCATAGCACTGTGATTTATGTAAAAAATCTCTGATCTATGAAGGAAAACTTCAAATAAAAATCTCATCAGCTTTAAAAATGCTGAGAACTTTACTGTCCTTGATCCTCCCCTCAATTTCTTACCCTCTCCTCCCCTTTTGCTTTTTCTGTAATTAATGTACTGTCAGAGCTGTCTAGATCTCTGTGGGAGAAGGGATAACCCACATGGAGATTAGATAAAACTTGACTTTTTAAATAGCACTTAATTAGATACATGGGAAATCATGGTGGTCTCACAGATGGAGCAAGGGAAGAGTTAGAAAAACTAGAGTGAGTGACTCATTGTGTGACCTTGGATGAGTCCTCCACCATTTGGTTGCCATTTCCTCCCTTATCAGAGGGGAAATGGCAATATAAGAGTTTCTCATGAAAAGAATGAGAGCAAGACATTCCTGAAGAATGATCTTGATACCTAAGGATACCAAATGAGGAGAAATATTAGATGAACTACAATGCCAAATCCTTCTTGAAAGATAGAACAGAAACATTGAACCTAGCTTTGGCCTTTTGGGTCTATTCTTGGTATTGCAAAACATGACAGGTTCTGGTATCCTCAATATTAAGCATTATATAGGGATATTTGATGAATAAAAGCCAATAAGATCTAGGAACAGTTTGCCAGGTATATGTGAAATTCAGAAATTATTGCTTTCAGTGTGATACACTGGCTAGCTGACTGCTACAGATGACAATATAATCTTCCTAAAACACAAATAAGGACCTCATAACACACTTCTCAAGAATCTTTAATATTACCAACTTCTGATTAAGTTGGCTTCATGAAAAGTCATAGTAGAAACCAGTGGATTCACAAGCACTTCTGCCAAGCTCTAAAGCTACACCAGAAAGGAACAGAATTTACTATGCTTTAGAGAAATTTAAAAAAAAAGTAGGAATCATGACCTCAGATTAGGAAATAATGAAAATTGATACAATTAAAAGAGATAAACAGGAAAATAATGTGCTGCAAAGCACCATAAACAAGTATACCAATATAGTATGTGTAACATAATCTTTAAGATATTGTATATACATATATATATTCCCAAATGATATAAAGTACTTAAAGAGAAAGTTAATTTTAAAATTACAGGAAAAAATAGATTCAAAACTATAATGGGAAAACCTCAGTGTACCCCTATCAGACTTAAATAAAATAAATAGGTAAGCAGATAATAAGTTAAGGACCTAAATAGAACTTTAGAAAAGTAAAATATGGTAAATCTCTGATTACTGAATGAGAATAGGAAAGAGTACACATTTTTCAGCTGTGTATGGCCACTTTACAAAATATGAAAATATACTATGGCATAAAAACCAAATAACTGCAGAAAAGCATAAATATTAAACACATCCTTTACTTACCATAAAAGAATCAAAATCATCATCAATAAAGGGTATTTTAGGTAATGATTCAGATTTCAATAAAGACTAATGTAACCCTAAAGAATTGGTGGGTGGAAGAAAAAATCCTAGAAAAGTAAATAATTTAATCACAGAAAATTATGGCAACAACATATTAAAACTTTTGAAATTCAGCCAAAGCAGTCCTTAGAGGAAAATGTGTATACCTAAGCATTTTCATTGAGAAAGGAGATCAATGAATTAGGTATGAAACTAAACAAATCAGTAAGGTGTAATTAAGCTAAAAAAAAAATAGAAATTCTGAAAAACAAAGAAGAAATTAACAAAAGCAAAAAAACCCCAACCTTATTGATAAAATCAAGATTTGCTTTTTAAAAGTGATAAATAGGTAATCTGTTTTTAAATAATAGCCTAAATTATCTTCATTTTTAAAAGGAGGAAATTCATAAGAGATAAAGAAATGAAGGAAATTATTAGAAACCATGTTGATCAATGTTATTCCAACAAAACTGACAAGTGAAATGGGTAAAATTTTAAAAAATAAAAATAGCCCAATTTCAGAAGAAATTCATCAAGTTATAAAAGATTCTCAAAGGAAAAAAATCTCGAGACTAGTTGAATTTTCAATTAAATTCTATTCACTATTTGAAGAAATATTACCTCAGATTTTGTGCAAATTGTTTTTAAAATAAGGAAAGATGACATTTTACCAAACCTCTTTAGTTCTTGATATCTACACCAGGAGGATGTGAAGCAGGGAAAGAAAATCACTATCTCTAATGAATATTGAAGCAAAGATATTGAGTTATATTTGCCAAAAGTTGGCGCAATGTTAGAATAAATATAAACTTTGATGTATATTATGACCACTAATAACAAAAAAATTATTATTGGATACATATTTGGTTTTAAAAATAAGACATAATACTCAGTCATGCTTTTTAAAAATGGTAGTTAATAATAAGTAGTTCTTATCTGAATAAGATAAATAAAGACCTAGCATTATATGGAAGAGAAAAACAGAGGCCTTTCCAATAAAATCAGGGTAAATCAAAGATATCTATTGTCACTACTACTATTTGCTAGAGTTCTGGAAATATTAGTTAGAGGATTATACCAAGAAAAAATAAGAGAGAATAAGCATAGGCAAATAAAAAAATAGTATATTTTGCAGATGACATGATGGCTTAAAAAATCTTAAAGCTCCAACTAACAAATAATTGCAACAATTAATAACTTCAATAAAGAAGCAGGATATAAAATAAATCACCAAAAAACTATCAGCCTTTCTGAATATTACCAACAGAGTTTAGCAGAGAGAGAAATTCTATTCAACATAACTAGACTAAAATATCTGTGGTATTTGAACACTTGAAATCTTGGATACTTATTGAGACCACAGCCAGGAATTATATAAATACAACAATAAAGCACTCTTCACAGAAATAAATGAAGACAAGAAAATAGAGGGGAATTAGTTTCTCATAGCTGGGCCATATATGAATCAAATAAAAACTTAAAACTTTCTAAATTAATTTACAGATTCAGTGTCCCAATCAAACTACCAAAGTAATTGTTACAAATTACTTGATTAAAAACAGATGAAATAACCAAATTCATTGGGAAGAAAAGAAAGTTAAAAATCTCTAGTGAATTTATGAGAGACAATTGGGCAGAAGGGAGTCATATAGTTCCAAATTTCAAACTATGACACAAAGCAATAATCATCAGAACAATTTGATACTAATTTTAAAAAATACAAAAGTTGGTCAATGAGACATAGCAGGTACACAAGATCCAAGGAACTGAATATGATGGCATAATATTTGATAAACCAAGGACCTCACCTTTTGGGGACAGGATTCACCATTTGCTCAAAATGACTGGGAACATTATAAAGCTACTAGGCTGAAATTAGGTATAGATCAACAATTGACACTATTGTAAAGCCAAGCATGAGCAGCTTTCCATAGGACTGCTCCTGTGAACAGCTTTTAAGGTTCTGCTTACCTAGCTATAGCTAACTCTCTATTTATTCAACAACAAATCAGAGCAAAACATTCACAGAAAATCAAGGTACAGCATTCACAATGTTACAACTTATCACAGAAAATCAAAACACTGCATTCACCATGTCACAACTCAACAATTTATCACTAAAATTACCACATAGTTTTCACCAAAGGGGTCACATAGTTTTGAACAAAGTGCAATCATTTAGTCAATCACTTGGTAACTCAATCATTGAATCATAAAGTACAAAAGGTCAAAGTCCTCCACCTATGGGACACACTAAGTTACAAGTCAATTTCTATTCAGTCATCAGTCACTATTCAATCATCAGTCACTACTCAGTCATCACTCCCTACTCAGTACCCTCTTAAGGGGTAGTGGAAAATATACAGGCCATCCTGTATTCCACCCTTTAGTCACAAGTAAATCACAATTTCATCAGTCACTACTCAGTACCCATGGAGAGGTTTTTTCATCTTGACTTGGGGCAGGCTTTCAGCTTCCATGATTCCTCTTCCATGGTCCCAGCTCCTGCCCAAATCTAACCAACTACCACCTGAGTTCAAAGGCAGACAGCTCCCAGCACCTTGACTAGCTCTCTGTGCAGTTCCTGCTCCGTATTAAAGCTCACAGTATTCCAGTCCACCTCAAGTCCTTCACAGCTTCTATTCCTGGGAAGAAAAAACTTAACAGAGCCAAAGACAGACAAAGTACCAACACTACTGTCATGCTTCCTCTGGCAGCTCCAGCTGGCCCTAGGAAGTCTTCCGTAGCTCCATTCTCAAAATCAAAATCACTTTCTCTCATTTTCAAAATCAAGAAGTTCTCTCTCTGGCCGAAGCTCCAGCCTACAGATGCTTGTCCCAAGAAAATTCTGACTTTCCCAGCTGGGGTTTTTCCTTATATACAGGTATTGCTCCTCCCTGTTCAGCCCCTTCCTGTCACGTCAGCAACAGGGATTCCCTGTTCAGCTCCTTCTGTTACATCAGCAACAGGCGTTCATACCTCCTGTTTCTTTAACAGAGGCTTAATTTGAAACTAGGTGCTGAGTACCTGTCAGCTTTCCAATACAAAAGGATCTTCAAATTTCATTACTATTACAACTATATACTATATTGAAAACTAGGCACATCAATTGAAATGAAAACATTATTTCTTTTACTTTTAAATAAAAAGGTGCATTCAGTCTCTACTGTCTATACCTTATAAATTAAAAAAAAAATCTGTTCAACTGATGAAGCCTGGTTCTATGACGTATACCTAACTTCTTATACTTCTAGTTCCAAATGAGCAGAGAACCTAGATCTAAAAGGTCATATAAGCAAACAAGAGAGAAGGGAAGGAGATGTCTTTCACAACTTTGGCTAGGGAAAGCAATTTTGACCAACTAAGTGATACAGAAGATCACAAGAGATAAAATAGATAATTTTCATTGTGTAAAAGTGAAAATGTTTTGCACAAACAGGATCGATACAGTTAGGAAATAAAGAAAGTTATCAGAAATGATTTTCATTTTCTTCAACTATATAAGTTAGTTAGCAGTTGTTGTTTAGTTGTATTCGAATCTTCATGACCCTGTGTACCATACTGTATATGGAGTTTTGTTGGCAAAGATAATGGAGTAGTTTGCTATTTTCTTCTCCAATGGATTAAGGCAAGCAGAGATTAATTAACTTGCCCAAGGTCACACAGTTATTAAGTATCTGATTTGAACTTGAGACTTCCTGATTACAGGCCCACCACTCTATCAATTGAGCCATCTAGTTGTCTCATAGAATAGCAACTTTTGTCATCTTGTTGTTCAATCACATCCAGCTCTTCTTGACCCTATTTGAAGTTT
Organism: Pseudochirops corinnae; assembly: GCA_028646515.1. Lineage (NCBI taxonomy): Eukaryota > Metazoa > Chordata > Mammalia > Diprotodontia > Pseudocheiridae > Pseudochirops > Pseudochirops corinnae. The sequence goes on from CM053585.1 coordinate 437,128,443, forward strand.
TCTTGGCAAAAATACTAGAGTGGTTTGCCATTTCTTCTTAGCTCATTTTACAGATGAGCTGAGGGAAACAGAATTAAGTGACTTGCCCAGGGTCACACAGACACTAAGTGTCTGAGGCCAGATTTGAATCTGGGTCCTCCTGTCTCCATGCTCAGTGCTCTAACCACAGCACTACCTAGCTTCCACCATTACAAGCTAACAGAATTGATAACTTAGAAGAAATGAGTAATTACTTGGAAATATATTAAATACCAGATTAACAAAGAAAGAAATAGATAATTTAAGTAGCCAATATCAGAAAACAAATTTAACAATCCATAAATGAAATCTCAAAGAAAAGAACTCCAGGAACAGATGGATCACAAGTGATTTCTATCAAGCATTCAAAAAATAATTCTATTATTACATAAACTATTTACAAAAATAGAAAATAATATCTTTTAAGTCTTTTTCTTTGATAGAAATATGACCTTGAAACTTAAACCACGGAGAGAGATTAGAGAAATAAAACTATAGACCAGTATCCCTAATGAACATGAATGCAAACATTTTAAATAAAATATAAGCAAGTAAACTACGATAATATATACAAAAAGCACATATACTTTATAATTGGGTTGGATTTATGCCAGAGATGTGAGATAAGTTTAATATTAGGAAAACTAACAACGTAAACCATAATAATATCATAAATAATGAAAACACAATAGATACTGAAAAGACTTTTGTCAAAATCCAAAAATCATTTCTATTAAAAACACTAGAAAGAATAGGAATAAACAGACTTTTCCTTAAAAATATATAATATTACATATAGGTAATAATGTGTAAAATTACCGATATGTAATGTTACGTATTAGAAACAATATGTATCTAAAACCAAGAGCAACCATTATATGTAATGGAGAAAAGTTGAGACTTTCCAATGTGATCACTAGTTTTTCCATATATTGCAAACAAAACAAGCTAAAGGAGATAAATTCCATTCGTAGTAACCAGAGTCTATAAAATAAGTAGGAATCTGTATACCAACACAGTTCCTGGTACTATAAGAATCCATCTTGAAAAGATTATGAAAAATAAAGGCAGATGGGGGGCAGAGTCAAGATAGCAGCATAGAAACAGGAGAACTCTGTGGCTCCCCCCATAACCACCTCAAATACCTATAAAATATGACTCTAAACAAATTTTAGAACTCCAGAACTCATAAAATGACAGAGAAACAAGGCTCCCGCTGAAGGCAGCCCAGCAGATGGACGGAAAGGGCTCATTGTAGCATTCTGGGAGCAGAGCCCAGCCCCATGCGGTTTTAGCCCCAGGCCATCCAGGAGAAGCCCCTGGCTGGAGCTTTCAGGAGAGCGGATCACTGGCAGCTATGGCAGTTTCTAGAATTATCAACCCATAAGAAACAAGGACAAAGTGAAAGGTCAGTGGAACTCAGCTAAATTTGGGGTAGAGGGTCTGACCAACTGCCTCGAGAGCTAGAAGCAGTCTGAAGCAGGTGCCCTGCAGCCGCCTCCACGTGGCTGCTTCAGAGCTCCCGGCATGAAGATTGTAGGGGGGCCAAGCGATCATTCAGAGGCTAAGTGCTCTTACCTTGAGCTGTCTGGATCAGGATTGTGGTCTTGAGTGGGGGTCCTGAGGTGAATTTTCAGTGAGCCAAAGCTGATGGGGGCTGCAGAGACGGTGGCCTCCTAATAGCTCATGCAGCTGCGAAAACCCCAGCAATTTGGGACAAAGCTCTCCCCTCTGAAAGCACAGTGCTGCTGAACCCAAAAGTCAAGTAATTGACTGGCAACGTGAGAAGGAAAAGGAAGCAAACAAGCCCAGCAATCCAACTTTAGCTTCCTTTTGGGGGGACAAAAAGGATCAAAGCATGGAATGGAAGGAAGACAACACAGTCAGAACTCCTGCACCAAAAGCTTCCAAGAAAAATGTAGACTGGTTACAAGCCATAGAGGAGCTTAAGAAGGATTTTGAAAACCGAGTAAGAGAAGTGGAGGAAAAATTGGGGAGAGAAATTGGAATGATGCAAGAAAATCATGATAAGAGAGTCAACAACCTGACTGAAGAAAATAATCTTTAAAAATAGACTAACTCGGGGGACGGAGCCAAGATGGCGGCATAGCAGCAGCAACATATCGCAGCTCTCACATAGCCACCCTAAAATACCCATGGAATAGGACTCTAAACCAATCCTAGAACTCCAAAACACACACAAAGATACTTCCCACTAAAGTCAGCTCGGCTATGAGGAAC
>CM053585.1:437140320-437198087 GCA_028646515.1 Pseudochirops corinnae
CTATTCTAGGGGATACGATGAGGTTCAGTCTAACGTTGGATTGCTGTTTCATTATTGGGGGAAAGGAGGACCCCAAGCTCTATACCCAAGTCTTGTCCCCTTTCCTACCAAATACCAATTCCACAATGAATACACATAGCAAATGGGGTGGAGCCAAATAGCACAGAAATCCATTTGTCCAAATAATGACAAAACAGAAATCAGGGGACAGCTAGGTGGTGCAGCGAATAGAGCACCGGCTCTAGAATCAGGAGGACCTGAGTTCAAATTTGACCTCAGAAACTTAACACAAAACTAGCCGTGCGACCTTTGGCAAGTCACTTAACCCCAATTGCCCTGCCTTCCCCCCCTACAAACAAACAAACAAAAAACCAGAAATCAGAGAAGGTATACGTAGTATAGATACCAGACAACACAGAGTGACAGTGCTTTTCCACTGGGAGTGAGATAATGAAACTCAGGCAAGAGAGAGGGAGTTCTAGATTTCAGCCAAGGGGAAACTCCCTTCAATCTCTAGTGTGTCTGGTCATAGCAGATTGCCAGTTCCTCTCCTCTTCCCAGAGTCTTTTCCTCCAGCAACCCTAAATGAGTTTGGCTCCTTCTATCTTTCCTCTGGATGGAGGCCAGAGGTATCCTAAGTGACTCGGAGCTTAAGAAGTTCTAGAGGAGTCTCCAGTCCTCTGCTTACCCAGAACAGGTCATTTGTCTCCACCAGGGAGAAAAGGGCTTTGGGACAAGGGCTGCGATTGAATGCTTTTGTTTGGGACTAATTTTCTCCCCTGGCTAGCTATTAAAAGTAAACATGTTGATATGGACTCTGGAGCTATGGTTTAAGGGAATATGAACCCCAGAGTATTTTGATCATAGGCACTAATAGTCTTCCTTTCGTTCGACTGCTTCGGTATTCTTCTTGGAAATTGTCTCGTTTGGGGCCTTTTTGAGAGGCACTTTATTTCAGTCCCTGGGCATCAGGAGCCATCTTCTCTTAGCCCAGTAGCTCTTACTGAAGTTCTTTCTTCCTCCAAGAGCAAGTCACAGTCACCCTCTCACTCCATGCAAGTTTTCATAGGAAAGGGTGAGGAGGTTTTCTTTCTCCTTGTACCAAGGACCTATGACGGATGTCTAAGTTATGCAACAATAAGAAGGAACTAGGAAACAAGGTTTGAACACTGGATCACATGCTCTTTTCACTTCTGTTCCCTTCTTCAGTTTATTGAGAGATGTGAGGGATGGCGGAGGAGGAGAAGGCGTGTTCTCATGCAGTTTAAACCTCTCTGCCAGATTGTTAGTCTGTCTCCCTTCAAACCACTCCCTTAAAACTCATTTCTTCTTCCAAGGCTTGCTAGAACTGCACTTTACTGATGAGCACTCAGGGGAAGAGAAAGTGGTTAAATTTCACAGATGCTACTCATCTGACAGGTTGTATTCCCGAGAATATCATCTCTCTTTATACCCGTAGGGCAGGAACAGTGTCATTTATGTGTACTGTCAAGCTTGCAACAAAGATCCACAGGGTCTCTGAGTGTAACTACTGCCAAAAAACAAAATAAAAACCATCTTTACATATGTAAACATGAAACAAAGGCTGTCAAAAATAGATACTAAATTTGTTCTAGTCACCGCTGCTCCTTTCACAGCTTTTAATCGTCAGTCTGACAGATGTCTTTATTAGCAATACTGCCTACATGTGTTGAGTGTTGAGGCCTTTCCCCGCCCCTTTTCTATGATATAGCCGTCATGAACTTGGACTTCTCCCTCAGGAAGCAGACGAAAAAGAACGCCAGAGTGGCAGGCGGAAGATCTGGCTGTGATCTGTGTGACTGAGCTTGACTGCTCTGAACCCCAGTTCTCTCATCTGTAGAATGAGAGATTTATGAGTTACTTCTAAGTTCCCATCCAATTCTAATATTCTAAATAAGGGACCTCTGACCTCTTTCATTCTTGCCTCCTCTCTCCTCTTCCCCTCCCTTCCAAATATAAACTACCTATGCAGAGTGATGAGTAGCAGAGTTTGGTCCTAGCAGTTAAATTCCCATCTCCCTGGCTCCTTAGTTGAATTTCTGAAATGATGAAGAATAAGAAAATGGAGGCACAAAGTTAAGCTAAAGAGCCTTACTGTACAGGTTCTGCCACCTTCTAGGCAAGATAATGATGGAGATATGGGAATTAAAGAGAGACAGAAGCTTGCCAAGAAGAACAGAGGAGGAATTACTTTAGTGAGCCTTTCCAAACCATGACTGATTTCCCTTTATAAAATTTAACAATCCTCAGATGGATCTGTGAGCTTATCAGTTTGAATGTTCACTCTACCAATGCATATCATGCCTATTTGTCCATGCCTTCATTTCCTGTTCAGCTCTTCTCCATATTCTCCCATACTATTACCATAGTACAGTCTACCCTGTGTGTTAACCATGTTCTCTGCTTTGTGCTTCCTGCCAGCAGGACAGTTCCTAACAGTGGAACCTGTTATTCTCTGCTCTCACCATGTCATTAGCCCATCTACATTTCCCTGATGTCTCTTATTCCAATTTTTCTTAGAATGTTTATATTAGTTAAATTGTGGCTAGCTCTTATCCATCATGCCCTTCTCCACTGCACTATCTTAATTCTTGGAGGCTATGGGGCTCCTTGACTCATAGGTATACAACACTACCGGCAAAATATTGGTTTTAAAAAGATGAACCTTTATTTCTGGGGGAAATTTGGGTCATCAAAGGAGCTTTACAATTTCCTGAAGGTAATTCAGCCATTTCTCCCTGTGCTTATTTCTGAGCCTATTTTCCATTTGCACTGTCTCAGATATATAGATAGGTAAGTAGATCTAATGAAAGATGAATGTAATAGGTTGTCTAACTGAATATTAGACTATTACTTCAACCACTTATTTTTAAATTTTTAATATTTTTATTTATTTTGTTAAATAATTCCCAATCACATGTAAAAAATTAACAATCATTTAAAATTTTTTTGAGTTCCAAATTCTCTCCCTTCTTCCTTCTGTACAGTACTCCTTGAGAAGGCAATTTGATATCGATTACACATTTGATGTCATGAAGAACATATATCCATATTAGCCATGTTGCAAAAGAAAACACAGACTAAAAAAAAGAACAATAAAGAGTAAAAAAACAAAAATATGCTTCAATTTGCATTGAGTTCATTGTTTCTCCAGAGATGGATGGTATTTTCCATCATGGGTCCTTTAAAATTGTCTTATCTTAATCAGAGCAGCTAAGTCTTTCACAGTTTATCATATATTGCTGTTACTGTATAAAATGTTCGCCTAGTTCTGTTCACTTTGCTTTGTGTACTTTTGCATGTCTTTCTAGGTTTTTCTGAAACCATCCTGCTCATCATTTCTTACAACACAATAGTATTACATCACAATCATATACCACAACTTATTAAGCCATTCCCCAATTGATGGGCATCCCTTCAATTTCCTATTCCTTGCCACCACAAAAAGAGCTACTGTAAATATTTTTCGTACAAGTATATCCTTTTACCTTTTCTTTCATCTCTTTGGGATACCTAGTAGTGGTAGTATTGGGAGAAATAATGTGTACACTTTTGTAACTCATTGGTATAGTTCCAAATTGTTCTCTCAAATGGTTGGAATAGTTCACAACTCTACCAACAAGGCAGTAGTGTCCCAAATTTTCCACATCCCCTCCAATACTTGTAATTTTCCTTTTCTGGCATATTAGTTAATCTGATAGGAGTGAGGTGGTATCTCAAAGTTATTTTAATTGGTATTTCTCTAATCAGTAATGATATTGATTATTTTTTCACATGTCTATACATAGCTTTGATGTCTTCTTCTTGCCTGTCTATATCTTTTGACCATTTATCACCTGGAGAATGGCTCTTGTTTTCATAAATTTGGCTCCATTCCCCATATATTTGAGAAATGAGGCCTTTATCAGAGAAATTTCCTCTAAAAATTTTCCCAGTTTCTAGTTTTCCTTCAATTTTGTTGCATTAGTTTTGTTTGTGCAAAAGCCTTTTAATTTCATGCAAAATTATGTTTTACTTCCTGTGATCCCCTCATTTGGTCACGAAGTCTTTTTTTTAACATGGTTCTGACAAGTATATTTTCCAATGCTACTCTCATTTCCTTATAATATCACCCTTTATGTCTAAATCATTTATCCATTTTCACCCAATAATGGTATCCAGTGTGAGATAGTGGTTTATGCCCAATTTCTGCCAAGCTGCTTTTCAGTTTTCTCAGCAATTTTTGTCGAATGTTGAGTTTTTGTCCACAAAGCATGAGTCTTTGGATTTATCAAACACTAGGCTACTATGATTATTCACTACTGTGTATTAATTATGTGCCTAATCTATTTCCACTGCCCTGCCACTCTATTTCTTAGCCAGGACCAATATGTTTTGATGATTACCACTTTGTAGTATAGTTTGAAATCTGGAACTGCAAGGCTGACTTACCATTTTTTTTTTCCCACGGATTCCCTTGATATTCTTCCAGATGAACTTTGTTAACTAGTGATTCTAGCTCCAAAAACTACTTCTTTGGCAGTCTGCTTGTATGGCACTGAATGAGTAAATTAACAGGTAGAATTGTAATTTTTATTATATTGGGGCAAGCTCCCCATGTGCAATTAATATTTCTCCAGCTGTTTAGATTTGTCTTTATTTGTGTGAAGTATTTTGTAATTATGTTCATATTGTCCCAACTTACATTGTTTGTAGTTATTTAAAATGGAATTTCTCTATCTTTTCCTACTTGGTTTTGTTGGCAGTATATAGAAATGTTGATGATTTATGTGGGCATGCTTTATATTCCACAACTTTGCTGAAGCTGCTACTTTTCAACTGGTTTTTCAGTTGATTCTCTAGGGTTCTCTAGGAATACTCTCATACCGTCTGCATAGAGCAATAATTGTGTTTCTTCATTACCTATTTTCATTCCTTCCATCTTTCTCTTACTACTATAGCTAGCATCTCTAGCACAATATTGAATAAGAGTGGTGATAATGGACATCCTTGCTTCCCTCTGATCTTATTGGGAAAGCTTCAGGTTTTTCCTGTTACAGATGCTTGCTCTAATTTTAGGTAGATACTGTTTATTTTAAGAATGCTCTCTTAGTTCCTATTCTAGTGGGGTTTGTTTTTTTTAAATAGGGATAGGTGGTGAATTTTGCGAAATATTTTTTCTGCCGTTGATATAATCATGTGGTTTTTGTTATTGATATACTGATATATCATATACTGATAGTTTTGCTAATATTAAACTAGCCCTGTATTCCTGGTATAAATTGCATGTGGTCATAGTATATGATCTTTGCAATATATTGCTGTAATTTCCTTGCTAGTGTTTTATTTAAAAATTTTGCATGAATATTCCTTAAGGAAATAAGTCTATAGTTTTTCTTTTCTTTTTTTGTTATCCATGGCTTAAGTATCAAAACCATATTTGTGTCATAAAGGGAATTTGGTTTTGGTGTTATTGTTTAGTCATTTTCAACTGTCCAACTCTTTGTGACCCAATTTGGAATCTTGACAAAGATGCTTGCTATTCCTTTTAAAATTATTATGTAAATGTATTTTTTCCCCCATTCCCTCTCCCCACTGACATAGAAATGGCTACCATCAGACACAAATATGAATATATGCATATTTATATAATGTAAAATAATTCTTTACATACTTTGATGTATCCTATGAACACTTTTTCTAGGGTACTTTGAGTCCAAAGTTCCAAAACTACCAAATACAAACTTCTGGAATACAAGTGTTTCTAAAGTGGACACTACGTTACAATGAGTGGTCTAAACTGTCTATATCTCTCCATCAATTGGGGAAATACATGAACAAATTGTGGCATATGAATTTAATAGTATTTACTGCACTAGAAAAACATGAGAATTGTGTGAAGTGAAACAAAACCATAATATTCAGAATAGCTACTATCATATAAACAAAAGTAGAGTCAGTAAACATTTATTAAGCACCTATGTGCCTATCACTGTGCAAAGCATTGTTTCTTACTAGTGAAATGAGGGCTTGTTCTAAATGACTTTTAAGGCTCCTTCTAGCTCTAAGTCTGTGGTCCTGTAATATAACCAAAATTATATTTATAGTAGCTTTCAACTCAGTATTTTTTTCTATTAAGATCCATCAGCTATGAAGTTGGTGAAAGGTGCAGAAAGGTGCAGAAAAATAAAAACTGGATAGCAATAAGGAAATAACATGAACCAACTTTTCAAGGACTTTGGTAGCATTAATGGTTAATGGCTAGGGAAGGAGGATAACCTTATAGTTTTAATAATGAAATTCTTATTATTTATTAAGTAACAAAATCCTGTTAATATAAGGACCATTGTCATGTCTAATTATCATTCAATTTAATAAACATTTATTAATTGCCTATTATGTGCCAGACACCGTGTTGAATGCTGGTTAGCACTCCTAGGTTGTGAGCTTAGGGAACTGGGAGGATGATGGTGTCCTGAAAAGTAGTAGGGAACTGACAGCCTTAGAGTCATCAGTGAATAAGCATGTGAAGACCTCCCCCCACCCTCCCAGAATGAGCAGGTGTTGTTCCAATAGCCATGAAGGTGGCTGAAGCAGGTGCTGTGGAGTACTTAGAACTTGGCCAAATGCCAAAGACACCAAGTTCATCCACTGTATCCTGGCCTATCACCAGACAATCTTGCTAGTGGACTTCAATGACTCTGGAAGAGAAAGTGAAGCTGACTGCTTTGCACAACTCACTCTCACTTAAATCCAATTCACATGCAAGTGAAGACGTCACCCTGTAATGACACTGGTCCTCTTCAAAAATGAAAGATGAACAACAATAACAACTTGTCTATTGATCTGGTCCTGGTAATTTTAAATTAGAGAGCTCATTGATAGATTGTTCAAATTTTTTCTAAGATAGGGTTAATAAGTCATTCTATTTCCTCTTGTGTTAATCTGGGCAGTTCATATTTTTGTAAATATTAATCCATTGCATTTAGATTGTCAGTTTTACTGGCATATAATTGGGCAAAGTACTTCCTAGTAATTGCCTTAATTTCATCTTTGTTGGCAGTACATTTACCTGTTACATTTTTGATACTAGTAATTTGTTTTTTTAATTTTTATAATCAAATTAGCAATGATCTATTTTATTGGCTTTTTCATAAAACTAGCTCTTAGTTTGACTTATTTATATTTTTTTACTTTTATTCAGCTCTCCTTTGATTTTCAAGATTTCTATTTTTAGCATTTAATTGGGAATTTTAAAATTGTTCTTTTTCTAGTTTTTTTTTCCAGTTGCATGCCCAATTCATTGAACTGCTCTTTCTCTCTTTTTTTGATGTACATGTTTAGAGATATAATGACTGCATCCCACAAATTTTGAAATGTCTCGTTGTCCTCTTTAATGAAATTGTTTCAGTGATTATTCCTTGATCCACCTGTGCTTCCACAGCTCTTTACTGAATATAATTTAACTGCATTATAGTCTGAAAAGAATGTATTTAATATTCCTGCTCTCCTGTATGTTTTTTTTTTTGAAATTGATTTATTTACTTTTAGTTTATAAAATTCAGTTCCACAATCCCTTGAGTTTCAATTTTCTCCCCTCCCTCTTCCCCCGCCCCCCATGGTGGCATACAATCAAGTATAGGATCTGCAAATATTTTCACATTGGACATTAGTCTGGTTGTATAGAAGAGATGTAACCAATGGAGTGAACAATGGGAAAAAAGAAAATCAAACATGAAAAAGAACAATAACATGTAGATTGCTTCAGTTTCCATTTAAACTCTGTTCTTTCTAGATCTTTCTAGATCTAGATCATTCCATCCTGGACTTGTAGAGTTGTCTTATAACTGTGCGTTGCTGAAAAGAGTCCAGTTTATCAAAGCTGGTTGTCACACATATGATGTGTCTGTGATTGTGTACAAATTTTTCCTGGTTCTGCTCTTCTCATTTAGCATCAGTTTGTGTAAGCCTCTCCAGGTGAATATGAAGACCGTCTCCTCCCCATTTCTTATAGCACAATAGTACTCCATTACATTCATATACCACAACTTGTTTAGCCATTCCCCAATTGATAGGCATCCCCTTAATTTCCAGTTTTTTGCCACCACAAAGAGAGCTGCAATAAATATTTTTGTACATATGGGTCTTCCTCCCACTTCTATGATCTCTTTGGGATACAACCCCAGAAGTGGTATTACTGGTATTACATACAAAGAGTATGCAATTATTTATCGCCTTTTGGGCATAGTTCCAGTGTTCTCCTGTATTTGGTTGTGAGGTTATTGGTGAAGGTTACATTTTTGTGAAGGTTACCATGTATAGTTGAGAAAAAACTCCTATTCAGTTTTTTTCAGAGGTCTAGAATACCTAACTTTGCTAAAATTCTATTCATCTTTTTAAACTTCCTTCTCACTTATTTTTATGGTAGTTATCTAGCTCTAAGAAGGGAAAGTTGAGGTCCTAGTACAGTTTTACTATTTCCTCCTATAATCCATTTAATTTTTCCTTAGGAATTTTGATGCTATGCCATTTGTTGAATATATGTTTAGTATTGCCATCACTTCATTGTTTATGATGCCTTCTAGCAAGAAGTGGATTTCCCTGCTTATACCCTTTTACTTGGGTCTGTTTTTGCTTTTGTTTTATCTGAGATCATGATAACTACCTCTGCCTTTTTTTTTTTTTTTACTTCAACTGAAGTATAAAAGATTCTGGGTTTTTTTTTTTTTTTTTACTATGTCTGTTTCAAAGGTGTTTCTTGTAAATAACACTGTTGTATTCTGGTTTTTAATCCACTTCTATTTCTTGGGTGAGTTCTTCACATTCACTTATGATTATTAACTGGGCATTTCCCTTCATTCTATTTTCTTCTGTTCATCCTTTTTATCCAGTCCCTCCTCTGCAATCTGTTTTGCTTCTTACCACTGCCTTCTTTTATCTACCCCCCACTTTTATGACCACCCTCTCCCTCTCCCCCCCACTTTTTCTTATTCCTTTTCCATCCTACTTCCCTATTGGGCAAGATAGGTTTCTATTAACAATTGAGTACACATATAAACACACACACAAATGTTCCCTCTTTGAACCAATTTATATGCGAGATTCCAGTGTTGCCCCACTCCTTCACTTTTTTCTCTTCCATTGTAAAAGCTCTTCTCCACACACCTCGTTTAAGTGAGGCCATTACCCCCATTCTTCCTCTTTCTTATCCTTTCTCCCAGGGCATCCCTTTCTTATCCTTGCTCTTTTTACATCATTCCAATATAACCAACTCACTCCCATGTCCTTTTTCTATATAGAATCCTTCTAACTGCCCTAATGAGAAAAAAAAAGTTCTTAAAAGTTACATGTATCCTCCTCCCATATAAAAAGGCAAACAGTTTAACTTATTATTATTATTTATTATTTATTAATTATTATTAACTTATTAATTCTCTTACGATTTCTCTTTCATGTTTAGCTTTTTATACTTCTCTTGCGGCTTGCATTTTGAAAGTCAAATTTTCTATTCGTCTCTGGTCTTTTCATCAGAAATGCTTTAAAGTCCTTTATTTCATTAAATACTCACTATTTTTTTCCCTTGAAGTATTATACTGTTTTGCTGGGTAGGCTATTCTCACTTGTAATCCCAGCTCTTTTGCCTTCTGGAATATCATATTCCAAGCCCTTTGCTCCTTAACAAGATTAACAACTGCTAAATCTTGAGTAATACTGACTGGTTGGTTTCATGGTATTTGAATGATTTTTTCTGGATGTTTGAATTATTTTCTCCTCAAAGCTTTAGGGCTCTGGAATTTGGCCATAATATTCCTTGAAGTTTCATTTTAGAATCTCTTTCAGGAGGTAATTGGTAGATTCTATTTTACCTTCTGGTTTTATGATATCAAAGCACTTTTCCTCAATTTCTTGAAATATAATGTGTAAATTCTTTCTTTGATCATACCTTTCAGGTAGTTCAATAATTCTCAAATGATCTCCCCTTGATCTGTTTTCCAGGCCAGTTGTTTTTCTGAAGAGATATTTCACATTTTCTTCTATTTATTCATCCTTTGGACTTTTTCTAGTTTCCTAATGTCTCATGAAGTCATTAGCTTTCACTTGCTCAATTCTTATTTTTAAGGGGTTATTTTCTTCTGTCAAGTTTTGTACCTCTTTTTTCATTTGGTCAATTTTGTTTTGTAGGTATAATTTTCTTCAGGGGGAGGAGAGGAGGAAAACTGTCTCAAGCTTCAGGCTCTTTTGCAAAGTTTTCAGAACTATTTCTGGGGGTTTAGTAGTTTTTAGTGCTACCAAGGTGGTGTGCTCTGGGGAAAAATGTGGTCACTGCTCTCCTCAAGAAGGGCCCCTGGTCCCTTCAGACTAATAGTACTCCTCAGGGTCTCTGATCCCTCATGACCAAAAGTGTATTACCCCTCAAGAGCTCCTGCTCCCTCTTGACCAAATCTGGTTCTCTCCACCACCAAACTCTGACCCAGAATGGGGTATAGGCAATGGCCTTGACAATGCCTAGTCTTGCCTTCAGATGTAGAACAGGGTCTCCTATAATCTCTTTCTGATCAATTCCCAGGTCCCCTTACTATTTCTGACTTGAGAATTCCCAGCACTGCTGTTGCCTCTGTCACCATCACCTAGTCCCATTACTGGTGTTTTATCCATATGGGCTCTGGAATAGACTCTACCTCCATGTTACAGTTCTCTTTCTGAACCTCCAGGTTTCTTGGGCAGAAGAATATTTATTCCAGATTTCTATTCTTTATGAGGCATTATTTTAAAGTTGTTTGGAGGGAAATGAGAGAGTTCAGTTGAGTGCTTTCTCTATTCTGCCATATTGGCTCCACTCCCAGAAGTCCCCATTTAGTTTTTAAAATGCTGATTATGGTCAGGCCAGACTCTTTAGAATGGTTACAAATCTCATTCAGGAGATGTTGTAATGTTCTGAGGTTTAATGACCTTAGTGTGGTGTTATCCACAAAGAGGGCCATCTGAAAGCTTTGACCATCTTTAACTTGGACTCTGTGCTCAACTTCATTCATTACAGTGGCAAATATCTTCAGTAAGTATCCATACTAATTATCAGTTGTCAAACAATGTTAGTAGTACAGTAGACAAAGCCCTGGACCTGAAGTCTAGAAGACCCAAGTTCCAATTCAGACTAAGACTTCCTAGGTTAGTGAGCCTGGGAAGTCATCTAACCTTTCTCTGCCTGAGGTTGTTAACTTGTAAAACTGGGATAATAATAAAGCCTATCTCCTAGAGCTGTTGTAAGGATAAAATGAAACCTCTGTAAAGCACTCTGAAAAACTTAAAGCACTATATAAATGCTGTCACCACCACTACCATCTTCCAAGGAGTCTTGAATGGTTTTGAGGTATGACATATTGTTGGAAGACAGGTTTTTAAAGTTATGTTTTGCTCTACTTAATGAAATACTTTTTAAAAATTGGAAAACATGCACAGTGAGCTCTTGTGCTCTTTTGGTCAACTGTATGATGACAGAAGTGGTCTACTCTGTAATATTGCTTCCAAAAACCTGCCTTTTCCCTACCAGTACCCTCATCATAGATACTTCAATGTGGGTTTAGATGGCTTTCATAAATATTCCACTTAAATGGGAAAGTAGACATTTGTCAACAGTTGCCTTTCTTAGTCCTGGGAGCAGGAGGTGATACTAATATGGTGTGAGTCCTTTCTCTTGACCCTTTTGTTACTTTTCCTTCCTTCAGATTCCTTATGAACTGATCCCTCAAAGCCCTCAAAATTGTGTGGATTCCAGCATTTCTTTGTATATTTGGTCTAGTGGTGTATTGGAATGTAACTGGAATGGATAGACTTGAAATAAAGAAAATCTGCATTTGAATCTTGCCTCAAATTCTTCCTAGCTCTGTGATCCTGAGAAAGTTACCTAATCTACATTTTCTTCATTTATAAAATGAAGGAGCTGATGACTTCTAAATTCTCTTCCAAATCTATGTTCTTGTTTTTTCAGCTTCCTTTTATTTCTACCCCCTCTCTAAGCATTCATGAGATTAATAAAAGTTCAAATATGGTTTTTAGACACAACTATATATTTCAAACAAGTGTTTTTGATACTTTTCCCCTTTTGGCTGGCATCTTTCTGCTTGGTAAATCTAGTGTTTGATGTCTAAGGCACTTTTTGTTCTTTTGATCTCCTTGTTACAGCAATTGATTTCTATCAACTAAATGTTTATATGACAGCATCTGAGTCTACATTCATTGTTCTATCCATTACCAAATTTACATTATTCCTAACTTATCTGAATTGGGCAGGATTAAATTGTTCAATTGTATGGTTTAATCTTCCTTTGCTCTCAGTTTGTATTGAATTTACTTTGCTCTAAAAAATAAGTGGCATACATAGAGATAATTAATGAGTCATCTTGTGTTGTTAAAATACCCATTTCATATTTTACAATATTATTCAGTGCCTACTATGTATTATACCTACCAATTCTATTGTCAAAGTGAATATTCATGATTAGACGTGCAGTTTTAATGCAATCTACAAATTTTAGACTCTCATGCCTTATTCCTGATCCAAATTTTCCAACATACTTCTCATCCTCACTTTGTAATGTGTATCTCATCCTCATTTTTTGTAATGAAATAACCAATTATCAAAGACTATGTAGATTTATTTTTGAGGTTCTTAACAAATTCTGGAAGATTCAGACAACTGATTACAATGTAGGATCATAAAATATATCTTTGATAAATACTTCCTAAATTGTAACTTTAATGTAAAGCCCTACAGTATGAGGTCATTTCTAGAACTTTGTATTAAATTTCCACAAGAGTATATCAAATCTTGATTTTTTAAAATTTAATTTAATTTTAATTTAATTTAATTTAATTTTAATTTAAAATTTTAAAATTTTTTAATTAATTTTTTAATGACAAAATGTCCTTTGAAAACATGAAAGTGTTTCTCATTGCCTTTGGGTAGATAATAAAACATATTACTGTAATTCCTTTGTTTACCTCTCCAAAAAGAACCCGGAACTATCCTTTTGTTTTAGCTATTAACTTCCTTTATCTTCAGGTTTTGTTTATAGCACAAATGGCAAGAATGATAGGGGACAGAATTCCTATAGTAAGTAGTATGTCAACTTATTGGTCCACTGGACATCAATCTCACATTTACAATAAGTACCAAGTGCCAAGTTAAAGCTTATAGATTTGTTATTCTGGTCAATTTTGATTTCTTAAAACAGGGTGTTTTTATGTTATTGTTTCACCATGCTCTAAGAGCCTGATGATGTTTTAGATTGTCTTTCTATACCCTGTCCAGATGAGGTATGTTTTATCGTAGTTATGTGTTTTTCCATTTTCTCCTCTCTTTTTTACTGATATTTCTTCTGTCTCATTTGAATTTTTAGTTTGTTTCCTTTACTTCTTTTTCAGGGTATTCAATGATTTTTAAGCCTTCCTAACTTCTGTTCTAGCCTTATATTATCTCTTTCTTTATTTTTATTAGAGTTTATATTCTATTTACATCATCCTTTTTCCTTTCACAGAAATGTTACTTCTACTTCTGTTATGCTGAGATTTCTCTCCTCATTCTAAGTGGGCTTCCTTTGGTCCCAATAAAGACAATTACCAAATTAATGTACATATAGCCATAGCAAGTAGTTGAGAATGAGTTCTTAAAAATTACTGCAAATTTTTCATACCATCAGCCACAGATTTCTTTATTTTAAACTTGCTGATCAAACTTTCAGTTACAATACATGTGGCAAAAAAAACCAAAACAAAAGAAAACAGAAAGATAATTAACACAATATCTGCCACATTTCCACTTACCTCTATTTTTGACCTGGTTTTTCTATATTATGGGATGTGTAACAATTTCTTTAATTTCCTTACATTTATGACATATTTAATGGCAATAATTTACATTTTTCTGCTTCTTTGACAGGCTAAAATTACTTCCAATGTCAAATTATTTTACTGCCCTTTTGCTGCCAACATTAGTGACATAATCCAGCAGAATAATAAAAAGTTGTTGAGAGGTGAACTGGAGTCAATAACTCATCTCCCAACTTCAATTCTAAAACAGGCTTTCTTAAATCAGCATATTTCTTAAAAATACTTCCATTATGAAATAAAAAGTTTTGATTTTTGAGATACGTCTCACTTTTACCCCCAACAGAACTCATGCTGTACTTTTTTTTCTCAAAATATATTCTGTGCAAAATGTAAGTTCTGTGTAGGTTTGTACCTTATTTTTGAAAAGTTGTTTATAAAATACAATTCCTAAAAAACAACTCCAACAAGAGACAACAGAGGAAGAAGAAACATATCAGACATAGCCTAATTTTCCACATGAGAAACTAAATATGTTCTTAAAGCTCCAGTAATACATTCCTTCAAAAAGTCAGAATGCACTTTGGTCATTATTAAACTTATTAGTACACAGGCAAATTCTTAAAAATGCTTACTTGTTGCTTTACATAGAAGTAGTGTATACCACACAATTTGAGACTCAATTACCCCAAACCTACTGATTGTATGGAATGATATGAACAAAGGGTTGTCTACATGGTTCTACTCTTTACACATATCTCATTTGAAGTTATGATTTGGGTGAATACTCAACTAAATATACCAGTCTCCAATGAATAATTTATAAATTACGAGGTTGAATTTCCTAAAAATTATAAGGGTTTGAATATATTTAACATGATGGACTTGGCTCAAACAGGATTTTTACTTGTTTCAAACAATTCCTGGTTTGGGGTAAATGTCCAGTTTTCAGAAAATTCATTAGTCATAATTGATTATACAAATACAAAAATCTTGAATCAAGATTCAACAAGATACCTTCAAGTTAACTCCATCTGCCTAATATGCCAATAAGATAAAGTACTCAATCTGACACTTGTGGAGAAATCAATTTTCTAGAAAAATTATATTTCTAAATAGCCCTTAAGTCAATGAGAAAGGGAGGTATATATCTCAGATGAAATTTAAAGGACAGAGTTTGTAAAAATTGTAATTTTCTGAAAAATTTTTATACGGTTGTAGGAACAGATGTGTGTGTGTGCATATACACATATCTTCCTTTATGGGTATTTATCCTTAGATTATTCACTTGAGTGTGGTATAAAATGGCATATGTTATAGTGTACTATGGGGGAAAAAAATCTATTTTACTTGAGTAAACATAAGGTACTTTAGTAAAATCAAGAGGCACTTCACTTGTGAGATGAGCATATAGACCTCACTCAAAAGGATACCATATCATGCCCCAGTACACTATAACATATTCCATAAAAAGATACACATTAAAAGTAATAATTTTAAAAGTGCACATTTTGAGTATGCACAGTTGGAGATGTGCAAACAGCCCAGTGTTTCAAATAAATACAATTATTACTAGTTAATTTTTATCAAAATACCTTACAGCATTGTAACAATTTACAATTATTGCTCCATTAAGAGTTTTATCATCAAAGAGCACTTGTTGACCTGTTTTATATAATACCATATTAATTTATTAATACTGAAGGGTGCTGAAACTGCAGCTTAATCAGTTTAGATCCTGGAATTGTTCCAAATGTAAAATACAGCGTAAACTCTGATTGGATCTAGAAAGTGTTCTAACACAGTAAATAAATCATTCAACTATTTCTGTCAACTTACAGTTGGTTCTTGTTCAGAACAATTAAATCTATTCTGAATGTATCAGAATGCTAAGTGTATTCAGTTTTGTGTCTACAGAAACATTATAAACTGTTTAACCTAAAGAATTTTTTTCTAAAGTAAGGCAAGTTCACGCTACCTCTGAGGAAACAATTCTCAGCAATGACTTCTATACTCTGGATCCATTACGTTAGTAACTGACTAAGAACTATTACCAGGATCTCAAGTACACGGATATCAGTTTTTTATCACCCTCTCAATAACTAGGTATATCAATGTTTGAAAATAAAATATAAAGACTAAAGTGTAAAAACAGTGAAAAGGTAAAAATAAATATAACAATTGCACAAGACAGTCAGATGTAAACACTTCAATTTTCTAAGCTACATCCTTTAAGGAGACTGTAGCTTCTGAAGCACAGATTCAGTGACTGCTTTTAGACAGCTTAGTCAGTACTCTTGTTTCAGAAAACAGGATGAGGCTTTTTCTCGATATTGTCATGATTTGATCTTCCAAAGCTAAAGAGAAAACAATACAGTGTCAGAGACCATTCAAGTTATTAAGCCAGATTTATAGAATAAGAATGTCACACCTTTCTTTGACATTCTCCATCCTCACTTCTCTAGGTCATATAATCATTTTGGGCAGCTTTAGGCGGGAGAGGCAATTGGGGTTAAGTGACTTACCCAGGGGTCACATAGCTATTAAGTGTCTTGAGGTCAGATTTGAACTCTGATCCTCCTGACTTCAGGGCCAGCACTCTATCCACTGTCACCTAGCTGTCCCCCCACTTTTGAGCAATTTTAAAAACAAAACACTAAGAAGTTTCCTCATGTCTTGTAACAGAAATGTATAGGAATTTGTACTAAGTACACGGTTACATCATGCATTCTCTGATGGAACGGTAGGGCACAGTGGACAAAGATCTCAGAGTCCTTATAGCTGGGTTTGAATCCTATCTCTGACAACCTACTAGCTCTGTAACTCTACACAGATTTCAAACTCTCAGTACCCCCAAAGAACTCTCTAATATTATACAGACCAAGGAACAGCTCTAGACCTGGACTTTTGGAGACAGTTTCCTCATTGAAGTCCCCTACACCAATGAAATCACATGTAAAAAAAATAAATTCTCTAAAAATATTCTGGAGAATTTAAAAGTGCATATCATCTTAGCCAAAAGAAAAAACAAAACTGGAGAGGAGGGAGTGTTACAAATGTCTTTCTTATAAAAAATTCTCTAAATCATTAGTTCCTATAGGGTTATAAATATAGAATGCGTATCATTCCTAGAAATTATATGCACAGTTTCTTTCTTTATTCCTATCAGAGCACAAAAAAGCCTCCACTGCACTACATATGTATAAAATTTAGAAGGAGTGTCTGAAGCAAAATAAATGTCACAATACTCATTCTAGTACTAAAGAACAAGAATGTTTAGCAAGCTTTCACCTTTAAATTAAATCCAAGTAAGTCACTGATAACACCAGAAACAGCAGACAATATGACAACCTGGGTAATATTGTAAAGCAGCGGATTCATTGTAAGCCCATATAACCTGAAGGGACTGTCCAATTCCTAGTAATAAAGAAAAAGAAATCATTAGAAATGAAATCATCATAACAAAGTAAAAATATCACAAGCTTAGAATTCATTAGGTTCTAAAGGAATAAGACTACAGCCAAAGCTGGAAGGGACTGTACGAATCATTTTCACTTTACCAATAGAGACTAAGTTACATGGAGTTTACAGAGTGGCTTGCCTGGGTTACATGGCTCGATTTGAACCTAGTCCTCCAATTCAAAATCCAGTCCTTTTTACATACTGCCTCTGTTGAACAACTTCAGGGCAAAAGACACTGAAATACTTTAACAATGCTTGAAACAATCAACACCTGCTATTGTATACACATTTAGAGATTAAAATGGCTAAATTTAAAACAAGGAAATATAGTTGTCGGTTTTTTTAAAGAAAAAAATCCCAAAACAATAGAAAAAGAAAGTGGTTACAGAGAGGGAACAGCAAAATTATTTTGTCTTTACTTCTACTTGGGATAACTGAATGACAAATGTTAACATTTAATGTATTTACTATTCTAATAAACGCAGAGATTTGATGGAAATTTTTTTAAGAACAACAGGACACAAGAAGTCAGCAATTCAGAATATTCTAAAAGAATATCTATTGTCTTTTGTATATCTTAAACTAGATGTTCCAGGGGTATCTCAAACTCAACATGTCCAAAACAACTCTAACTTTCCACCAACATCTTTTCTTCTTTCAAACTTTCTTATTACTGTTGACAGCACCCCTGTTCTCCTGTTACCCAGGCTTTCAACCTTTGATGTCTTGACTCCCCACTCTCACCCCACACAGCTAATTCAATGATCTGGAGTACTTTCATACATAATTGTTGACAGTTTGGATTTCATCCTTTGAAATCTGCTTATCTGTAGCCTTTGACTATTCATCTACTGCAGAATGGCTCTGGTTCTTTCATTTTGTTATATGTCTTGAAAATGAGGCCTCTATCAGAAAAAAATGTTTTTGTAAAGATTTTTTTTTCTCAATTACTTGTTTATTAATTTTTACATTTGATTTATTTGTGGAAGATCTTTTTATATAAAATCAAAACTGTCAATTTCATCTTATATAATCCTCTTTAATATTTTTTTAGCTTTAACCCTTCCTTTATCTAAAGGTATGAAAGATAACTTCTTCCTTGCTCTTCTAATTTATTTATGATGTGATCTTTTTACATCTGATTCTTGTTATCCATTTGGAGAGAATCCTGGAATATTCTGTGGAATATTAGTTGAAATCTAATGTCTGTCCAGTTGCTATATACGCTTTTCCCTGGAGTTTCTGGCAAATAATGAATCCTTCCATCCCAGTTTCTAGGGTCTTTGGGTGTAATAATGGTAATGGTAATTTGAAGATCTTTCCTGCCCCCTTAAAAAGCCTAAGGCAATTTGAAGACCTTTCCTGCTTGGAAGATCCTTCCCTGCCCCCTAATAGGCTGAATGTAATCACATGGAGTCTGTGGTAGGAGGAATTTGCTGAAGGGTGGAACAGAGCCCATAAGAAGCTGGGAGTCAGAGCAGCTAGACAGTGGGAGAGAGAGGATGGCAGATAAGCAGACAACTAGGTTTGTGCGTGTTGATTTGTGGGAAGGCTAAAGGATGTTATGGCTCTCTGTGGTATTATGGTGTATTAACTTCCTTGCTACTATGATGGATTCAGCTTTCTGATTTTGGGATTCAGTTTTCTGGTGTTTAAATAAATGTTTTGCTTCTGTCTTCTATATGGAAAGTCTGTTATATTTTGTGATTGAGAACTATGCCAAGCATATTTAGTCACTGTTGGCACTGTGAATATTGCATTGATGCTACAGTGTATGACATGTGGTATTATGTTTGTTTGTATCTGTATGCTAAGTATCTCAGCTATTGCACTGATCTTTTTACTTTTTTAAACAGTTCAAAATAGTTTTAATGAAAACTGCTTTGTAGCACAGTTTGAGATCTGGTTCTGAGACCTTGTTTCCCATTCTTTTTTTTTTTTCATTATTACCTATTAGATTCTCCATATGTTATTTTTTTCTAGTTCAATAAAACATTCTTTTGGTAATCCTAGTTATGCAGTACTGATTAAGTTATTTAATTTACATAGCATTGTCATTTTCATTATGTTAGCTTAACCTACCCATGAGTAATTAATGTTTCCCTAACTATATTAAGTCCATCTTTATTTTTACAAAGAGACTATGAATCTTGGAAGAAAGTATATGACATCCGTAGTTATTTTGAATGGAATTTTTCTTTCTAGTTCATCTGGATGGGTTTTGTTGGCTATAAACAGAAATGTTAGTGATTTAGATGCTCTATCTTACATCCTGCAGATTTCTGAAGGTATTATTTTCTTTAGTTTTTAGTTGACTCCCTAAGGTTTTCTAAGGATGCGATTAAATCATCAGCAAAAAGGGATAATTTTATTTCCTCTTTGCCTGTACTTAATACTTAACTAGCATTTATATAGCACTTTAACCCCTTCTCTCATTTGATATAATAATCCTGTAAAGCAGATACTCTTATTATCCGTATATTATAGATAAGGCAATTAAGACTAAGAGATTTAGTGACTTGCCCAGCATCACACAGCTACTAAGTATCTGAGGAATTCAAACTTCTACTCACTGCACAACCTAGCTACCTCCAATTCCTTCCATTTCATTTTCTGTATTATGTTGAATAGTAGTACATCTTTGCTTCACCTGATATTATTGGAAAGACCTCTAACTTTTCTCTTTTAAATGTAATATTTGTTCTTAGATTGAAACACTATTTACTACCTTAAAGGAAGGTTCATTTGTTCCTATGATTCTTGGTGTTTTATTTTTAATACAAATCATTTTTGGATTTGGTCAAAGGCTTTTTCAGCAACTACTAACATAATTATATGGTCTGTATTATTTATATTATTGATATGGCTTATTATATTGTAGTCTTCCTTACATTGAACCAACCTTGCATTTTTAGTATAAACTCAACTTGTTCATACTGTATAATCTTTCTAAAATGTCATTTTGGCCTACTTGAAAATACCTGATTTAAAAGTTCTGCATTATTAATGATAATGGTCTTTAGTTTTCTTTTTGTCATTCCCTGGCTTTTAGTTGTCAAGACCATTTGTAACAGAGAAAGAATAGAAGGGCTTGTGTTACTGTCCATTTACTTCAAAATATCCTCTCTGGGTCCATATGCCCCCATGGAGGTAAATGAGAGGAAAACCATCACCAACCAATCATAATTGTTACCTGATTATAGCATCCTCTCCTTTGTTCTGTACGCCTCAAAACTATAAAAGAGAGTTGTCTCCGTCATTCAAATTCTTAACTAGGGAAGCTGAGATCTTATTTATTGGTAAATTCACACTTTACTAAAAAATTGATCATGCTGGAATTTTGTGCCACGGTCTACCTTAATTTTAACTGTTACAGAAATAAACTTAAATGATCTAAATGCCTTAACATCCAAATTCATAAAGAAATGTCTGAACTCTAAAAAGACCTGGACAGCAACACAATAGTAACAGGAGCTTTCAATAATCCTCTCTGTTTTGGATAAGACTAACAAATAAACAGAAAATACAGAACTAAAGAAGAAAAATTGCTGTAGAAACTAGAGTCAAAAGATTTATGGCATCTTCTAAGTGGGGTAGCAAAAGAACATATGTATTTCTTGGCACCATGTGGAAATTTTACAAACACTAACCATATGCTAGGACACAAAGATATCAGAAGCAAATGTAAAAAGGCAAAAATGATTAATATATACCTTTATAGATCATAACCCATTAAAAACAGTAATTGGTTCAGGAAGCAAAAACAAAAGATACAAACCCAAATGAAGACTAAACAATGAAACCCGAACTAAAGAGTAGGTCAAAGAACAAATCATAGACATGATTAATAACTGTGTAAAATAAACAATAATGATGAAACCACATACAATAATTTCTAGGATATGGTTAATGCGATCCTCAGGGGAAAAGAAATCATACCTCAGAAACATACATTAACAAAACAAATAAGAGGGTTAGTGAGTTGATTATACATTTTTAAAAATTGGAAACCCAGCCCCAAAGAGGAAGAATAGATAAATCAAAAGCAAGAAAACCTGTAAGAAGTGAAAAATAAAATTAAAAGTTCAATAATTAGATTATTATAATTACATTATACTAATTAGAAAATATTAACAAAATTCATAAACCTTTACCTAATCTGATTAAAAAGAAGCAAGTAGAAATACATCAATGAAATAGCAAATGAGCTAGGTGAAATTATAGCAAAACCAGAAGAAATAAAAAGAATAACCAGAACATTTTATATACAGTTAGATACTGACAAACTGAGAAGAAAAAAAAAAAACCCAACCCAGAAGAATCCCTTCAAAAATATAAAAATACCAAAACAGAGGACAAGATAGGTATTTTAAATAATCCAAACTCAAAAAACAGAAATAGTAATAGAATAATAAAAGAAAACATCTCCTAGTCCTGATGGATTCATAGAAGGATTATATCAAACTTTTAGAAAAATGATTAGCACCTACACTTCGGCAGTTTCAAAAACTGAAAAAGAAAGCACCTTACTAGAACCAAATAGAGTACTAATACCCAAGTCAGGAAAATTTAAAACAGAAAATTAAAGGTCAATATCATTTATGAACATTGACTCAAAAAAATTTAAATAAAATTCTGTCAGACTTCAGTGATTTATCAAAGAAATCATTCATAATGATGAAGTGGAATTTATACCATGATGCAAGCATAATTGATCACAATAAAAACCAAAACATCTAAAACCACACGATCACCTCAGATGCAGAAAAGGTATTTGACAAAGTACAACACTTCTTTTATGCTAAAAGACTTGCATCTATCTAAAACCAAAAATAAGCATCAGAAGAAATGGGGATACACTAGAACTTGTTCCAATAAATAGGGGAATCAAGTAAGGATAACCACTCTCTCCATTATTATTTTATGTAGTTCCAGAAATACAGTAATAAGACAAGAGAATGAAATTAAAGGCATTAAGATAGGTAAAGAGGCTCCTTCAAAACCCTATCCACTGATGATACATATAATTGTTTACTTGGAAAATCCTAGGCAATCAGCAAAGACACTAATTGAGACATTTTGCACGTTTAGCAACACTGCAGGTTTCAAAATCTCAAAAGTCACCAACATTTTTATGTAATAATAACAAAAGAAGCAATAATAGAGAAATTCCATTCCAACTAACTACAAAATGCACAAAATATCTGGGAATCAACCTCCCAAAGCACACCAAAGGCTTGTACAGATTCAATTACAAAGTGCTCCTTAAAGAAATAAAGAGCAAATTAAATAGGTAGAGGAATATTCACTGCTCAGGGCTAGGCCTTGTCAATATAACAAAAATTATAATGCTACAGAAATGAAGGTACACTTTAATGCTATACTAAAATCACCAAGTTACTTTATAGAACTTCATAAAATAATAAAATTCATTTGGAAAAACAAAAGATTTAGAGTAGACATCAAGGGAAATAATGAAAGTAGGAATGAAGGAGGAAAGTACTTTCAAACTATATCATAAAGCAGCAATCATCAAAATCACCTGATATTGATTTAAAAACATAGATAACTCCATAGCACAGTGTTTGTTTTGATAAGGTGGAAAACACAAATTGTCTAGGCTAAAACACCTAATTAAATTTTTAAAAATTTCTGGAAAGACAAATTAGCATAAATTAGACCTAGGCCAATATCCTACACCATATTCCACAACAGGTTCTAAATAGATATGCAACCTAAATAGCATGTTAAAAAAATTGCAAGAGAAACAGCACAGAGAGAGGTAGGAGTTGTACTGTTAATGAAACAAGAGATAAAGGCAATTTCAAAAGATAAAATAGGTAATTTTGATTACTTCAAACTGAACTTTTTTTTTTTAATGCACTTATCAGTTGTGCTGATTTTTTTCCTCTCTAAAAAATACTGTTTTATGGGATGACTCTCTAGGAAGAGGAGACATTGGGAGAGGGATACTTGGAATAACTGATTATGTAAGAAATGGAAAATGTCAATAAAAACTTATTTAAAAAAGAAAACACAACCCAGAAAATAGGATGCTTTTGCTGTGTCGCCTTCTATTACTAAAATTCTACCACCATGATGCTGTTTTGCTTCATTGTTTCTTCAGAAAAATAGCTGTGAAAATATACATTTACAGAAATGTATATTTGCATCTGTATCACCTCATACAGGACCTTCCATATTTTCTTTATGCTTTAAATTTATACATTAACATAATTTAAACTTTTAATCTGGTTAAGCATTATTCAATATTTTGCTATTTTAGCTTAGTGGTTTTTCTTTTAACAACCAAAGTTATTTTATTATATTTTTGATATAGAATGTTAGCAATAAAATTGCTGGATCCAAAGGTATGATCAGTCTGGGGATCCTTTATTATATATTGCCATATTCTTTATAATGTTTACACCACTCAAAGTCCACCAATGCCTGCTTCACCAAAGCCCCAAGAACATGAAACTTTATAATTTGAAAAAAAAGATTTTCCATTACAGTGGAAATAAAAATGTGTTTCTTACAGTTGTCTTGGTTTCATTTCTATGATTATTATGGAACTTGAGGACTATTTCAAAAGTAAACAATTCATACTTCCTTCTCTGGTCCTGTCCTTTGAGCACTGCTGCGCAGGGGAGCA
Source organism: Pseudochirops corinnae (assembly GCA_028646515.1). Lineage (NCBI taxonomy): Eukaryota > Metazoa > Chordata > Mammalia > Diprotodontia > Pseudocheiridae > Pseudochirops > Pseudochirops corinnae. The sequence goes on from CM053585.1 coordinate 437,164,262, forward strand.
ATTTTATAATTATGTGCCTATTCCTCATGGATTCTAGATGTTGGATCTATGATTTCACTGGGATAGGGAAGTTCTCCTGATCAAGAAACTTTCTTTACCAATGCAGAGCAGCAACTATTCTACAATTATAGAATTCTACAATACACAATCAACTATTCTTAGAGAACTGCCTAGTAGGGTCATACAGCCAATGTGTTAAAGGCAGAACTTGGAAGTCAAGCCTTCCTGACTCCAAGTCCAACTCAACTGTCTTTTCCCTAAGCCATACTGACTTTATCCAATGAATTTACTGCAAGCATTCTTTCCAATGTTTCTTTTCCTTTAGACATCATGGTTTTGTTGTACAATTTCATCTCCAACGATTTCTTACTTTTAGTGTGATAAAAGAACCCCTTTTTTCTATAGCTGAAGCAAATATATTATTTCTTTTTATACAAGGTGTTTAATTTTTCTCCTCAAATTTAGATCACTGCTCTGGCTAAGTGTTTACTGTGGTGTGTATCTAAGCCCCTTTTTTGGTCTTATAGTGACCCAGTTTTCTCAGATTTTATTTAGTAGTATTTGAATACTGAGACTTTCACTTTAGCCTTTGTATCTCAGTGCTTTGCACACAGTAGGTACTAAATAAATATGTCAAACTGAATTAATTCTATTCCTTAATGAGTTTGTCAAACATTTATTTAATAATCATCAGATTCTTGATTCTCTTCCCTTAATCTATTTCTCTATTTTTCCCCCTACGTTCTTGACTCCCTGGACACTATGCTATAATCTCCAAAGAAATGAAGCTGAAGATCACTCAGAGGGCAACTGGAGGAACATATGATGTGTACCAACAGCTACAACACATTACACATGAGATCATGTGTCCAGGAAATGTGTCCAGAAAGAAAAAAAATGAGCTAGTTACATAGTGAGAAAAAAAGAGAAAATTAACTGAAGGCCCCAGGCTCCACTGTCATCCACAAAAAGGAAGAGAATTTGAAATGAGTTGTAATCAGCATCGATGGAGAAAAAAAACCAAGTACACAAATCTCCTTGAAAGTTACTGATAGTTTTAAAATCTGTATGGAAAAATGAATGGATATAACTTTATCTAATTCTATGAAATAACCAATTTGTATGGAATTAAATATCAAAGTTAGCTTGTCTGACCTAAGCATAAGCAGAAAATGTTTTTATATGTCTTCTGTCAAACTATTAAAATAATTTCGGAGCTGTCTTCATGTAAGTCTCCTCTATGTCTCTATAAGTTATATTTAACATACTCTATCATCATAAAAAATTATTTCTCTATCATTTTGCTTATGAAGAAACTGAGGTTCAGGAAAGTTAGGTAATCTGCAAGTCTCCCAAGTAGCTTTGGGCATAGTGACACAAGTGAGGTTAGAACCCAGATTATCTCACTCCTATTCAACACACTCTTTGCACTGCATTAGTATGTGTATTGTGATAACTGCATATACTTTTAAGCTGAATTTACATTGTTCTAATAAATATGAAATGAAAAAAGCTTTTCAAATCAATACAGAATTTTCTTTATTTTCAACAACTAAGTTCAGATCTTAGCAATTATATATTTATAATGATGATAAACTATGAGATAGCAAAAATGCCTCTAACAAGGCATACAAATTATATTAATGTGCTCAAAAATAAACTAAAAATATTTTGAAGACTTTAAGGACTATCAATCAAGATGAAAAGTGGAAGAAAACTAAACAAGATGTAAAATAATACCACTACATCTATGTTATATTCTAATTTCAATTTTATTCTTACCTTCAATAATTTAGTAGCAAGCTTCAAGACATTATTAACTAGTGTCAGTTCCTCCTTCTTATTAGGTTTCTTCTCCATTTTCAAGTACAGGTTTATCTAACAAAAAGGATATATTTATATAACATTTTTTTTAAAAGACAAAAATCATGAATTAACTTTAAAATGAGCCTACTTTAGTCATAGAATCATGTATAGTGAAAGAATAAATAAGGTTTTTACAGGAACTAAAGTCAATAAACTAGTCTGGGTTTTCTGACTTAAAAATATGTTCTATGAATGTAGATATGAAATCCATCTTCAGAAACCCATCAAGCAAAAGTAGTCATTCTTTATGGTACAATATGGCAGAATGAGCACAAGCTTCACAGTCAGAAAACCACGGATCTAGTACCTGCTATACCATATACTAGTCATGTGACTTTGGGTAAATTGAGCTTTTGTTTCTTCACCTATAAAATGAAGATAAAATGTTTGTGCTACCTAACAGAGAGTTGTGGTATTAAATGAGACTATATATGTGAAAAGTATCTGATAGACTTTATAAAGGATCATTCATACACAGTAGATCTAACATTTAGATGAACTTTTTTTTCCTTTTTGGAGGGGGGAAGGCAGGGCAATTGGGGTCAAGTGATTTGCCCAAAGTCACATAGCTAATAAGTGTTAAGTGTCTGAGGCCAAATTTGAACTCAGGTCCTTCTGACTCCAGGGCTGGTGCTCTATTCACTTGAGCCACCTAGTCCCCCAAGACGGACTTTTTAAGATAAAATTTTTTCCCTCAAATTTCAAGTTTTGTATCATGTGTGAAAAGATGACAAAAATTTACAAGAGATTAATGAATATTAAATATAACCATCAAAAGCTATTGGGCTTTAATATAAACAAGTTACTGTTTAATAAAAATTCTTATTTGCTAAAATGTGTTTGTTCTACTCTTCTACATAACACATGTGCCCTACAATTTCTTAAAAACAAGAGTATGACATGTATCCCCCTGTAAACAAATGGAAAGCTAAGAAAAAAGACATAGTGTAACTAGACTAAGCAATCAAGTGCTTTACTAAGCAATCAGAATGAAACAGTTCACCTGTAGCATTAAAGCTGCTCTGAAAATAAATACACATAATCACCTCTATTATATGCTCTTTGAAAAACCTGAAGTGACCAGTAAATTGTAGACACTAATATATAACATTAAATATGAAGTCTTGTCTTACCTGTTCAGTAAGTAATATTGAGGTATTGCTATATTTTTTGCTTGTTTCAGATCCAAGGGTAACAAATCGTAGAAGAAAAAGTGTTAAAGAGATACACCAGATCACCAGTTCCCAGTTGTAGTGACAGTCAAGGAAGATCTCATGCACATGAAGCAACTAAAATCCAAAGGCAAAGGAAAAACAGAAAAATCAATTATGATTCAAATTAATAGTTTTTACTGTAAGGAAATTAATGAATTACAGTTTAATAGGAATGAGATACTAGTTTCTTTGGCACCTATATGAATATTTATGCATAATCCCTGTATCTCTTTGCTGGTTGTTAGTTGGCTGCAACTAAGTCTGACTGCAAATCATTTCTGGAAAGACAGATTTGGAGTAAGGGGAATTGGGTTCAAATTCAGGCTCTGCAACTTACTAGCTGTATGAGTAAGTCATTTCCCCTTTCTGGGCCTCAATTTCTTCATCTGCAAAATAAGGGAATTGGACTAGATGATTTCTATGGTCCTCTTCCAGCTCTAAATCCTATGATCCTATGAACATTACAAAATTGTGTACATTATACCCACAAATATTTTAAAAACATGCTTGCTAAATTTAACATTCTATACCCATCAACTGTGGCATTTGTATATGAACCGCTAAAATTTTAAATGGCTAATATAAACCATAGTATTTATTAAGAGTTTATCTTCTCTAAAGTAGAAATAAGTACACAAAAACTTCATTAGAATGCTCTCTACTTTAGAATCAAGTCTTTTTGGACAAGACTTAAAATAGTTCTTAGATTAAATTTTATTTATTCTATTAAAATTTATTTCTCAGGCAAAATGTTAAACTTAAGATTTAATGTTTGTTAAAGAATATTTTTAAAAACACTAATTTTACCATATTCTACTTGTTTTTTTAAAAAATATTTTATGAGTGATGATAAATTATACCTCTGTACTTTCAAAAGAATTCAAATAAATGACAACTCCAATGAATTTCACTACATCTTTCATTATATTGTGTATCTATGAAAAAAATCACCATGATAATATAAACAGGACACATTTCATTTACATACTTCTTTATTGCAAAATATGTGACCAGTGGCAGAAATAACATAGAGGTATAGAAACAGATTAATGAACAGTAGATAAGGGGTGGTAGTCACAATATATTAAATAACAAAATAATGTCACATCCATCATAGAACAATATATGCATCTTAAATTTAGGAGATCTGGCTGACCTCTACTTAGTATCAAGCAAAATAACTTGTACAGGAAAGAACAGATCCTTCCCAGGGGAAAAGGGGGGAGGGAGAGATAGGAAGGGCCCACTCTAGGTAAGATTAATTCATATTACCTACATAATGTAGACATGCAAGAATTTTTCATTTTTCCAACATATTTACTATTTTACAAAGAAAGTTTTCTGAAAGGGAATACACTGATTCTTGATTGCATATAGTTGTTTATACAGAAGAAAGCAACTCACCTGGGCACAGCAGATAAACACAACCGAAATGGTCAACAAAAATGCAGATGAAACTATTACATCAACTGATCTCTGAGGACCTCGACGCTGAAAGGAAGGAAAATGGTATTTTAAAAATGCACACACTCATTTACATTAGTTTTACACTGATTGTAGTTTGCTGTATTGCCCAAATGCCTCAATAAATATCAATTACTTAATGATATTATTTTCTAGGGATATGTTAACAGCATCAAAAAAATGGAGGTTACACAGCACATGGCTCTTGGCATTCCTTTTAAACCTTAACTGACATTGGGGCAGCTAGGTAGTGCAGAGGATAGAGCACCAGCCCTGGAGTTAGGAGGACCTGAGTTCAAATCCGGCCTCAGACACCTGACACACCTACTAGCTGTGTGACCTTGGGCAAGTCACTTAACTCCAACTGCCTTGCCTTCCCCCCTCTAAAAGAAAATACATTAAAAAAAACTAACATTGCTGAACAAAGAAAAAATTACAGGTCCAGTAGAAAGAGATAAAGACAAGTACAAGGCTAATGGTTTTATGTAGTTTACTGTGACCATAACACACAAAGCAAGAGATTTCTAAGTGTGTCCCAGGACCTCTCCTTGTTGGATCAGCTTTGTTAAGAAAAATACTAGTAGTCTTTTAAGTTTTCAAGGCTATTTTAAATAAATATGGAGATAGAAACCGGACCTGTGATTCCATTTGTATAGGAAACTCCCAGATAAGGGAACTTTCCTCTACCAATGCTAATTCTTCTCTGAAACTTAGAGTCTTAGAGTTGCTTAGAGCTGAGCTGCCAAATACACATCTTGCGCCAGATTATGTAATTAGAAAATATTTAACAAAATAAAATACAATAAAATAGAGATAATGTTACATTTTAAAATTAAGTCGATAAGCAGACCCAGGGATGTTTATGTATGGTGTGGTGGCCCCAGTTTCTAAGTGATGCTGCTGGCCTTTATAGGAGAAGAGGTTGTGATTTCCCACGTCACAAAGTCAGTAATTGTCAATGATGGGATTAAATCTAGGATTTCCTGACTTCCAGAACAGCTTTCTATCCACTATGCTATTTCTACGAAGTAGAAAATATGGCTATCTTAATGTATAAGTACAATAACCTTAGAATGGGTACTTTGTTAGAGGTAATTCAAATACCTTTCATTTTATCAGGCACTTGAATAATTTTGGAAGAAATTTCTTAAAAGGGAGAAAAAGTGCATAAAAAAGGATTAAGGCAGGCCAATTAATATTCTGAATAGCCTACTTATTTAAAATAGTGAGATTTTAAAGGTGATTTACTTAAAATGTGAAATGATCCTGCAGTCACAGTGTTTTTACTGAGCCTTATTTAAGGAATGGGCTCCCTCTGCTGGCTCATGATTGCTATGCTATGGAAAAAAAAAAGATTTTTCTCTTCTTACTGGGAACCTAGGCAACTTATAAACAAAAATAAATTAAGGTCTTTAGGTTCTTATTACCTGATGGATTGTGAGGCTCAAGTAAGACAATATATGTAAAAGAATTCAAAAAGTTAAAACACCAAATAAATATACATTATTATAATATATAAAATAGTAATAATATTTAGCATGTATGTATATAATGTTGTGCTTTTCAGCTAGGCTTGAAATTCTAAGTATTACTAGCAAAAAATAATCCATGAAACAAACTTCTCTTAGCTATCTGGATACAGATAGGGAGGATATTCTGACTAGTGGCATGCTCACACAGCAAGGTATGTGTGTATACCTAGATAGAGATGTATCAAGAGAATTTAGAATCATACATAGCCAGCTCACAAAAGTTATGTCATCACAGCCATTAATTATACCTTAAGATAAGAACGAAGAGATAGCCACATTTTTATATTCTGCACTTTCTTCAGTCGGAAATGGGGAACTTCTGATTTTCGAGCCCTCCTAGCAGATGTTAAATGTCCAAAGAGTTTGGCAAAAAGTAGTCTCTACAAAACATTACCATGTTATGTTGTTTGTCAAGCAAAATACCACAAGGAAAAATAAGAATAATCAAAATATAGGTTATTGCTATCATCTGCTATGATTAAGTACTAATTCAACAAGAAAAGAAAATAGCAATACATTAACCAAAACTGTGCTAATTGCATTCCATTAGTGCTAATGAGTGCTAATTGCAACTTGTTCAAACCTTTTAATCCTGTGATTTTTTCCCAAGTTATCCCACAGATTCTCCCTAGAAAACGTATCCAACAGGCTGTAGCGTCTATTAAAGTCTTTTGACTTTTCATGAAAACCAGTATGACACTTGAGCTGTCCAATCCTTGGCTATCCCTCGTTTGTACTCCTTTTCCAGACACATATCTTTTGTAATATAGTCATGCGCCACTTCCTTATATCATTTCTGGGTATTTTCAACAGCTTCTTATAAATACTACATGCCTTTTAACTGTCCTTTGGGTCAAAGTGGATTCTTCATAAGATTGTGAAGTCCCAAGCTTGGCAGTTAGAGAATATCACAAGGAGACAAAATGTGTTTTTAAAAAAATGGGTTGTATAATATTGTCATGAAGAACTGGATAGTTTCCCTAATGTAATCTAGTTTATTCTTTCTCTCCTATTCAGTGTTGGTCCTAGCTCACCATCCTCAATCTCTCTCTCCTAGATACAGATGTTAGAGATGTAAATCGATGTCATTGGACTACCTGTCTAACGTGGCACAGTCTAGAAGACAGTAGTTGTTTTCATCCAATAGGGTTCCCTGTATGTACTGTAAAGGTTTATCTCGGGTATCTATAGAACTCAATAAAAACGCAATGTAGCATTTCTAGAGTTTGAGGCAACTAACACTTTAATCCATACACAGGAACATACGGAAGACTACCTCATTCATAGGTAATCCCTGTTTCATTTAGATGCTGTACAGGACAGTGACATTTCCCATAACACAGATGAATACCTTTGGCAGATATATATCTCCTTGTTTAGTTTTCAAAGACTGAGTGTCCCTATCTTGCCTAGACTAGAAGTTCAGGGATTACGCACAGGCCCTGAATTGCATAGAACCTCTGACCTACAGTTTCCAATCTGGGCCAGTTAATTACTCTTCGTGTGTGAACACCCAATTAGCTTAGTTCACTGTGGCTCAGAACTCTGAATTCTACCAATCCACCAGGTTCAGCTTCCTGGAAGCTAAAATTACAGGTGTGTGATATTATGCCTCTTTTTTTATGTCTCACTTAACATTAGTCAAAGAGGGTCACTACAGTTTTCCATGTGTTTGCAGTTACTAAGGAATTATGTATTCCCTTAACACAAAACCCATTCTTGGAGGGAAGCTTTTAAGATTGCATTTTACCTCTGCAGGGCCAAATGTTTCTGTAAGCAAACAACAACCATAGTGAGCCCTTGTATTCTTTACACCTTTCACCAAACGGTGTGACTATACAGAGGTGGTCAGAATATTTTGTGAAATGTTGCCTATTCTTCCCTCCTACTTTTAACAAGAATGCCTCGATGACATGTATAAATCATTTTCACTGAGATTTTATAAAGAGAAAATCAGTGCATGGACTAATAGTTACAGTTTTCTTCACTGCCTTAGGGCAGCAATACAATCCATTATTTTTTCCATTCTTTTGTTACTTTCCCTCCCTCAGATCTGATCCAACTGTTTTTTACAACTATGTCTTCTCTAGGGCTTACTTCCTTGCATAGCATATTGGGGACAGAGGTGTTAAGAGTCCAAGTGTGCTGCTTCCACTGTTATTAATGCTAAAAATATGTTCCATCATTTGTCTACAAGGTATGCACTGAGTTTCATCTATGAATGTTCTCAAAGTGCCATGGCTTAGTAGGGTCTCACACCAAGCATTCTGTAGCATTTTAAAAAAAAATCTTCACTCCCTTTTTGCTATTTTATGAGGTCATGCTAGTAGTAATCTTCCACACTCCCTTGCTGTCATGTTTTTAAATGAATTTATATTCTAATTGTAATAAAACAGACTAAAATATTTTATAAGCAACATGGCATAGCAGAGTGGAAGCCTGGCCTTGGATCTGGGAAAGTCTAGATTCAGGCCTTTATTCTGACAGCTGACACTTGACACTATGAGTAAATTATTTAACCTGATAGTTTAGGTATGCATAGAAAAAAACTAGACAGCCAGTCTCCCTACTTTCTCCCCCCAACTATGTATTCTTGTGCTCTCAAGCACCTAAGTCTCCTATTAGCTGCATATAAATTGCCTATCTGCAACAATAAAGGAAATTTCCATAGTGAAGAAAGTCAATATCAATAAAATCAGAGATCAAGACCAAAATTTTTTATAAGTATATTCATATATCTAATGTTTTAAAAAGTCCTTCACTATTTCTTAAATGAGAAGCCTGTATCAGACTCACCTGTTTGTAAGTTCTTTCCGCTACACAGAGTAAAAAGAAGAAAATCCACACAAGAGATACACGAACCACAAAACTTATTAAAACCATAGAAAGAACCAAGATGTCTTCATTAGAACCAAATGCAATGATATAAAGTTCTGAAGCAGAATATGCTGTGAGTTGTTCCAAGTCTGTAGCTTGGGAAAGTCGGAAAACAAATGGAGTGAAACCCAGGACAAGGGAAATCACATTTGCAAAAATCTGATATCCTATACCTGGTATGTAGCTGTTGACCTATGGGGGAGAAAAAGTAATATTATTTCTACCAAAATGTTAGCTATGTCAAAATCATTTTATATTAGGAATTACTTTATTTGTAGCAATATGAAATTTTTGTAGATGTTGTCAGATTATGGTATACAATGTAATATAATACTAAAATTGTAATCTCTAAATTTTTAAATTAGGTTCATTCTGAGAAATGGAGATGACTAAAAACAAAAATAGTAGCTAGTATTTCTACTGTACCTTAAGGTTGTAAAACATAAATACCTCATTTTTAACTTCATCTTTATAATATTCATGGCCATCTTTTCACACCCTTTCTATTTTATGGTACTCAAAGAAATCTGACACTCTTAAAGGTCCCACATACTTAGCCTAACTGTTGAGTGCAGTTGGCTACTTCTCTCCTATAGGTCAATGTACTGGGCCAAGACATGTACTCATCCTCCTTGCTTCTTTCTCAACGTAACTACTGTCCTTCTAAGGCTCATTCCATCCATCTGTATTACTCTGTCTAGAGCTTTGCTGTAATCTCTTGGTATCCTTGGTTGTAATCTACTGGGGGCAGCTAGGTGGCACAGCAGAAAAAAGTGCTGAGTTTGAGTCGGAAAGATTCATCTTCCTGAGTTCAAAGCTGGTTTCAGATACTTTCTAGCTGTGTGACCCTGGGCAAGTCACTGAACCCCATTTGCCTCAGTTTTCTCATTTGCAAAATAAGCCAGAGAAGGAAAAAGCAAACCACTCCAATACCTTTGCCAAGAAAACCCAAATGGGGTCACAAAGAGTCAGATGCAACTGAAAAAATCACGGAACAACAACAAAAAAAAACCTTTTCCTCCTTTCAGTATCTGGCTCAGAATCTTCCTCTCCAAATCCTGGGGACTTCAATATACAAACTTAAATAAATTATACAAACTTTTCTCTACTACCTTGCCATCCAGGTCGTATTCCTCAGGAACCCATGGAAGTCATACCTTGGATCTTATCATTACCCATAATTGTGCCACCTCCATGACCGTGAACTCTGAAACTCCTTGTTATTTTCTCAGTTCATCACCCCTGCCACAGCCTGACTTTTTTCATTTGATATTCTTATCCTATAGTCGGCCAGCTGAAATAAAAATTGCCACCTTATTCATGCCCTGCCAGTCCTGAACTTTGGATTACCAATCACCATCAGCTTTCTCTGTGATCATTTTCATGGGAGAGAGCACAGTGCAGTGGAAAGAATACTTAATTCTGTCACAGACCTGAGTTTAAACCCCAGATATGCTACTTACCACTTCTGTGGTCACTCTCCTTCTCTATAAACCCCCTACTGCCTTCAGGACATTATATAAAGCCTTGTTTTGGGGAAGAGGAATGGTGGTAGGAAGAGGTGTCTATACCGTTCAAACTTTTGATTATCTCTAGAATCTCAGAGTTGAAAGGGACATCAGGGGCAATACAGTATATCCCACAAAGCTTAGTTCAAGAACAATCTCCCTTCCTTAAATACATTCCTCACCTTTTAATATTCTTCCTGGTCATGTTACCATGTATTTATTTATGTCTGACTACAATGTATTTTCTCCTCTCCCAGAAAGATGTAAGCTTTTTGAGGATCAAAACTCTTTTCTTGTGTTTGTACCTTAAGCACAGTGCCTTGCACATTGTAGGCATTTTATAAATATTTACTGAATTGAATCAAATCCAAGAGTACAGTGATTCTTTTGAGGTCCTCTCCTATCCGCAGCAGTTAAATTCAAAAACAATTTTTAAAATCTTACTATGTATACAATACAGTTTAAGGTGCTATGGGCACAAGGAGCTAAAAGATAGTAGATTTTCTCCAGGAACTAACATAAATTTGATGATTAACTCATTAAATTAGCTTGAAGGATACTTTTATAAATATCATTAAAGGACATTAAAGTATCCAATGCCCTATTTGGGAAACATTTAAATGTTTGTCTCCTTATGTACTAAAACTCCTTAAATATTAAAGTCCAATTTTAAGATGGTAAAACATATCAGTGGAAGAATAAATACAGGGACAAAGTAGACTAAAGAGGTAAAAAATAAATAAGGAGGGGTTAAACACTAGTAAATTTTGCCACATCAGATGAGAATAGGCAAAGTTCCAAAGCAAGCAATTCCAATCCCTGTTCCACAAAAATGGTACACAACTACAGACAACAAGTTATAATGTTCCATAAAGACTTCAACTTTACAAACCAGAATATGCTCAAAACCCCCCCCAAAATGGTCAAAACTAAAAGAAATCAAGATGTGTCAATGGAAACATATAACAAAAATTTAAGACCCGCAGTATAAGTATTGTATTTCTTCAATGCACTTAAGGTATCTGGAATCAGCTGCTCTACTGCTATGATACTAGTATTTGGTACTGTATACATGAAATAACCTCTAAGCATGTGGGAGATAAAAAATTTGAGAAACTAGTAGGTGATCACTGAATAAAAACCTTTCACATGCAAAATTTTAGATTTAGAAACCTTCAGCAAGCCAGCTGAATTAAAAGAGGAACAACAAAGCTGTGGCTTTGTTATCAATCACTCTTTAAATTACAGACTGATGTAAAATAGGCAGGAAAAAAACCTGTCAAAAATATTTGTGGCCTGAAGAAATGGGGTGAGTGAGTTTCTAGGGAAAATATCCCATATATTTAAAGAAATTCATAATTATTATCTTTTATATCTAATAATTATATCTGATTTATAATTATCCGATAAACTTATATACAATTAATTCATAACTAGTCAATATCTATGTCATAGCTATTAATACATCAATTAGAATAATAATGCAAAGTTAGCCTAGTGCCTGGCACACAGTAAGCACTTAATAAATGTTATCTCATTCATTTTCATTCACATACTCACTCGGTTCATAATCATCCCACTGATCTCAAGCACAGACATTTCGGCTTTCTTGCAGTCATTACCTTCCCAAACAATTGCACTGACTTTTTCTAATCCTGGGTTGGAACTGTGGAGCCAGGGCAAGTGACTCTGAGAAATAAAAAAGTTGTAAAAGTGAAATTTTAAATGAACATATCCAACAGTTTAACTCTACAACAAAAATGACTAAGATTTTTGACAGACAGATTTATACTAGATGACATAAAAATTAGTAAAAAGTTATAAAAATCTGTCAGCTGCACATAGTTAAGAAACTTTTCTATACTAAAAAATTATGAAATTTATTCTCAAATGCGTAGTGAAACTTGCCATTAAGAAGTGTTTAACTGTAAATCTAACACTATGTCTACTATTTTTACATATAGGATGTTCAAACTAGTTTATAGCAGCGAAATTTGTATTACCAAACTCATGTGGACCTTCAAAAATATTCAACTTTAATAATACTATTATTATTATTATCTAACATTTGTGTAGCAGTATCCTATGTAGTCTACAATCACTATCTCGTCCCCATTTTATAGATGAGGAAAATGAAGAAAACAGAGACCAGGTGACTTGCCTAGGGCAACACAGCTAATAAATGTCTAAGATCACATCTGAATTCAGGTCTTTCTGAATCCAGGCCCAGCACTCTATCCACTGCACCCCCTGATAAAGTAGACAAAATCTGACAGAATCTTGCCAATAAGAGTTATTTATCAGTTATGACAGTAAGAAAACAAGGTATTAAATGAGAGTTTTAGTACTACTAAAAGCAAGACACTGTTGTTGATGGCTCATTTCAGTTGGGTACAACTCTTCATGACCTCATTTGGAGTTTTCTTGGCAAAGAAACTGGAGTGGTTTGTCACTTCCAGCTCATCTTACACTGAAGAAACTGAGGCAAAGAGGGCTAAATTACTTGCCTACAGTCACACAGCTAGTGAATGTCTGAGGCCAGATTTAAACTCATTAAAATGAATCTTCCTTACTCTAAGCTGGGATTCTAAGTGCTCTATTCACAGCATCACCTAGCTATTCCTAAAAGCAAGACACCCTAATCAGGATTTATACTCCATAACCAGAATAAAGAAAGCTCTTAACCTCTGCAGAGAGCACAATAAAGAAGTGAGGTTGCAAAACATAGATAAATGAGAACTCTTGATCTACCCTGAAAAGGGGTTGTATGTTGTGATAGAGCAATTATATATACTGTTATTATTAACCTATAGATATCATATATTTATATATATAGGATTTGATCTCATATGTTTAACACTTATTGTCTAATGTCAAATAAAAAACTGATAGAATTCATAACATCCTTGAGAAGGAAAGCTCACAGAAACTTAAGAAAAAGGAAGAAGTTCAAAGGTGACAGGAATTGCCTTTATAATGTCTTAAAAGCATAGTTTTCAAATTTTAGCATCTTATATTTGGCTACATAATTAAGTTCTAACCAAAAATTGCAATAGTTCAGTATTATTATGATCACTATAATGTGCTACTTGAAATACGATAATTCAGGATTTATGCATGGCCCAAGAGGATAATATTTCAAAGACTTAAGGAAGCTAATATTTGCTGATAGGGGAAATAAAATTATGGCAATATTTTTCAATGAAAACGCAAAAAGATAATTAAGCTATAGAAAACACAGATACAAGAAACCAACATGCTATCTCTTATCTACATTATAAAATCTATCAAATATTAATATATGAAATATAAAATCTATCAAATAATTCTTTCTACAAAGCAATATTAAGATAACCACAGCTAGAACAAAAATTAACAAACGAAAACGTAAGACAAAACATGAAATCTATACACATAAAATCATTTTTCATTATAATAATAAGTTATGTCACATTCATTGCTAAAGCAATGTTTTATCATCTGGTTGACAAGTGACACAGCAAAGTCCCAAACCAGAAGCAATTTCTTTTTTAAAAAATCATAGAATTTTGAAAGAGTCACTGAAGTATTTTTTAAAAAAAGAGAGGGCAAGTTAAAAGTGCATGTAAATGACAGGAATAATACTTTACAGTGAATCCATGGGTTTATTTATTTCATTATCATCCTATGCGGAAAAAAAGAAAGGAAAAGACAGCCAGGTTCCAGACCTGTAATAATAATAATACCCTGTACTAATATAGTACTTAAGAACTTTAAAAGATCCACTAGGGAATCCCAGCAATACTAGGAAGTTGCTTCTGAAGTTCAAAATAACAATTTGAGTAGTTTTCTGGATGCCGAGGTTGTTTATATTGCATTTCTAAAAGACGTGCTTTTATACACATCACTTCAGGGACCTTCCCCCAAGTACTCTAAGCAGTATTTTGCCCCATTCTTTTATTCTCCATTTAAAAAATAATACTTCAGAAGTCAAACATTGTTATAGTGTGAAGTAATGTTAGGAATCATTTACTCCAAGTCTTTCATTTTGTAGATAAAGAAACTGAGGCCCAAAGAGGCTAAGTTGCTTGTTAAAAGTCAAATAAGCTAATCAATAGTAGAGTGGAGACTAAAACATGGATCTCTTGACTCCTAGAGCTGAACGCTATTTTTACAAGCCCACACTATCTTCCTTTGCCCCCTATAGATCCATGACTATCTCATCTCCATAAAATGGGGGAAGAAGTGAAGGGGTGAAAAAAGTGAGGGAAAGGATTGAAAGAGAGAATAATTAAGAAGATTACATTTAAATACTTCATGCATATTATTAAAAACATGCTTATTGAACCACACATATGCCACCATGTAGAAAGAATTAAATGCTATTTTTCCCCCAAAGAAAATGTCAGTAGATCTCCAAATGAGTTTCTTTTATAATAGTTTTACAGTTCCTCCCTAACACATTTTTCAAAGTAAAGTTTGGAATTATTTTAATGACTTCTCTCTCAGCAAAATTTCCAACAGTAGGGGCTTCTTATTTCATATTAAAATGTTTAAAATCTCTGACATCTAAATAACAGTAAAACAATACAAACAAACCCAGAATGACCAAAAACTTTTATTAACATTGCAAAAAAAGGAATGATAACCATCAAAATCAGACTCCACACACAGAAGAATTAACACCACTGCAACCATATTTAACTGTAGTTCTGTGTTACATAAGGAAAAGAGAAAATACAAAGTTTATTTGTGGATTAATGCACAGTTATTCTTGGCCTTTTAAAGAGAAATATGAAGTACATACTACAACCTAGAAATTTGATATAAGAGAAGTGTGATCACATTATTTAAATATTTCCTTCCCTCTTAAGCACGAGCTTCCTCTTCCTTCTATGGTAAGAGGAAAAAAATCCTTCACAAGTTCAGGAATTTCAGTCTGCATTCTACTCTTCGTGATCCTATTTTGGGGTTTTCTTGGCAAAGATACCAGAGCGATTTTCTATCTCCTTCTTTAGCTCATTTTACAGATGAAGACACTGAAGCAAACAGGGTTAAGTGTCTTGCCCAGGGTCACAGAGCTAAAATCATCTGAAGCAGGATTTATTTGAACTTGGGTCTTCCTGACTCTAGGCCAGGCACTCTATCCACTGTCACTTTGCTGCTTTGTACACTGGGATCAATTTTTCACAGAAGAATAAGAAAACTGGAGAAACCTTTTATCTTAAGGGTTGAAAGGGGAGTGTACCACATTTAAAAATAATTTATTTTCAATGATACCTGCTTTCAATTATTATTCCCTAAACAAAGCTATTTTTTCCAGATAAATTTAACATGAGAAATAAATAATGTTTTGCTTTCAAATTTCTTGGAAAAATCTCACTTTTATAGACTGAAGTCAAAATGCTTTCCTGATTATCTTTTAAAACCTCTCAAAGTGATTAGGTTAAGAGCAGTAGAAAAGCTAAGTTATTTTCCCATAATATGTATTAATATCTATTCTCTAATTGTGACCATGTTTCTGTAGGAAAATGAAGATATTTTTACAGAAATATTCTCTCTAAAGTGGATACTAGTGTTGAAAATTGTAAATCTAAACCCCCAAACTTGTGGCAACAGACCCTAACAGACAAAGGGGATATACTAGCTATATAACTGAGAAATGTTTAAGCTGGTCATGTTGCCATGACACCATTCACAGTATAACTAATAATTTTCTTTGAACAAAGGATATTAGGAAGCTTTTATATTTAGACCTATGCTTTTGTCTGATTTTTTTGTTTTTCCTCACTTAGCCCACTTCTCCCCTTCTCCAATTACACAACTCACTAGCTACAATGAATTAGTAAATATATCATTATAAAACATTGTTATTTCTTCTAGCAGCATCAATGTTATTTGACAGTGTCAAATACACTGTCAATTTTTTTTTAAACTTTGAAGTTACTGAATAATGACCATGATGTTGGATTTAATCATAATGCTACACATAAGTAAAGTCATCAAGGAGACAGAAATACTGTGATAAAAATTTATATTTAAAAATGTCGGTCGAGGGCTTGCAGCCAAGATGACTGCCTGAATGGAGGCAGACAACTTAGCTCCCACATACCTTCTCCAGCAAAAACCTGAAAATCACTCCAGATAGAACAATGACCAAGAAATCCAATGAGAAATTATAGTAAGTAACTTCTTCCACCCAAGAACTGAACAAAAAATCAGCCAGAATATCATGGTAAGAAGCAAGGGACTACTTAGAAAACTAATGTCAGTGTACTCAAAACAAGCTGATAACCTTCCGGCAAGATCAGAGATATCTGTAGCCTTCAAAGACCTAGTGAAAGGGAAGGACCCTAGAGAGAAAGAGCCAGCGAGGTTAAAACCCATAGTAGGGACCTTGGAAGGCAGAGAAATGCTCAGACCAAGATACCAAGCTCCCTAGCACTTTGTCCTAAAATGTCAGAGGGCCCCGAAGATCCAATGCTCTTAAAAGAGAGAGCACCCTAACCCTGGGAAGCGGAGGTCAGCACAGAAAAACCATATAACCCAAAGAAAAGCAAGTAGGATTGATCACCCCACCCAAAAGCATAGCAAGTGGCTGGATCTGGCACAAAGCCTCAGTTCAGGAATGGAGGTTAGAAAGAATGATTCTGTAACATATGCAAGCAACAACTCAAAGGTAAAAAATGGATTTTCTACAAGAACCTAGAAAAAAGGAAGCATGAGATACAAAAGCTCAAGAATTGGAAAGAGAGTAATTTAAAACAGAAAGTGGTAAACATTACCTAAGTAACTTATCCCTTAAAAAAACCAAATAGTAATTAATGAGTCCATGAGATAGCAAGAAATACTATAACAAAATCAAGAACTGAAAAAATATATAAAATATAAAAAAGAAACAAGCTGGAGATCCAAGGGAGATTAATTTCAGAATCACTGGCCTCCCTGAAAACTGATTAAAAAAAAAACACAACAAAACTTGGATGCTATATGTCAAAAATTCATAAAATAAAAACTGCCCATATCTACTAAAACAGACGGCAAAGTGAAACTAGAAAGAATCTATTGTTTACTTCCTGAAACAATACCTAAAAGTCTCAAAAATGTCATACTTAAAATCCTGAACTTCCACATCAAAGAAAAAATTCTGCAAGCATCCAGAAATAAGGAGTTCAAATACTAAGGAAAAACTCTTATCTAAAACAGACAAAACAGGTTGAACTTTCTCTCTGTCTCTGTCTGTCTGTGTATGTGTCTCTCTCTCTCTCTCTCTCTCTCTCTCTCTCTCTCTCTCACACACACACACACACACACACACACACACACACACACAGAAATACATTAAACTCAAACCTTGCTGGTCCTTAAGAAGGTATTAAGAGGGAGAAAAAGACAAACAAACAGAATCTAAGATGATACCCACAAATTGAGGCATAGGTGAAGGAACTGTGGCGTATGAAATGTGGTAGAATTTTATCATGTCATAAGAAGTAACAAAAGAGATGACTTTAGAGAATCCTGGCAGTATGAATGTATATATACTAAAGTGAGCAGACCCTTTACAGTGAGAAAACTAAATAAAAACAACTTTGAAGGGCTTAAGAATTCTGACCAAACCAATGACCTGTAATGAAAGATGTAACCTCCTGAAAAAGAGGTGAAGGACTCAAGGTAAAGAGACATGCATTTTTTGGACGCAGCTACAATTTACATTTGACTGTGCTTATTTCTTATTTGTTACCAGGGCTTTTCCGCACTCTCTTTTTAACTGGGGGGAAGAGAGCAATATTGATGCCACCCCCCCAAAAAAAAGAGTCACTGAAGCATTTTAAAAATGCTTTTTAAATGCATTTAAAACGCACACAATGGAAGAAAAGGAAATTCAGAAAGAAGTAAAGATGAGGACATTTTTTAAACATGGAGAATTTGTTGTATTCTTTTTTTTTAAAAGCAAGTAGCAGGAAATGGAGACTCATGTTTTATATCATCCTCTCTTTGTGTTCTGCTGTATATATGAAAATGCTGAATTTCTGTGTGTGTGTTTTACGTTCAGAATAATTTTTTTAAGTGCTAGTCATATTTAGCGAGCTAAGTTATTCATAAAATATACATTAACTATAGTCTTCCAGGTTAGTTTCACAACAATGTTCAGAGAGCCAAAACAGCCTTCACCCCAAGATTAAGTGGGAAGAAAGAGAATATGGTGCTTTGTTTTTCTAACCAAATTACCACATGAATAATTTTAAGGAGTAAGAAACCAAAAGAAGATTTGATAGTCAAATTTAGAGTTAAAAAGAACATTGGTTTTTCTTTCAGGTTCTCATTTGACAGATGAAGACACTGCAGCTCAGAGATGAAGTGACCCACACTGGGGGGGGGGGGGGGGAGGGGGGCACTCAAGTTAGTGACAAAGACAGTATCAGAACTCAGTTTTTCTGACTTCTTTCCACTATATGAAGCATCTACCTTGACCTCTACAGATCTGAAATTTGTCATTTTCAATTATATAAGTTGAAGACTATCACAAGTTTGAAATAGTGTAACTACAACTTAGTGCAGTATGGAAGTTTAATGATATAATAAACTGACCTAAGGAAAGACTCTAATTTTATTATTATTATTACTGTTTAATTACTATTAGATTGCATTTGGCATTTTCTGTTGACCTGTTTATTCTCTGACAACCTGCATAGGAGTTTCCCAACTGACCAAATTTAAAATATTATAATATGCCTTGAGTTTTATTTATAAGACACCTTGAAACATGAGGGTAAATACATTTTTTGAATGGGTATAATGATTGGATTTCAAGGAAAGTTAGTACATTTGTGAATTACAGGGATTTACTATTAAGAAAAAAAGCCTCATTTCAACTTCTCTAAAAAAATACGCTTAATGATTCCTTTATCATCCTCCGAAGTTAGTGTATCACTTTACACGACTGCACTAAGGACTATATAGTGAAAGAATTTCTAGCAAAATGTTCTAAACATTTCAGAATTTGTTTGTCCTCCATTCTCAAAGAGAATCAATGACATCAGAAAGGTAATGTCTTGACTTGCAAGTGAACTGGATTTAAGTGAGGCTGGGCTATGCAAAGTCACCAGTCTCACTTTCTCCTCTAGAACCATTTGGGCCTAGTGGGAAGATATAGATGAGGAGACGGCCCTGGATGCAGGGGGAGACCTTGGCCTTTTTAAGCTGAGGTCTTTCACAGGTCTCAGTTTATCTGAGGTAATGACCATTAGGGAAACATTTCAGAAACAGAGGATTTCTGAAAGTTTAATACAGTAGAATAACAGAATAATGAGCATGTGCCAAAGTTGCTAATAAAAGTTAGGCTACTAAATCGAAGTAGGTTGTAGCATATTACCAATGATGGCTAGCTTATAATAAGTGATATAAAAGATATAATCAAGAGGTGAATCAGCTAGGAAATAAAAGCAAGGGAGACTAGATGGACAGATCAAGTATACTAGCATCCATGAAATATTAAGAGATTCATGAAGAAGGTCTCTAGCACATTAGGCAGAGTTTCTATGGAGAATTTATGGAACAATACAGTCAAGAATTATAAGGGATGAGAAAGCATAGATAGGTTGAAATCTACACTGATTAAATCATTAATCAACTGAAATTTATTGAATCTATGAATGTTAGCTAGTTTGCAAAGGTAATAATTCTTTTTCACATGCTGAGGATTTTAACCACTGTATATCTTTTAAAAACTCTTTACTTCAAAGGTGAGAGAGAAATGATTACTTCCTTCTTATATTAAATAACCAACTGTTAATATTGGGGAGATCCAGGATTTTTTACCTTCCTATTTCCTCATTTAGAAATCAGTCCCTTGTAAGTTATTCAGCCAGCATCTGAAGGACGTTGCTGGTAATGAGATTAAATTTAATATTCTTCTTACTCTTGTTCAGACCTCAAGTAACTGGGGAAGCATTTATGCTCTATTCAGGTTTGGGTGGGGAGCAGATCCTTTGTCTAGCCTGCAGAGGCTGGAGGTGGTTTGGGAGTAAGAGTGTCATAATCACATAATTCTCCACCCCAGTCCTTCATTAGAATAGTTCCTCCTCTCATTATAATATTCATTCTTTCATTAATTGTTAACAAACTAGAGTTGATTACTGGCTGTCAGGAACAACCACTGTTCTAAGGGCATATAAGCATTAAGAGGCTGCTATGATCCATCTTTGGTTTATGAGAGACAGCCAAATGATCATACTTTTATTAATTATTTGCTAGCCATAATTAATAAAATTATTAACTACCTAGAAATTATGTCTATCAAACTTTTCATTTGCTGCAAATGATAAAAACAATTACATTTTATTTCGTAGGATCATGGATCTAGAGAGGACCTCACAGATCAACAAATCCATTCACATCATTTCAGAGATGAGACAATTGAGACCTAGAAAGGTTAAAGTGACTAAGCCAAATTCACAGATAGATAAGAAGCAGAACTGGGATTTCAAACCAAACCAAGTAGTGTTTTTTCCACTGCTCAACACTGCCATCAATATTATAAACCCTAGACATAAGTAGAATATACTAGAAGCATGTTCTCATTTGAAGAAAAGATGTGTGAAAAATTACAAATTCTTAAAAATAGGACCAGGATAAGGGGTGGGAAGAATAATTATCTAAATTATTTTTTTACTTTTAAGAAAAGGTTCCTTAAATATTGAATTTACCTAGTATATTTTAATCATTATTTGATAAACAAAAGCCAACCTGATTCACAGCTTTTCAAGAATCTATTATACAAAGTGAAGTAACCTGGAAACTAAATTCTGAAGTTCCCTGTCTTAATATAAATAGGCTGCATAAATACAAAAAGGAAAAAAAAATGTATAAATGGAATACTGTTTTAGTTCAAAGCAAATTTTTTTCTTTACTCTCTAAAGTCTTTCAGAGCTCACAAGTTCAAAGAAGCATGCAGCTCCATATAATCCAATTGCTGTAAACTAACCTGATGAAAAGGGTCGTCTCTATATTCCTTTTTCATAAATGGATTAACTTGAGGATTTTCCACATCTGTCTCACTGGTACAAGATGAACGGCATTCTGCACAATGTAACAAGTCTTCCCATAATACATCTTCTGTTTCTGATTCTGGCCTTGTACTCTCAGAATCTTGTCTGGAACTTGAACAGCGAGAGCTGCAACTAGTACCCGATTTAGGGGCATCCTGAAAGCAAGATATTCTTTGACATTAATGCAGTTTATATATTCTAACTGAAAGGTCTTCTAGAAACCATTCAATTCAGTTGATGCCAACTTTTTCACTATTTTAAAAATTCATCAAAGGAAAGAATAAGACAGCTAAACATTATGAAAAGTGACCCCCTCTTTTTTTCCTGTATTTATTACATACTTACATATTATTTGGTAGGAGATACAAAAAGTCCCAAAGTTTATGTGATTTCACAGCTCCATCCTAATAACTACCATTCACTTTTCAATATTTAACACAAGTATTATTGTACCTGCTTTCTATGCCCTAACTTCATATGAACTTCACAATTAGGCTTGGTGTGAAGTAGGTATAAGCTTTTATCTCTGTACATTTAGCATCAAACTCAGTGGGTTATACAATTCATATTAAGCATAATATGTTCTCTATTCTGTAGTTTTATTTTCCTCTTTACTAGCAACAAAAAGTAGGAACCCCTAAATAAACTACAATCTAGTAACCAAGAGATCTCAATATTTTTAATTACTTTTCAAATGAAAATCCTACATATTTTAAAAACAGTAAAAAGCTTCAATCAGGAAAACAACTTGAAATACTAAGAGGATACTAAGAAATACTTTGAAAAAATAAAAGTCTAAGATACCAATTCCGTTTTTGAATATAGTAAGGGAAACCACATTCGTATCTAACACAAGTTTTGTCTCAATTTTCTTTTAAACAAATATTAATAACAATCTTGAAGTATTTATGAAGTTTGCTTTCTAAAATGAGAAAAATTTGCCTAGGAAAGACCAAGTACGGATATGGCCTAGGAGATAGGTTTAACATTATTAATAAACCAGTATCCTTAGTCTTAAAACTTCCAATATCATCTTTGTTTTTACCCTCCTTCCTTTAAATCTCTATAACCACTTTGTAATCAAATTCAAATGAATTTTTCTTCAATATGTTTCCTGCATTCACATCTTACTTTCTCTTCCTCACTGTCACAACCCTCATTTAGGCCTTCATTCATAGTAAGGTACGAGGATAACTTAACTACTGTAAAAGCGTTTACTTAAGCTCCTTCTCCAATCAAAAGTCAATCCAATAAACTAAGTCACCAATTTAATTGTGTAATTCCACTGCTTTAAAGATTTCAATGAATAGCTCTTAACCCCCTATCCTGGAAGATAATGTTTAAATTTCTTAGACTAACATTTAAGGTCATCCTTGAGTCTTGGTCATCCTTCAGTAAAGGTCAACCTACCTCTTTGCCTCATTTCTCCTTATCCCTTGGGTGAATCGTCTGGTCCACCAAACTAGAGGAAACGGACTATGGCAGGAAATAGAATGGTTCAAGAATCAAGACTGCCTAAGTTTAAATTCTGCCTCCTACACTTACTACTTGCGTGACCTGGGCAAGTCAATTAATCTTTGTGGGCATTAGTTTTCTTATATGTAAAATAAAGGAACTGGACAAGCTGGCCTCTGAGGTCACTTTCAGTTCTCCATCTAGTATGATCTTAATCACCATCCTATGAGCCTCTCTTATACCTTTTCTATCTTTAAGCCTAGACTCATACCTTAGCTGACTTTTTTCCTCTTTACCTATCTGAATCTTCAAGTCTCAGAACCAGTCTCACATTCTCTAAGAAGTTTTTCTGACTAAGAAGCAGTGCCCTCCTCTTTCTTCTTTAATGACCTCTCTGACCCATATGGAGATTAGTATTACATGACTTAATGAAATATCTTATGTTTTGAATTATTCAACTCTTATATTATTATAACTCTTGATGTGTACATTATCTCCTCAAATAGATGACAGGTTAATTGAGGATAAAAAATAAATCTTATTCTTTACTTTTTCTTGAAATGCTTTGTATGCACTGCATTTTACATGTTTAGAAAATACTTGAGTGATAGAGTCTTTAGAATCTCTATCAGTCTGCTACAAAAAAACATAATACACACCAATCTGTCTCAGAAAAGTAAAGATGGAGAGAATAAAGAACAGAAAGAAATAAAAGCAGAATAAAGTGAACACTACCAGGAAAACAATTTATAGTATAATAACACACCAAAAGATGGACCACTCTGGAAGACTTGAGAACTCTGTTCAAAGCAATGACTAACTATGAGTCCAGAGGACTTGAATGATAAAGAATGCTTCTCATTCTCCTGACATAAGTAAGGGTGTGATGAACTAAATATACAAAATAAGATACATTTTGGACACAGACAAAGTAGGGATTTGTTTTGATTATATTTATTACAAGACTCCCTTACTATCCTGCAGTAAGGAGGAAAGTGAGGGGAGGGGGCAGAATCACTGATTAAATAAATTTTTTTTTTTTACAGAAAGAGACTGAAAGTCAGAAACTCTAAATAGAGACTAAGCTGTTTTGTACTTTAAAAAAGTAAGGTTATACAGGGCATCTCAAAAGTCTTAGTGAAACTTACAATTTAGATTTGCCCTAAGACTTTTGGGGCACCCTGTGTTACAATATTTCAGACTCAAAATTTCTAATATTATAAAAGACAAAAAAGCAACACAAAATTAGGCGCATTCACTTAAAATATTTGAAGTAGCTTGGATTTTAAAATAATCTATATTGGGTAGCAAGTCAAATGCCTTAGTTATTTTGTGGTCTGGAATTTCACATGCTTCAGAATTTTCACTTCTACAAACTTCAAAGTTTATCATTTTAGAAAGAGAATCAAACAAATAGATTGAACAACTCCAGAAGTATCAAACATGTTATTGCTGCTTCTGGCATTTTTGTTCCAGACCTGTGAGAACTCTTATCACCTCCCACCAATGCAGATCAACAATTCAAGTGCAACCTGAAGTCTTAAAAAGTTGCCAGGAACAGATAACTGACTTCCTCACACTCACACAACTGGTTTGTCAGAGTCAAGACTTGAAACAAGGAAGTTCTTTTCTAAAGCCAGTCCCTGTTTTTATGCTGCTTCTCCTTTTCATAACATGGTCAAATACAGAAATTTGCCTAAAACTAATGGTGCACATAGACCAAAAAAATTATAGAGAACTTGACAATTTCAGAAAATGCTTTCATATAAATTATTTGAGACACATAATAATCTTATGAAGTAGGCAGAACAGGTATTATTCCCATTATACAGAAGAGGAAATAGGAAAGTAAAAAGGAGTGAACTGTCCAAGGTCATACAGCTAGTAAACTATAAACTTTAGGATGCACCTAACTCGGATTTTAATCCTGTATTTCTGTCTACAATACCATGTTACCTTTTGAACATAAAAGAATCTCTTTAAAGGACTATAAAGATACTTTCACCAAAGCACAATAATAATGGCTTACATTTATACAGTGCTTTTATGTTATTAATGTTCCATAACATATATTATCTCACGTGATCCTTCACAAAGCTATGTCAGTCAATAAACATTTATTAAGCTTCCACTATGTTCCAAGCACTGTGCTAAACTATGTAAATGACGGAAGCAAAACTTAAACCAAAATGATTTGATTCCAAGCCCAAGGCTCTTTCTATTACACAATGAAACATCTTACAAATGGAATTAATGACTGCGTTTTTGTACAAACATGATGCCTAACAATGGTTTCCTGAAGTGGGAAAAAACCAATTCCACCTATACAATCTTTAACTCATACACAGCAGAAATACTGAAATTCAAATCCAAATCCTCGTGCAGGCTTGGCTGTTAAAACCTAAATGAAACTAAAGTGGAAAATTATGAATTAAAAGAGAATAAATAAAGATTATTGGCTTAATTCCGACAAAAGATGTGAACGTTGGACAAATCATTCAAAAATAAACCTAAAATTAGCTAGAAGAACCTAAAGGTATTAAGTGAGAACCAATACACCTCTTTAGAATAAAAGAAATCAGAGCAGATCAGTTTTTAAAATAACAGAAAAATAGGCCATTCACGGGAAAGAATATATATAGTAAATATATGTATACACATACTCATATGTGTGTATATATGTATTATACACATACACTCATTAACAATTTAGGAAGACAGACTATAACATTGGGATATAACTGACTGGAGTATTGTGTCCAAAGCTGATGGTGGTATAGCTCAACAACATGCTGGTGTGAATTACTAAAGGGCATCCCACAGAAGGCAAACCTAGTAACAAGATTATTTAATAATTTTATTGATGATGGAGATGATTGCCCATGCAGTTTACAGATAATACCAAATTAGCTGGATATTATACTGAGAGAAAATAAAATTCAAAATTACCTGGATAATCTAAGTTCAGCAAAATATTAAAATGAATAACAGCAATGAACCAAAATCATCTGACTAAAAAGGAAGTGATAAAAGACTGGTTAAGGAAACTGTAGAGTATAACAAAACAAAACAAAACAAAAAATCATGAATTGTAATAGACAACAAGGTGAATCAGTAAACCAGAGGCACTACTACAAATCAGAGATGACTGTGAGATAAATGGTATGAGATAAATGGCACTAAAATGATAGTATTGAAACTTAATCTTTTCTCTATAATCAGCTACAGGTGGTCCTTAATTCATGATGTTTTACTGTTTCAGCCCTTCTGAATTTCGTCAAATCCTTTAGAGATTTTCCTTGAAGTTTAGTTATGCTGCCACCAGGTGATGGTAGAAAACCACAGCAAGGCCTGATCCACAATGCAAATATTTTCCATGAGATTCCCTGACTCAAGCTTACTCAAATTTATAAATTTTTCTATATAAACATATATTCCTGGTTAAAACAGGAAAATGTTGAGATTTTAATAAGTATTTAATGTGATTATTCTGAATGAAAAAAGTTATTTAAGATAACTTTTAAAAACAGAAATCCAACAGCACATTCCAATGTTCTTTATATAATGAAGTGGCTACATGAATTCCTTTTGCCTCCAGCTCTCCCTTCTCTTTCCACTATTCCTTGAGTCTTAATTTCTTTCCTAGCAACTCTCCCACTCCCTCTATTAGTTAACCTAGATCACCACTTCTTGCCTTAGGCTACACTTCAAGGTAGGACAGGTTAAGGGCAGACGCCTGAAGACTGGACATAGTGGGGAAAAGGGGAAGACAAAGAGGCAACAGCTTAGGCTGCTTCTCTCTCCTTCCAACCCCACATACTGGACATAAAAGAATTTGTGTTCCTTTAATATTCTGACAAGTGTGTTTCAATATAATTGGTGTCCTTTGTAATCCTATAAATTTTATTTTTTGAGGAGACTAGAGGTTATATTATACTACCAAAGGGCTCAACAATGCAAAAAGGTTGAGAATGCTTGGTCTAGTGTACAATTTTCTTGGATGCATGCTGAGATTAGTTAAGGAGAGGCTTCTTTTTTGGTAGTAGTTCCCAGGTCAGTTCTGCATTTCCCTACCACTGTTCTCTCACATATGTTCTCTAGAATTTTGTTAACTTCCTAGTTTCTAAAGCTTATAAAGGCTCCTCAAACAAAGTAAGACACATGCCATCTGAAGCAACTTCTGAGAATATCAAATCCTTAGGTCTCAATTCTCCCCAACCACAGGAGATTTTTCTTACATTACCACTCTTTTCTTCCCTCTGAGCAGATAATCCCTCCTACCTGATGTTTTATTTTTTTAGAATTAGAAGATATCAGAGAGCCAGAAGGAAACCTGGAAATTAGCCAAGATAAGTCTCTCACTTTATAGTTGAAAAAATGAGGGCCATGGGGGTTTATCTTGTACAATGCCCATTGCTTAATTACCAGCCCTACTTAGTTGCAGAAAAGTCTTAGGTTACAAGCCTCAAACTTTTATGGAGACAAAATTAACACAGTAATTTCCCCTTTATTTAGTGATCACATTCTAGCAGCACTGGAAATTTTTAAAAAGCATCAGAGATATAAAAAAATACCTGCAGCAAAATCTAAACACTATACTTTTCTTTAATGAGGGCATGGAATCATCCTAGGGGCCCTATAACATTGGGTTGTAGAAGACAATATATTAGATATGGTGAGGAGAAAGGTTCCTAGAGTTCTAGCAGACATATTGACAACTGTTAAGTCTGAGAGTAGACAAGAAAGCAAAAGCATAAAAATAAAGCCATGTAGGCCAATTTAATGTAGGGGAAAACAGTCCTATTGACCTTAAGAATACTTGAGAAAACTACTACTGTGTTATACTCTTAAATGATAAGTGATATTTTTTCAGTATAGTATGATTCATATATGGCAAGAAATCATATTACTTCCATTAAAAGGATTCCAATATTTTAAAGGTTTTTGTACTATTATTCTCTTCATTATGTGGAGTTGTGAATTACCAAACCTACAATTAACAGCAAGCTCTGGAACATCCTAAAATGAAGGAAGGGTTTTGTCTGTATATCTGTTATTGCTGATAACCATCAAGTTCAGAAATATTTATTACTAAAGGTTTGTGTACATAGTGACTAATTTCTTCTGGCCACTGCAACTCATAAAGACAGCCCAGTCCACTATGACATGTAAAAGAGTTATAATCCATATCAGTAGAGAAAGTAGCCATACCCAGTGAAATGATGGATTCTTGAAGTATGTTTTGTACTGAAGAGAAGGTCCAGATATCTAGAAAATTCACTCATAAGGATTATCTCAATCTCCACAATCCTAGTTAATTTCAAGTGTTACTACACTTAGAAAAGAATGGAAATAAAATACAAAATTGAACAAGATTCTAACTAGTTTCTATAAGATAAGCTTCAAGTTTGGGTTTCTGAATTTGATATGTAAAAACTGAGAAATATAATTGATATGTAAATATCAGAAAATGATTAGCCAACTAACAAAATTGCAATTACTAGAGAGAATATGTGAAGTAATGGTAAATTGTAAAATAAGGCAAATTTTAAAATGGAAGAGAGTTTGATATAATGAACTTTTCAATAATAAATATTAAATGCTGAAAAAAGCTAACAAGAGTAGCTCTAAATATTTAACCCTTTTTACATAAAGATATTTAAAAACTAGAATATTCATGTATTATTCCAGGAATTCCACACTTTTCTCATATATAGTTCAAAAAATGCTGTTATTTCATTAATACCTAATCATTATGTAAGTCAGAACTGGCACTATAAGAATGCAGATCTTTGTGATCTTAACACATTTTAACAATTTAAGCATTATCCACCAGGTATACTGATGCAGAGAAACCTTCTGGTTAAATTGAATTTATCTAGAAACATTAACTATCAAATGATATAATACTTTAAGTACATCAATGGATGTGATCTTACTGAGAATACATATAATGGTGCAGAAAATAGAATATCCACACCTTCTCATTCTATGCAACTCTTGTTTATGTCACCCCATAAATATTCCACAGTAGGCCTAATCAACTTGCTAGAAGTCTTCTTCTAGGTCTCTTAATGAGATTCAAGTACCAAACAACATGGCCACTGCCCCTAACTCCTGTCAGTTGGTGAGGACACTTCATTTTCTAGTCATAATCTCCTCGATGACACTTTCTATAGAAATGTGATTCTCCGAAAATTATGCCGTTCTATGATTTGCAACCATATGGCATCACAGAAAAAAATACTAGTGTGAAAAAGATGGGTTTCTACTTCAAAGAGAAATGTAGGGTCTTTGAAAATGTTAAACAGTTTCCTAAATGCCTACTGTTTTTGTCCTATTTGATTCTAGGTCCAGATCACTGTTCATCTGCGTATCTTTCCAAGATATATTATTGATGGATAATCTTTATGGGCTTTTCATCCAATTACATATGAATATGAAAAACTATATTCTTCATAAACTTGTTTTTTTCCTACTGCTAATTATTAGGCAAAACACTTTTGAGTGAATATGAATAACGTTTGGAAGGCTCTGAAATGTTCTGGAGTTTGATAAAATTAACATAATATCATCTGAAAATTAAAGCATCTATTTAGATAACACTGGATGTCATCCATGACAAAGGCAAACCATTCAACACAATGGCAAACAACCGTTGTGAAAATGTTTCCCTAATATATGCCTTATAATCACAAGATCAAACAATTATCTCTGTGGCACATCTATCAAAGAAATCTTTTAAGAGGGGAACACATACATATTAAGATATCTTGTTGGATAAATCCCAAAGTCCTTCAAGGAACCCAACTGGAATGAAATGTAAAATCACAGCAGTAATAAAAATAAAAGATTATACTTTGATGTTCCTGAATTTCAGTAACTATTCATCTTGCAAATGATGTATTTATTTCCTTTGATTCTTAAGGGGCTTCTGATTTTAAATAATCATCTTGTCCTATAAAATCCTAGTTATGTAATGAAAATAATCAAATGAATGAATTTCATATCAAATCATTCTCATAAATTAGTTAAAAAGTATAACTTTGATCTCTTTTCCCATACTTGAGACTTCAGTTTAAAAACATGGTGCTTTAAGTTTTGCAAAGCACCTTATAAACATGATTTTGGTTTTCTGCATCTGTCACTGAGTTAAAACTAATGTTGTTTTTATATGCCCAGTATTTATTACTCATGGTATTTTTGCTTAAAATTTTACCATCCAGACTATAAAAAGGACTGTCAATTTTCATTTTTGAATCTTCAATCACTACTACACAAAAAATACTAAAAAAAATATGTAAATGATTCTCTCTTATAAATCCCAATTCTTAGATAGCATTTTTGTTCCTTTGAAGTTAATATAATGTACACAATAATCCATTTTTCTGTAATTTATCATGTATTGCTTTTTAAATGCTGCATTTATACTTTAGAACTTATGGTAGCCTGAAAAAAAGAAAAATACCTATTTTGGAGAGTCTCTGGAATCGATAAGGCTTACTTGTGCCAGTCTATCCACCCTTGTCTGAAATCTCCTACGTCTGCAACTTCACTAGCTTAGAAACTTCTGGAAAGTGAGACCCTCGATGACCAATCTTTAGTGTCTCTATGCCCATGACATCAGAGAAGACTAACCAACCCAATGCACCTGAGCAAAAAATTCATCCTTCTCCTATAAAACTCATGGATGTTACGAGCTTTGCTGATGCCCTCTATAGAATTCTACACAGGTTCTATGTAGAATCAGTAGGAATGACAAGATCCTGATGGAACTTGCATGTGTTTAGCCCATGATACAAAGTCTGAAAAGCTGGAAATCAAACTAATTATGTGAAAAAAAGAAGAAAGAAAAGCTAACACAAATGTCCAAGGAGATTGCTGCTGGCATATCTGCATTTGATATAGACAAATGACATTCATGATACTAATGGAAGGAAAGATTTGTTATTCTGAATTAGTAACAATATTTTGGACAATCGTAGTCATTAAGAAATAAGGTCCAAAATGATCAATATATAATTTTTAAAAACCACCATTGAGATGGAGTACCTTCTTTTGCTATCTTATGCAAGCAAACTTAAAAAAAAAGACAAAAATTTTTAAAGGCCAAAACATACCTCTGTAGAATAATGCTTCTTATAATGATGTGACTTCCTATTTCGTAGGATGTTTTCAGAGGCTCTTTCTACATGGCGACGCAATGGGTATCCTGTTTCCAGGCCTTCCTCACTTGACACTTCATCTGAGACATTAGTGATTATCTTTTGGTTGTCCTAAGTTAACCAATACACAAGCACTGTTACAATACATAACCAACCTGACTAATTTTTTTTAGACATTGGGAATAATTTTTTGAGAACAGATAATGTAAACACTTTACAGAATAATATTTCTCCCCAGAATTATGGACTAATGTATACGCAATTGCCTTGCATGTAAATGTTCTTTAAAAATCAGATTACATAATAACAGATGTTTTCTTAGGCACTTGAGTGCAGTACAAGCCTTTTGTCTAGATATGCATCAAGCAATTATCTATTTAGCATTTGTACCTTGCTTACTTCCAGAAAGGACTTAAGTTTGCTTATGAAATTAGGTGATATAAAAATAAGACAATTAAGAATAAAAATAGAACTCTATAAAAAGGGTAAAAGTGTGGGTGTTATCAAACACCTGAGCTAAGCTAATTACTAAAACTGGGAAACAAATTTTGCTCTAAATTTCCTATTAGCTAAGACAAAGAGGGAAGGAAGGAAGGAAGGAAGGAAGGAAGGAAGGAAGGAAGGAAGGAAGGACGGAAGAAAGGAAGGAAGGAAGGAAGGATGGAAACAGGGAGGGAAGGAGAGAGGGAGGGAGGGATGAAGGCAGAGAGGAAGAGAGGGAAGAAGGAGGGGAGGAAATGAAACCCACTAGATTTTACAGAAAATAATAATGACTCATGCTTAGTGCTTCATAGTTTACTTTTGCTCACAAGAACCTAATGACACAGCCATGTCTCCTTTCCATTTACGTTACCAGAAAAAAACTTTTAGTTTTTATATTTCTTGAAAGATTATTATTATTACTGCTTCTGTATTCTAGATAGCAATATTTTGAGCATGATATTTGATTTATGCTAGAGTAGTTTCTCATCTGATTCTTTAGAGTTTCATGAACAGTTAAGCATTTCATACTTAAATACAAAGATGATTCCAAATTCATGCATTCCTTCCTTCAGAAACATTTGTGTACTTTTCTGCATGGCACTAGGCTAGATGTGAGACATACAAAGGCATGGTCCACACCCTTAAAAAAGTTACAATCTAAAAGGGAAAATGCATGCACAGAAATAAGAATGATATAAGACAGAATGTGACAATGGCAAATGAAAGGAAAAAAATGCAGCAAGAAAACTTGAGGAGAAAAGGTAGTGACACGAGCAATGAGTTCTAAAGAGAAGAATTTCAACAAGTAATGCAGAAGAAGAAATGAATTAGAAGTATGAGAGATGAGCAGGACTATATTTTGTACTGTGAAAGAAGATCACAAAGTGGGGTTGTGTAATAGGATCATAGAGGCATTTGAGCCAGGCTATGGGATTTTAATTTCAGCCTTTAAGTACTAGATCATTGAAAGACTCCTAGCAGGAAAGAGTTGTACATTTAAGAATGTTATTTTGGCAACTGTGCAAAGGACATATTAGAGAGAGGAAGAGACTGAATGAAGGAAGGAAGTAGTTGGAAATCTATTACAATAGTCTAGACCATCATCTAAAGTGGTAGTAGTCTGAAACAGAGAGAAGGACACAGACAGGAGATATATTTTAGGCTGAATCAAAAATGCATTAGAAAGCATTTATTCATTGCTTATCATGTGCTAGGCACTACGCTAAATGGTAAAGACACAGACACAAAAGCAAAATAATGCCTCTTTAAAGAAGCCTACTAGTAGAAGAGAAGATCTAAAGGATTTGACCAGTTTGACAAATGACAGAAGTGAGAAGATTCAAAGAAACACCTGTGGTTTTAAGACTAGATGTTTCATCAACAAAAATAGAAAATTTTGGGAGGAGGAATAGGTAAGTTCAGTTTGGTTGAGATGGCCTGTGATTGAGGCCATTTATAGATTTGGAAGTTATTTGCACAGAAAAGAAAATTGAAAGGTTGAAAATAAAGATGAGGGGGGCGGAGCCAAGATGGTGGCATAGCAGCAGCAACATATCGCAGCTCTCACATAGCCACCCCAAAATACCCATAAAATAGGACTCTAAACTAATCCTAGAA
Organism: Pseudochirops corinnae; assembly: GCA_028646515.1. Lineage (NCBI taxonomy): Eukaryota > Metazoa > Chordata > Mammalia > Diprotodontia > Pseudocheiridae > Pseudochirops > Pseudochirops corinnae. Next base: position 437,197,470 of record CM053585.1, read on the forward strand.
CTCCAAAAAGCACACAAAGATACTTCCCACTAAAGTCAGCTCGGCTATGAGGAACCACATCAGCACTGCGAACTGAAACCAGCCTGGCCTGAAGCCGCTGCTGAGCCCTGGAGGTGGCCGGGCAAGAAGAGCAGTAAGCAGATTAGCGGCAGCTGCCAGCAGCGTTCAGAACGAGGTCAGCGGGCCTTGCGAAATCTGGAGAGAAAAGCAGTCCGGCCTAAAGGCCTCCAGAGCAGAAAAGCAAAAGGCAGAGGTTTTGCACCTGCCTCCACGTTGCAGCTTCCCACCCACGGCCTGCAGACAGCAGGGGGACTAAGTGATTGTTCTGAGGCTAGTGCTCTCGCGTTGAGCGGCCTGGATCTGGATCACCAGTCTTGGGCCTCGGTCTTGGAGTCTTCATTATCCAGTGAGCCAGAAGTAAGTAGGAAGGGTCCCAGCACCTTCCTGAGAGCTATGGCAGCCGGGAGGACCCCAGCGATTTGGGACAGAGCTTTCCCTTCTAGAAGCAGAACCCCACAGAGATTTAAAAAAAAAAATCACGGACTGACCAACCATGAGTAAGAATAAGCATAAGAAGCAAAGTAAGAACAGCACCCAAACCCTAGATTCTTTCTTTGG
>CM053585.1:437206025-437238319 GCA_028646515.1 Pseudochirops corinnae
GCTTGCTAATGATTTTAGATAGATATTTCCCATCATATTAAGGAAGACTCTATTTATCCCTATGCTTTCCAGTGTTTTTAATTGGAATGAGTGCTATATTTTGTCAAAAAGCTTTTTCTGCATCTTCTGAGATGATCACATGATTTCTGCTGGTTTTGTTATCAATATGGTCAATTATGTTGATAGTTTTCCCAATATTGAACCAGTTGTGCATTTTTGTTATGACGCCCATCTGATTATAATATATAATCTTTGTGAGATATTGCTGTAATCTCCCTGCTAGTGTTTTATTTAAAATTTTTGCATCAGTATTCATTAGGGAAATTGACCTGTTGCTTTCTTTCTCTGGTTTAGCTCTTTTTAGTTTAGGTATCAGGACCATATTTGTGTCATAAAAAGAATTCGGTGTAGGACTCCTTCACCTGTTTTTACAAATATTTTGTATAGTATTGGAATTAATTTTTTTTTTTAAATTTTGGGGAGAATTCACTTGTGAACCTTTCTGGCCCTGGGGATTTTTTCTTAGGGAGTTCATTGATGGCTTGTTTTATTTCTTTTTCTAAGATAGAGTTATTTAAGTATTCTAGTTCCTCTTCCATTAATCTGGTCAATTTATGTTTTTGTAAATATTCATGGATTTCAGTTATTTTGTTAAATTTATTGGCGTATAATTGGCCAAAGTGTTTCCTAATGATTGCTTTAATTTCCTCTTCATTGGTAGTGAATTTGCCCTTTCATTTTTGTTACTGGAAATTTGGTTTTCTTTTTTTAAATCATAGGAACCAATGGTTTATCTCTATTATTGGCTTTCTCATAAACCCAGATCTCAGTTTTGTTAGCTCAGTAGTTTTCTTACTTTCAGTTTTATTAATCTCATCCTTGGTTTTCAGAATTTCCATTTTGGTGCTTAATTGGGAATTTAAAATTTGTTCTTTTTCTATTTTGTTCTTGTTGTTTTTACATGCCCAGTTTGTCAATCTGCTCTTTTTCTATTTTATTAATGTAAGTATTTAGAGAAATAAAATTCACCTAAGTACTGCTTTGGTTGCATTCCATATATTTTGGTATGTCATCTCGTCGTCGTCATTTTCTTGGCTCTTTTTTTTTTATCATGGCTTTCATTTTTTAAAATTTTTAAATTTTTAAATTATCTCTCCTGGATCTATTTTCCAGGTCAGTGGTTTTTCCAATGAGATATTTCACATTGCCTTCTATTTTTTCATTTTTTGGATCTGTTTGATAGTATCTTGATTTCTCATAAAGTCATTAGCTTCCAATGCTCCAATCTAATTTTGTAGGAATTATTCTCTTCAGTGAAAATTTTGAAATTCCTTTTCCAATTGGCAAATTTGGCTTTTTAAGGCATTCTTCTCCTCATTGGCTTTTTGGGCCTCTTTTGCCATTTGAGTTAGTCTATTTTTTGAAGTGTTATTTTCTTCAGTGTATTTTTGGGTCTCCTTTAGCAGGCTGTTGACTTGCTTTTCATGATTTTCTTGCATCATTCTCATTTCTCTTCCCAATTTTTCTTCCACTTCTCTTACTTGATTTTTAAAACCCTTCCTGAGCTCCTCCAAATGGCCTGTAAGCAGTTCATATTTTTCTTGGAAGCTTTTGATGCAGGGGTTCTGACTTCATTGTCTTCCTCCCATTCCATGCTTTGATCCTTTTTGTCCCCAAAAAATGAATCTATGGTCTTATTATGTTTCCTCTGCCTGCTTATATTGCCAACCAATTACTTGACTTTTGAGCTCTTTGCCATGGTAGAACTCTGCTTCCAGATTGCAGAAAGCTTTGTCCCAAATCGCTGGGGTTTTTTGCAGCTGCTGGAACTATTAGGAGGGCGTCTTCTCTATAGCCCCCACAAGCTCTAGCTCACTGGCCACACACCCCAGGACCACCACCCAAGACCACAATCCAGATCCAAAGAAGTTAAAGCAAGAGTGATTACCTTCTGAATGGTTGCTTGGTCCCCCTACAGTCTGCAGTCCAGGGACTCTGGAAGCAGCCATGTGGCCTCCACTCTTCTGTCACCCTGTTCCAGCAGAGTTCCACACTGACTTTTTGCTTTCTCTTTAGTGTTTATGGGTTGAGACGTCTGGAAACCACCACAGCTGCTGGTGATTGACTCTCTTGAAGTCTGCTCTGGCCCCTGCTGGTTGGGGCCGCTCTGGGGCCAGAACTGCATGGCTTATGTGGGACTGTGCTCGGCTCCCAGCTCAGTGTGTTAGACCCTTCCTGCTGGCCTGCCGGGCTTCTTTCAGCAGGAGATTTGTTTCTCTCTGTCACTTTGTGGGTTCTGTAGCTCTAAAATTTGTTTAGAGTCATTTTTTCACGTGTATGTATTGGAAGTTATTGGAATGGGAGCTCACGCCAAATTTGTGCTTCTACTCCACCATCTTGGCTCAATCCCCTTGTCATTTTCTTTAATGAAATTATTGGTTGTTCTATAATTTGTTCTTTGATTGACTTACTCTTTAGGAGTAGATTATTTAATTTCCAATAAATTTTTAATATGTCTTTCCATTTCTCTTTATTGAATTTAATTTTTACTGCATAATGATCTAAAAAGATGCATTTAATGTTTCTGCCTTTTTACATTTGATTGTGAAGTTTTTAAACCCTAATACATCATCAGTTTTTGTGTAGGTGCCATGTACTACTCAGAAAAAGATGTATTCTGTTTTGTTTCCCATTCAGTTTTCTCCAGAGGTCTACCACGTCTAACTTTTTCAGAGTTCTATTCACTTCCTTAACTTCTTCCTTGATTATTTTGTGGTTAGATTTATCTAATTTTGAGAGGAGAAATTGACATTTCACACTAGTACAGTTTTGCTGTCTATTTCCTCCTGTTACTCCCTTAACTTCTCCTTTAAGAATTTGGATGCTTTGCCACTTTGGTGCATATGTGTTTAATATTGATATTATGTCATTTTCTATTGTACCTTTTAACAAGTTGTAATTTCCTCTCTTACCTCTTTTTTCTTTTAACTTTTAAAATACGTAATATTTTATTCCCTCTTGATTTATGTTAAATATGCATGTGTATACATATATATGTATATAAACATTTTTTAAAAAAGTTTTGAATTCTGAATTCTGTCCCTCCATACTCTGTCCTCTGTCCTCCCTGAGACAGTAAGCAATACAACATAGTTTATACATGTTCAGTCATGTAAAACATTTCAATATAAGTCATTTTTAAGAGGAGACTTGAATTTATTTATTTTTTTTATTTAAAAGAAATTTTTTTTATTTGCTCATTTACTTTTAATTTACAAGATTCAGTTCCACAATCACTTGAGTTTCAGATTTTCTCCCCTCCCTTCCCCCCCCCCCCCATGGTGGCGTGCAATCGTGTATAGGATCTGCAAATACTTTCACATTGTACAATACTTTGGTCATATAGAAGGGCTGTAGCCAATGAGTGATCACTGGGAAAAGAAAAAAAAAAAAAAGACCAGAGATAAAAGAGAACGATAACGAGTTTTGCTTCAGTCTCCATTTAAACTATAGGGAGACTTGAATTTAAAAAAAAGAATGAAAGTGAAAAATAGCATGTTTCAGTCTGTATTCAGACTATCAGTTTTTTGGTTTTTTTTCCTGGAGGTAGATACTGTACTTCATCATTAGTCCTTTGGGATTGTCTTGGATCATTGGATTGCTGAGAGTACCTAAGTCATTCACAGTTCTTCAATATACAGTATTGTTGTTACTTTGTACAACATTCTCCTGGTTCTGCTCACTTCACTTTGCCTCAGTTCATGTAAGTCTTTTGCTTTGTCTGAGATTGTGGTTGCTACTACTGCTGTGACCAGTTCTTAGAGAAAATATTCATGCCATGTATTCATGAGACTTCTATACCATCTACAAAACTTTGGCCTTACTTATTTCTCATTTTGAACTATATAACTATAACTTCCCTTACACTGAAGTCATCAAATAGTATACTACATATTAATCTAATTTGGAGGGTTTTAAAGAGTTATGCCTCTTTCTCCTTTGAAACAGATAGATTTTGGCAGAGAAGCTGCTGTTAATCTTAATGGCATTCTTTTTGGTAAATGCTTATCATGAGCAGTAAATACCCATGATTCTGAGCACCCTCTTCCTTCTTTTGTGCAAGCCTGACACCATTATAGCAGAAGCAAAAGAGAGGGCTATATAGGATCAAGGGCCATTTTCCATTTTACTTTGTTTTATTGGTTGTTATAACCAAAGACTTTATCATCAAGATCCATTGGTCATAAAGTGAAGTTTTTGTTCTTTAATTAGACTGGTTCTTGGGAGAAGACATAATTGTTGTGAGAGGAGTATACTCAATGCCTTTCCACTATTGCCTTTCCAGTATTCCAATATAACAGTACTTGTTATATTGGCGTGATATTCAAGAACTCAGGCACAACTCCATATCACAGTGGAGAGGAGTAGGATTTTATGGCAGTAGCATAGTGTGGTAGAAAGAAGATAGGATTTGGAAACAGAACACGTGAGTTAAGATCCTTGCTGTGTTACTTATCCCATTGATTGGCTTTGGCAAGTATCTTATATTCTCAGGCTTGAGTAGCCTAGTTTTCATTTTTGGAGGTTGAATTTTTTCTGGGGATAAAAAGGCAAGAATTCCATATGATAAAGAGGCATAATAGAATTTCAGTCTCCATCAGTACAGAGAAGAGGTGTTCAACACACAGCCCACAACACTCCCTAATATAGCCAGAACCAGATTAAAATGTAGTTCCTCTCTGATTTTCATGTTTTGATGTGTTAGAAAACACACATTTATTTCCTTTTTTTTTTTTTTGACTAAGTCAGAATGTGGTCTCTAGAGTTTCTTATGTGTGTTTTAGTGGTTCCTGTTTCTGTTTGAATTTGACACAACCAGTGCAGATAATTCTTAGTTGGATAATGTAGAGCTTGTTCCATCACCTGCATATCAGTGAGATAGTATATAAGGTATTTAACAAAAGGCTTTGAGTAAGGTACTGCACCTGTAACATGCTTTAAAGTCTGGAAACTTCACCATATCATCCAGTAGTCAAGTCAGAAATTCTGACTATGAATAAATGTGTTGGCACATTTGCTCTTCATTTTGCCATGAAGTGCCTAGGAAGTTAATGACTGTGGGGGAGGTAAGCCCATAGGTTACAGGAAAGTTTTTCAGACACCAGCCAAAGTCATGAATGCAAGCCTCAAAAGAGGCCCAATTAACGTGTAAAGTCAGTTATCAGTTGACCTGGATTTTCCTCTGCCCCCTAACCCAGCTTTTCTTTTTTCCCTTCTACGTCCCTGAAGATTTGTAAGCATTTTTAAAGTTCTCACTATGTGGCAAGCACCGTTGCTAAGTTCTGGGAGTTCAAAGACATGCCCCCAAAAAGACAGTCCTTGAACTCAAAGAACTTACATTCTAATGGGCAAAGACAGCACATAAAAAGAAACTGAAATAGGGGTGGGGTGAGGAGAAGAAGAGGGAAGAGGTGCCTATGAGAAGGCATAGTGTAAAAAGTCCAGAGAGTGAGAAATAGAACATGGACAGGAATGAAGACATGGGTGACCTGGGTACTTTCCTTAAATTGGAGGTCTAGGTGGAACCCAGATAATTAGACAAAAGAGCTGCAGGAAACAGAGTGAGGTGAGGTGGAGTGAGGAGTTCCTGAGTGAGGAGGTTTCTGCATGTGGAGAAAATCCAGGAGTAGAGCATAAAGAAGACCTGTTATGATCCTTAAAGCATCCCTCTGGGAGTAGAGTTAACAGATAATATTTTATTTTGGCAGCTTTCATTGCCCTAGAACCATTAGGAAGCAACAAAAAATGATGAAACATCAGTGGTATACATCAGAGATGGGACTTCAGTGTAAAAGGAGAAAGCCAGGAAGCCATGTTGGTTGTTGTTTCCCCATACTCCATTGGGCCTCTCAGACTGCTAGTGGAGGTCCACTTTGAGACAGAATCCCTAAAACTTGTTGTGTCATCAATCTTTAGAAAACCTTGGTCAACTGTAAAGGATATCTTTCAGTAGATTTTATTTGGAAACAAGTATTTTTGTCTGTGGGTATTCCCCCCCACCCAGTCCTAGTGTGGTATGTTGTCTGTCTGTCTGTCTCTCTCTCTCTCTCTCTCTCTCTCTCTCTCTCACATACACACACACACACACACACACACACACACTATTCATTTAAAGAAGGATTTGCCTTTAAATATGGGAAACAAAATGGGTAGGAGAACTTGATCACTTTTCCTTTTCATTTTAATAAGAATCCTGTGCACTATAAATAGAACTCAGTGAAATCCTAGATTACCCAAAGCTGTAAGCTATCTTATAAAAGTTCTAATGTGAGTTTATATCTTTAATTCAGAGGTTGACAAACTGTGATCCGCAGGCCAAATCTAGCTCACCTCTGTTTTTGTATGGCCTGTGAGCTTACTGTTTGTAGCTTGGTGGCCATACAAAAAAATAGATGGCATGTAGAATTTGGCCCACATGCTGTGGTTTGCTTAACTCTGTTCAAAATTTGATCCTTCTTCCTTCTATTCTTTGTCCTTCAGACTTTGCCAAGTCTATCTCACCTGTCTTCTCCCCTTGGTGAATTCTTCCTAGAACCTTTGTTTTGGGAAAGAGCCAAGACTAGCCCTTGTTCTCTGGACTTTGCCACCATTTCCCTGCATGAGTACCCTTTTATCTTTTCCACTTTTCTGCTCTCTGTTAAGAGAACTAGGGAAGAAAGACTTGGAAAAATAATTAATAGCTTATATGAGAAGTACAAAATCTTACCCAAGCAATGAACTCCTTCAAAACCAGAATGAACAAACAGAAATTGATGGCTCTAGGAGAAACCATTAAATATTATTAGAAGAAATATTAAAACAAAATCAGAAGATTGGAAAAATACAAGAAAACGTAAATTATTTCATATCTTAAACAACTAACCTGCAAAACATGTCAGAGTGAGATAATTTTAAATGCCATGACTCTCCCCTCTAAAAAAAAAGCCTAGAAATCATATTTAGAGAAATCTTGAAAGAAAACTGCTCAGATGACTTAGAACTAGAGGACAAAGTACAAATGGAAAGAATCTACCAGGAATTGCCTGAAAAAAATAATTTCTCATTTCATGTACAAAGCCATTTTAAATTCTTAAAAATTTTTTAAAAACTCTATCTTTTGTGGGAATTCAGGTTGAACTTGTGTCTAACTGTGTTTTTTCTTTGAGGCTTTGCTTGTAGTTGTTTTGGAGTAATTCTCTTTTCCTGGAATTATATCTTGGGTATCCTTGTCACCACAATAGCTCTTTATGGTTAAATTATTTTCTTTGTTTATTCTTTATTCTAGTCTTTTGTAATTTGTACTTCCCTTCTGTAGTTTGGACTTTCCTTCTATACATTTCTAAATTTCTAAATGGAATGTGTGAGCCTTCTTTCATACTGTTTCATTTTCTCTTGTTTTTTTGTTGGGTTTTTTTTTGGAGGGGGGAAGGCAGGGCAATTGGGGTTAAGTGACTTGCCCAAGGTCAGACGGCTAATAAGTGTTAAGTGTCTGAGGCCAGATTTGAACTCAGGTCCTCCCGACTCCAGGGCTGGTGCTCTGTTCACTGTGCCACCTAGCTACCCATTTTCTCTTGTTTTTGCTGCTGCATTTTATGGGTATTAAATGTTATATTCTTCAAGCATATCAGAGATGACTGAAGCTTTGGACCTGCAAGCTTTCATTATACCCTTACTTCTATTTTTGCACAGCACATGTTCTCTGACCTTCTTTCTAGTGCTCCTTGTCCAGATCTGTCACCCAGAGGTACAGATCCCTTCCTTAGTATGTACTATATGTTACTCTGCTCTGAGGTATGAGTGACATAGCCACCAGTTGACACCTGGTCCTGCTTATTGCCCAGTATCAGGTCTCTGTGCTGGATCAGGGATCTCTTCTTGGGTAGACACAACCATGAGTAGTACTTAATTTGCCTGAACTGGAAGGCTCTGTCCAGCACTCTCCTGGCTACACCCTATCTCCAGTGTCCAAAGACCTCTGTTGATCTCCCTTTGCCTGGGCCAGAAAAATAACTCACAGTGATTTTTCCTTGGGTTTCCCAAATGGAGTTCCAACTTCTAGCATCACCACTGCTGACTTGAAGCAGCTCTCTTTCCAAGGTTCAGTCATTTCTTAATTGCTAAGCTTGTTCTCACTGTTTTTCCTTCTTGGCCTTTTAGCAGCCTTCAAAGATATTGATTACTCCTGGAGGCTTTATTAACAATACTCTCTCCTGTCTCCTGTCCTTTCAGACTAGTTCTCTGTATTCTTTGGGCATTATCCAGGCCCTTATCCTTAACTGTGGACATCCCCGAGGCCTCTCTTCTGAGCCAGTTTTTATTTCCATACTCTCTTGGCATTTCATCAGTTCCCATGAGTTCAATTATCATTACTGTGCAGATGGCTCCTGAATCTGTATATTCAGTCTTAATTCTTTTCCATAGCTCCAGCGCTGTTCACCACCTATCTGTTTGAACTTCGTCTGGATGTCTGATAGTCAGCTTGGAGTAAACACATCTGGGAAATAATTCATTAACTCTTTCTCCTAAACTCACTTGCTCCCCCAAAGTTCCCTACTTTTATCAAGGGCACCACTATCCTTTTATTCCCCCAAGTCTACAACTTTTCACATCCTTCCTCTCACTGCCCTCTCCCCACAGTTCCTCCCCCCATCACCAAGACTGGTCAATTTTGCCAAATATCTCTCTTATCCTTTCTCTTCTTTTTACTTCATTCTGTTTCAGGATCTCATCACCTCTTACTTGGACTACTGTAATAGCCTATTTGGACTCTAGGCTTTCAGTGTCTCCCCTTTCCATTCCTTACCACATGCCAAAACAATCTTCCTACAGCACAGATCTGACCATGTCATTCCCCCCATAATAAAATATAAACTCTTTAATATAGTATTTAATGTCAGCCTACCTTTCCATTATGCCTGTAAGGTAAAGCTCTTCCTTACTTCTTTGTCTTAGAATTCTTAGCTTCATTAATTCTATTTGGTTGGAAGCCTTTACATTGCCCTAGGTCAGGTTTGGTGCCTTCTCCCTGCTCAAATTACATTGTATTTATTTATCTGCATCATCTCTGACACATTAATGGCTGTGGTACTGTGGGCAAATCACTTAACCCTTTAAGATTATAAATTACAGTTGAAGGTACAAACCTATACAGGGAGAGGGAGTTTCTTCATTCAGAAGTTCCCTATATCAGTGAAATCAAAAGCCCATTTCCTGTCCTTGTCCTATATGTTTAAAAGTATTCCCTCAGTGAAATGTAAGTTGCTTGAGGGCAAAAGACTTTTCTTTGTATCCTAGTAGGGTACCAGTTGTAACTTGGTACCATAGTATGGTGCCAGTATGTTTTAATAAGTTAATAACTGAATTAAAATGAAATTCATGATTAGCAAAGAAAGTGATCCATGCTGGATCCTTTATCTTTGGAAGCATATGTAAAAAATCATGCAAAGCAAAGTAGTTTATATCAAAGTATAAATTTTGATTTATATCAGTGGAGGACATATATCCAGTATAAGATATAATTGCCTTATGCGAAAACCTTGTCAGCTACTACACATGCATGGTTGATCCACAAGACTTTGCAAACCTTAGAACTGTTACTCACTAGGATGAGGCTCATGGGACCATAATAGAAAAAGTACTATCAAGCGTGAGTTGGCAATATTTTATTTTCTTCAGGATTAGACTACGTGATGTTTACATCTATATGCATGACATAGTAAGTTTGAAACAAAAAAAATTCAAGAACATGGTATAATGTAGTACAACTTATCACTTGAATTTGAATTTCTGATAATTTAACTTGAATTGAAATTTATTTTTTTAGTATCCTACTATTCCCAATTCTATTAATTTTCCAAGACAGTCAGTGGGAATGGTAGGGGGATTTTTCTATTTCATTCCAGTCAGTCAACCTGCATATTTATCGTTTGCTTTTTTAAGACTATTTAACACGTTCATTTTTAAAAAATGAATGTTGTAAATTGTAAATGGATACTTTATTCTTTAATAAATGTATATCCAAACCACTTCTTTGTTGAATGGCAACAAAGTCAATGTCAGAATGCTTCTGCTGGTAGACCATGACACAGGGTTTGGGGGGCAGCTGATTTTAGTAGATTAGGTGAGTTTTTATGTGCTCTGCATAGCTCCTTGCCAGGGTGAAATGTCACAACTGAGTGGATTACTTGGGAGACCAGAGAGGTGGTAGGGTTGGTGATAGGGCCTTGTTTTTGGAGGGCCAGAATCCCTGTTGGGGAGAAGTGAGGCATTAGCAAGTCAGATGGCAAGATTTTCATTCCACATAGGCCCTCATTTCCTGGAGTTTAACTTAGCAGTTAGTTTAAATTACTCTGTTTAAACATAGAAAAGTAGTGTATCACAGTGGATAGAAGGTTACCCTTAGAGTGAGGAAGACAGGGGTTTAAGAATTGCCTCTCTGTGTCAGATGCAATTCGTGTGGGGAGTTCTTTATGCTGGTGAAACTACAGGTTCTAAATGGGGAAAAATGATTTAAATGTACTAAAATTTTAATAGTATATGAATATACATGAATACAAACATACTTGTATAGTGTATGTGTATTTATGTGTTTATAGCAAGCCCTACCTATTGACACATAATAGCTGTCATGGGCAAATTAATCTCTCTTGTTTACTGTCAGAGATTGTATGTGTGTGTGTGTGTGTGTGTGTGTGTGTGTGTATGTATCTATATAGTTTATTTGGTTTGGGCCTTTGATTTCATTGGTTTAACTAGAAATTTCCACCAACAATGCAAATTGACAATTAATCTGTAACTTAGTCTTAGAGAGTTTGTTTTATCTGTAAATTGCAGTCTTAGTTGCTGGTCCCAGAGGTTAATTTGTTCAAGGTCTAAGTGTCCAATTAGAAGTGTCCAAGGTTGATTCAACCTTAACTGATTTAATAAGCTGCCTCTCATTGAGTATGTGTATTTGCATGTTATTATCACCCACATATTATCACCCAAACTACATCTCTAGACCTCTTAATATGTGATTGTACACTAATTCTGCTCTTACCTCCTAATTATTTTGAATGATTGAGGTTGCAATTTATCTTTTGCTCCCTGAACTGTAGAGCAAGACTACTGTTATGGCACCTTTTATCTCATATTTATGTTTGCTAGCTTTGAATCAGGTTTGGATGGGTGAGTGCGGTAGATGTTGAAGACTATGCATACCACCTCACCATTATTGCCTGCATAATACTTCTTATCTTTATAATAACATTTTGGGGAGTTAGGAAGATTAGTCCCATTTGGAAAATTAGCATATCTGCTTGTATCTTTGGTTGCATAATTTTCCTCTTTTAGGGAGTGGTTAGGTTAATAGCCTGAGACTTGACAAGATTGCAAAGTATATATCTTGTATGTACATAGTTGTTTGTGTATTTGGTGCTTAGCATAGTACCTTGCCCATAGTAGGCACTTAATAAATGTTAATTGATTGATATCACAGCTAGGATATGTCTGGAGCAGGATTTGGACTCAGGTATCCTCACTCCATTTGGCACCCTATCTATGGCAATAACAAGAAGATGATAGAGGGTGATTGAGTAAGATTAGAGGAATGGATATATTTAAAATGAGGGAGGGCTGGAAAGAAAAGGGCCTTATGAATTCTATTCTCTCACTCTACTTTCATTATTTTAAAGGTGTTTATCAAGTGATTTTCATGTAGTTTTGTGATTTTTGGCCTTTATTGAACTTGTGAATATCTTTAGCTAGAAATACATCCATTTGTTTCTTGAAACCTGTATAATAATAGTAATAATAGCTGACTAGGATGATGGTGGTGCCTTTAAATGTAAAACAAAAAGAAAAAGGGAAACATTTCAAGAGTATGATAATGAATTCTATTTTGGACGTTTGAAATGTTTTATGAGACATTAAAGTTGGAAATTGTAATAGACAGTTCCGATGGGTGACTGGAAGTGAGGAGAGATTAGGTTTGGATAGTAAACAGATCCAAGAATCTTCTGTATACAGACAACCCTGTAAGAGCTGATGAAATCACCAAATGAGATAATATAGAGAAAGAAGAGAAGAGGGTCCAGGCCAGAACTCAGAGAAGCACTCGTTGTTATGACCTGGCTGAAGATCCACCAAAGGAAACCGAGGAGTGGTCAGATGGGTAGGAAGAGAGCCAGGAGAGTTCAATGGTCACAAAAACCTAGAAAGGAGAAAGCGTACAGGAGAAGTGGTTGCTTAGTAACATCAAAGAGAGGTCAAGAAGGGTGAGAACGGATCATTAGATCTGACAATTAAGAGATCGTTAGTAACTTTGGAAAGAGCAGTTTCAGTTCAATGTTGAAATCAGAATATCACTTTGCAGTATGTAAAGCACTAAGGACCTGATAGTCTTCTGGCACTTTGCCCTAGTAAAACCACAACTTGGTTATTTTCAGTGTTGCATGCCACATTTTAGGAAGGACTTTGATAAAATGGAGATTGTTCAGAGGAGGATGATAAAGGACCTTGAGGTTATGCTCTATGATTGGTGCTTTAAGGAACTGTGGATGTTGAGTCTGAAGAAAAGACTTTGGTGGCAATACAATGGGTCTTCGATTTGCATGTTCCCCAAAGTTCTGTCCTTCTACCCTCTTTCTCATTAACCTTATCAGCTCTCTGTGTAGATTATATATGTAAGTTGCATGTATCCAACTCTAATAACTCTCCTGAATGTCATTTCTGAATCACCATTTGACATTTCAGACTGACTGTTGCAGGGATATCTTAATCTCAGCATGTCCAGAACCAAATTTAATATCTTTTCCCCAAATGATTTTCCCCTCCAACTTCCATACTGTCCCTCAGATATCTCAGATTTTTGCACTGACCAGCCTATATGCCTGGAATGCATTCTCTTCTCACCCCTACTTAAAAAAAAATCCCTCTCTTAAGATCAGCTTCTTCATGAAGCTGCTGCTGCTTCTTCTCAAGTATCAGCTTCTCCATGAAATCTTAATTGATCCTTTCTCTTCCTGATGCCCTCCCTCCCAAATTACCTTGTATTAACTATTTATTTATGTATTTATGTGCAGTATATATACTTGTCCCCTCCTTAGGATGACAGCTCCTTGTTTGAACTGTTTCATTCTTTATGCTTATTTCTGTACTACGTAGTGCTATGCCAGCTATATCCATGCTTAATAATTTCTTTTGTTAATCTGAAAGTTTGGTTAAAGGAGACAAACAGGCTAGGTGATATACATTTTTATCGTTTATTCCCTTACAGCTAGCAGTTATGTGCTGCACAGAGTCAGAACCTAAGTTCTAACTACCTGAACAAAGGAATGAGAAAGATTAAATGCATTTTAGAACCATCCCAATTCAGGGTTACTGTGTCACTTAAATTTATGATCTCCATAAATGTTGAATCCTTGTATGAGAAACGAATTGTCTTAATTGAATAGATCAGCGGTTCTCAACCTTCCTAAGGCCGTGACCCTTTAATATAGTTCCTCATGTTGTGGTGACCCCCAACCATAAAATTATTTTCTTTGCTACTTCATAACTGTAATTTTGCTACTGTTATGAATCGTAATGTAAATATCTGATATGCAGGATGTATTTAAATTGAACATAACCCACAGGTTAAGAACTGCTGGAATAGATGGTGTTTGGGATGAAAAACCCCATCCAAAAATGTAATTAAAAATGCAAACATCTTTTAGGATAAGAACAGGAGTTTATTCTCTTCACTGGGAGAAGAGGGCTGTCTTCCCCATGACTGATCATGAGAAAGAGGCGAGGCAATATGGAAGAAGCAGGATTTTAAACCCTAATGCAGTCAAGCCCCCTTCCCCGACTGTCCCCTCTCCCATTGGCTGAGAGGTGGACCCAAGTCTCAGTGCCAAAATCTTCCCCAATGGCAAGTCACAGGGAAGCCTGCCACTATCTCTCAGTGGCTGAGAAATAGGTACATAAAGAATAAGGATGCTGATTGACAGCAAGGGAAAGGGGGAAGGGTCCCAAAGCAAGGGAGGAGGAGTGAGCCTGGGCTGTCCCTGACTCTCACTGGCTAGGAGGAGGGCCCCACAGAGGTAGGAAATCAGAAAGGGTTTGCTACTGATTGACAGCAGTATTGGAGGGGGGAGGGCAGTTAACAATTCAAAATTGCCTGAGAAGTTTTCACTCCCCAGACAATGGCAAATACAGTAAAACAAGAAAGCTGACAAAGTGTCCATTGAAATTATGACTCGGGATATGTTTTCTTTACTATTAACATGCCATAACATGGTATCTGTCCAAAAAATATTAAGATAAGAAAAAGTCCAATTACTCAAGTTAATGCCTCGGATTAAGGATCTTATCCTTAATGGCCATAAAGTAAGCCCCATTTGGCCTTGTTGACAAACTCAGAGAACAAAGAAGCTGTTAGGTCCAGGCTCTTCTTCTGGTTGATTAGTTCAGGCCCTGGCCCCTACTGAGGTTATTAAATTGATATTAAATGATTATCACTTTCTAATTGATTGACTAAAATTTTACAAGGGTTGTCTTATGAAGGAAGTATTAGACTTGTTCTCTTTCATCCCAGAGGGCAGAAGTAGGAGCAGGAGATGGAATTTCTAAAGTCTGTTTTAGGCTGGGTAACAGTGAATATTTCTTAACAATTAGACAACTGTCCAGAAGTAAAATGCACTGCCTTAGAGGGTAGTAACTTAAACAAATGCCAGATAACTATTTGTCAATGATAGAAAGGATATTTTTTTTCTTGTTCGCATCTGGCTTCACGTGAAAAGTCTTCAAATGTCACTTCCAACTTTGAGATTTTCTGCTCAACTGGCTGCAGTACTCTAGGACTTATTGAACTTCTCCACCATGGGCCCCACTTTGGGTAACCATCCCCACATTCTTTTTCAGCCTTTTGTGTATTTGAGTTCCCCTGCTGGATTGTCAAGTCCTAGAGGGCAGGGACAGACTGTGTGCATACATGTGTGCGTGTGTGCCTGTGTCTGCTTAGCACAGCTATTGCCTAAGGTCATGGAATTACCTAATGCTAGAGTTCTACAGGTAGAAACTGGATAACCACTTTTCAGGGATGTTGTGTAGGTACTTCCTGCTTAGGCATAGATGAATTCAGCTGTAGGATCCTTTCAAGTTCTGTTTTTATTCATGCCACTAGTGCCAAATCAGATGCCTTGTATTCATGTTTATAGATTGAGTCAGGTAGCACAGTGGCTTGAGCATTGAATTTAGAGTCAAGAAGTTTCAGTTTGAAGAGTTAGAATCCTGCCTCCTTAGCAAATCAGTTAATCTCTCTCAGCCTGTTTTCTCGTCTTTAAAGTGGGGAAAATAATAGTGCTTAACTTCACAGGGCTAATGTGAAGATCAAATGAAATAACTTCTAAAGCACTTGCAAATTTTAGGTTATTAAAATGCTAATCATTTTCATACCTTGTGTGGTTGCTATGCTCTGTATGAATTATATTTTTCATTATCATGGAAGTTTTTTCAAAAGTGATCCCATAATTATGTTTTTATAAGTACTTTTCTAGAAGGACTTACAAACTTATAGCTAATAAAATCTAAATAATTTCTCTAGAATTTTTAGATCAGTAATTATGTTTGGGGTTACAAGAACAGTTTAATTAGGCGTGGATAAACATAACACCATAGGCTTTAGTTAATGAGAAAATTATGAAGGAGGAGGTTAGGCTTCTAATAGACTGAACCATTTTGCCTAGTGTTGCCCTTTGAAAGATGTATGAACTCATTTTAATTCTTTCTGCATCAAGTCATATTAATGACTTAATGTTATTTTTCTTTCTAGATTGGAGCATATGATCAACAAATATGGGAAAAATCCGTAGAACAAAGAGAAATTAAGGTAGCAAAGTTGTACTTTTTTATACTTTGAAGCACTATTTCTATAAATTTAATGATGTTACAATTTCAGTTTTTTTAAATCCCTCTATGGAGTTGTTATGATATAAACGAGTATTTAACATTACAATATAAATTAGAAGGTAAGATCATCTTTGGTATCATTCTCAGTCTCTACCTTTGTTCTTTTGAATTTTGCATTCTAGCATCTTTGTCCTCATATTTCCCTTTATGAATTCTAATGGTTATCTTTTATCAGCTTTTTTTCCCCCTTTTCCCTTGTCACCTTATACTTCTAGTTTATTTTTTTCTCCCTTATGATGCTGTCATTGCTCTGTACAGTTGATTAGACTGGTAAGTATTTCAGGGTTTTTTCCCCTCTTAAGTGACCTTGTGCAAAGTATGTTTTCCATAAATAAAATCTTGCATTTTGGTGCTACTAACAGAATGCTATCAATTCTAAAACAGTTTTGGAAAAGCTGGCCAATTATTTTAAAATTGAGTTTTTAAAAATAATCAAAAAACCTCTTCTGTTACAGCTTGCTTCTCCTTGTATAATGGTTAACTTTAATGGACGTATATACTCATAGATTGTGGTTTGCAAGTCTTGGAGAAAATAGAAAATATTTTATTAACAATGTGCACTGATTGTGAATAGTTAACATTTCTTTGAAATTTTTTTTCTTTTGGATATTACTAATTAATTTGGTGATATGCATGAGCTAAGCCATTGTAAAAACTTCATATGGATCGATTGAGCTTATCCAATTTAGCTTCAAACTGGACAAAAGGTTGCTTATTAGAAAGTTTGACATTAAATTAAAAACAAACTTGTACTCATTTTAAAATCTGGTGAAATGTATTAAATCAAAATTGTATGCTTGCACAAAATAGCACTAAATTCTGGGATTCTTTGTAATTTTTGGAAGTACTGATTTAATTCATGGAAGTACTGATTTAATTCATGGGAATGTAAAAAATGACAAATTTGCAAAAAAATAACATGTTTATAAACCTATGAGGTGTTTTTGGAGGGACACAGCCAAACTACTCTACTTTAGAATTTCTCAGAATTGGGCAACATGTTATTGCTAAAATAGAGGAGAGGGTAAATGGTATTGTGGCAAGTGAATTGTTCTTAAGGGAGCTAACAGGCTTAAAAAAAAACAATATGGGATTGGAAGACTTAACTGTTGCCTCAAATTTTTCTCTTTAAAACTCTGACAACAGTAAGTTAAGAGTCCTGTCAGACTTTTATATCAGCAAACAAAATAACTTTGTTGTATTTTAGAGCAGCTTGAAACCTGATGCAAAGAAATTATTTGCAGGAAAAATTTTATGTATAGTTTAGGATTTTTTTTTTAATTGGGCATTTCAAGGCAAGTAATTACATTAATAAATTGGTATGCAAATGGTCATGGTTTTAAAGGAATGAGAAATTTGACTATATTTTGGGAACTCTTTTTACTACTTGTGTCACCTTATTTAACAGTGCTATTAGTAATTAATTGAGAGATGAAAAAATGGGCCAAATATATTTCTTTTGGGTAATTTAACTTGAGTTATAGAATTGATATTTTTTTAGATTTTATAATTTTTTTTAAAAAGATGTTGATTTATGGAAACTGTATTCACTGCTTGACCTACTTTTTAATAAGTTTGTCGGGTTTTTTATTTTTGGGACACCCACCAAAATTGTAATACTTTTTTAAAAGAATTGTTGTCTTGAATAATCACAAAAAAAGACTGAATCAGTATTTCCTGTATCTGAAACTGCTAGTTATGATTTTAGATGGAACCTGAAAAAATTTCATGCATAGGAAGTACAGATCAGTGAACCAAAACATACTTTCTAATTTAAAAGCCATTTTAACTTTAAAATTACTCTTTTAATTTAGCACTTTTATGGTCAGCATAAGTTCTTTTTATGTATATGTACATGCATATATACTGTGTATTATTAATTAAAGTTATAATGTCTTATGTAAAAAATATAGCAATATTAAATTTGAATACATTCAAGGAAGATTAAACTCCTTTGTTGAAAATTAATAACTTATGCTTGATTTTCTATATAAAATAATAATTCCTGAATATTTCTTTCTCCATTCCTTTTTTAACTAACTTTACTTTTGTTTTTCTTTGGTTATTTATCATGCAATGTATTTTTTGAGCTCTCCTTGGTAGGCAGTACCCAGACATTGTTAACTTATCTAATATTGGCCATCTGTATGAATTGGAATTTTTCTAGCTTAAATTAGTCAATCCATCAGACATTTTAAGCCTCCCTATGGGCCAGGCATTGTGCTAAGGGCTGAGAATACAGGAAGAGGCAAAGAAGAGGACTTGTCCTCGAGAAGCTCACAATCTAATGAGGGAGACAGCGATTAAACAAACTATATACAGAATAAATCATTGAAAGAGGGGAAGGCGTTAGAACCGAGGGGTCTGGAAAGGCTTCCTGTAGAAGATGGGACTTGAAGGAAGCCAGGAAGACCAGTATGCATAGTTACAGAGGCAGAATATTGCACTCATCAAGGACAACCAAAGAAAATGACTGGAGCCAAGAGATGGAGGGCAGCTATGGGGCAGAGAGGCTACAGGGCCAGACCCAGAACGAGAAAGGCTCGTCTTCCTGTGTTCAAATCCAGCCTCAGGCACTTCCGAGCTATGTGATCCTGGGCAAGTCATTCAGCCCTGTTTACCTCACCTTCCTCATCTGTAAAAATAAACTGGAGAAGGAAATGGCAAACCGTTCTAGTTTCTTTACCAAGAAAACTCCAAAAGGGTTCGGGAAGAGTTGGACACTACTGAAAATGACTAAACAACAACAAAAGAGATTAGCCTGTCTTTTTTTTTGTGGAATGGCAAGAAGGCCAGAATCACTGATCCAGGAGTAAGGCATAGGAGGAGGGGAAAGTCGAGAGGGAGGAAAGTAGACCAGGTTATGAAGCGATTAGAATATTAAACAAGGGATTTTGTGTTTGATCCTGTAGGTGACAGGGAGCCATTGGAGTTTACCAAATTGGGGGTAGAATATGGTGTTTTCTCTGTGATATGGTCAGACCTGCACTTTAGGAAAATCACCCTGGTGGCTAAATAGAGTGTGAACTGTAGTGGTGAGCAACTCAAGGCAGGCAGACATACCATCAAGCTATTGCAGTAGTCATATGTACTGATTGTGTCTATTCATTTAAATGGAAATGAGATCTTATGTTCTCATTTTACAGAGTTTACCAGTTACTCAGAATATGGATGGTCCATCAATGAAAGAAATTTTTTTTGGAGGGGGAAAGGCAAGACTCTTGGGGGAAAGTGTTTTAGTGCAGGGGTCCTTTACCTGGCATCCATGACTTGTGACTTGCCCAAGCTCACACAACTAGTTAAGTGTCAAATGTCTGAGGCCGGATTTGAATTTAGGTCCTCCTGACTCCAGCACTGGTGCTACATTGACTGCACCACCTAGCTGCCCCCAATGAAATTTTTTTTAAAAAATCTGTTAAAAACTCTTTACGGTATTCTATTAGAATGACTTGCAAATGATGGAAGAACACTAGACATGGAATCAGGAAGACCTGAGTTCAAATCCAGCCTCAAACAGTTTTCCTAGCTGTGGGATCCTGGGCCAATCATTTAACCACTCCTTCAGTTTCCTTAATTACAAAATGGGGGTAACAATGATGCCTATCTCCAAGGTTGTTTTGAGAATCAGATGAGATGATATTTGTAAAGTGCTGAACACAGTGCCTAGTACAGAGTAGATGCTTATTAAATGCTACTTCCCTTCCATGTCCCTGTCTCCTGCCTTCCAAGAAAAAAGGCATCTATCTGTATGTGTGAAATAATTTTAGAATAAAAGAGAAATTTTGGAACAAAATAGAGGACATTAAAGCCTATTTTCATACTAAAAAATTGCCACACATAGTAAACTTTTTCTGTTGCTGTTGTTCAGTCATTCCCGACTCTTTATAACTCCATGTTGGGGTTTTCTTGTCAAAGGTGCTGGCACGACTTGCCATATTCTTCTCCAGTGGATTAAAGCCAGCAGAGCTTAAGTACCTTGCCCAGTGTCACACAGCTAGTGAATGGCTGAAGGCAGATTTGAACCCAGGTCTTCCTGACTCCAAGTCCAGTGCTTTATCCACAGAGCCATCTAGATGCCTAGCATTTCACATACAGACATAATTTCATGTCATATGATTTAAAGGTGAATATCATATGATTGAATTTAGAGGGGAGCTGGCAGCAACATATAGGCCATACTTCTGTAGAGCACATCTTGGAAAGACTTCAGTATTTTAAAAAATCCAAACATCATCCAAATCATTTTGTTCAGCGTTGTTAAAATGATTATAGCTTTAGAAATCACATTTCTAGAATGTACTTCAAGTTCAGTTCAGCAAGAATTGTTACTGTGCTAATGATGCTGGAGATATTTTAAAAAATGGAAAAATCCTGATCTTCAGGTTGTTTACATTCTATTTAGTAATGAGTAAGACCTTTTAAAAAACTTTCAATTTAGAAGAAACAGCATAATATTTTTGATCACAGAGTGTAGAGCTGGAAGGGAACCTGGTATCATCTAATCCAACCTTCTCATTTACTGATGAGGAATCTGAGACCTACAGAGGTTAAGTGACTTACTAATTTCTCATAGGTAGCAAGCATCTAAATTTGTTTTCTTTTCTTTTTTTTTTTTAATTTGTTTTCAAAAGAAGTGTGCTACCTCGAAATTCAGAACTGTTTTTGCTATACCATTCTGTCTGTCATATATATATAGATCTCAAATGAGAAAGATATATCTGTCTTGAAGTATACTTTGTAAAGTACATTGTGAGGCAGAATAAAAATGACTCCACCCATTTACTGAATTGATTCTGTGACTCCTCTCCTTGCTCCTTCAAGGATTTAAACTTCAGCATTGGTTCTTTCAGCAAGTTGTTCATCTGTTAGTCATTGTTATGTCAAGAGTGAGGGCTGGAATTTGAAACTAAACCTAAATGACTGTAAAAGCAAGCACACGTTTTGATCCAACAATACTACTAGTAGATCTGTATCCCAAAGAGATTTTTAAAAAAGGGGATAAGGGGAAGACCTATATGTAAAAAAAAAAAAAATATATATATATATATATAAAACAATATTGTACAGTGATCGATTATGAATGACTTAGCTGTTCTCAGTAATATGATGATGCAAGATATTTCTGAAGGACTCATGATGGAAAATGCTAATGAACTGATAGAGTCAGAATGCAGATTGCAGCATAATTTTAAAAATTTCTTTTTTTGTCTGTTTTCTTTCACAACATGACTAATATGGAAATATGTTTTGCATGACTGCATATGTATAACCAATATCAAATTGCTTATCTTTCAAGTGAGAGGGAAGGGGAGGAGAGGAAGAGAAGGCAAAAATTTGGAACTTGAATTTTTAAAAAATGAATGTTAAAAATTGTCTTTACATGTAATTAGGAAAAAATGAAATTTAATTAAAAATAAAAAAAGTGAGGGCTGGGCTGCCTGTGACCTTTACTATCTGGGGGAGCCAGGTGGATTGGGGAGGGGGAGATATCCTTACATAGAGTCTTGCTTTCACTGGTAAGTCAGTCAGCTAGCTTTTATTAAATGCCTACTATGTACACTATATACTAAGCACTGGGGATACAAAGAAAGGCAAAAAAAAAAAGCCTCTGCTTTCAAGGATCTTACAATTTAATGGAAAAGACAACATGCACACAACTGTATACCAGTAAGATATATACAGCATAAATTAGGGACAACCTCAGAAGGAAGGCACCAAGATTAAAGGAGGACTGGGAAAAATTTTTGCAGAAGGTGAAACTTGAGCTGAGACTTGAGGGAAGCTGGGACAGCGAATTTAAAAGATTTCAAAATAATCTTCTTGAAATCTTATCACCCTTCTCTTCCAGAACCTTTAGTGCAGGGGTCATTTACCTGGTGTCCATAAATTTATTTTTTAAGAACTACTTTGGCAATCATGTTTAAGTGTAATTGATTCCTTCACAATCCTATGTATTTTATTTCATGAATTTAAAAACATTCTGAGAAGCAATTCAGTAAGATCAGCCATCCTGCCAAAGGAATGTCTCTCTCTCTCTCTCTCTCTCTCTCTCTCTCTCTCTCTCTCTCTCTCTCGCCCCCCCCCGTCTCTCTCTGTCTCTCTCACACACACACACACACACACACACACACACACACACACACACACACGGTTAAGAACCCCTGCTTTAGTAGTTCCTTGTTGACTTTAGGATGAATCTAGTCTAGTCCAACAAGCAGTTATTAAACACTGTGTGCTATGGGTTTGGGGAAGAAATAACCTAACAAAAGGAAAACAACCCCTATCATAAAGAATGCTAGGTTGCATTGGTTGTGTACAATGTATAAACAGAGAAGTAAGCCCATAATAACTTGAGGAAGGAGAACACTAACAATTAAAAGGAACCAAGAAAGGTTTCTTGTAGACATCACATTAACTGAGCCTTGAAGGAAGGTAGGGATTCTGAAACATGACAGTGAAGAAGGAACATACTTCAGGCATGGAGGGGAGAGCGCGTTTAAAGATGACTGGGCACAGAGATGGAGTGCAAAGTTTGGTGAACCACAAGTAGGCCAGTTGAGCTGAGATATATAAAATAAATCTGGAAAGTTAAATGGAAGCTAGATTGTAAAAGCAGCTGAGTGGCACAGTGGACAGAGCAGAGAACTTGGAGTCAGGAACACCTGAATTCAAATCCAGTTGTAGATACTTTCTAGCTGTATGACCTTGGGTAAGTCACTTAATCTAGCTCAATTTCTTTAGTTGTACAATGAGCATAATAATAACACTTACCTCTTAGGGCTGTTTTAAGGATCAAATGAGACAATATTTGTAAAGCACTTATTACAATGCCTGGCACATAATAAATGCTATATAAATGTTAGCTATTATAATTATTACCAAGTCAGTAAGTTTGAATTTTATCTTAGAATTAATAGCATCAGTCACTGCAGTTTCTTGAGGAAAGGGAGTGTCATGGCCAGACTTGTACTTGAGGAAGATTATTTGGCAGGTATTTAGAATGTGACATTAGACATTGGAAAGACTAGAAGTTTAAAGTCCAATGAGGCGACTATTGGAAGAGTTTAGATAAAATGGGATAAGGGCTTCCTTCAGCCACATTTACAGATTTATTTCATTGATTCTCTTTCACGAGTTATAGTTCTAGCCAAATTCTCCTTCTTGCTGTTCTCTGAACTTGACCCATCTCCATGCCTCTTCATAGTCTGTCTTCCCATTCCTAGAATGTACTCCTTCCTCACTTCCACTTCCTAGAGTCCCTAGCTTCCTTTAAGACTCATGTGACATATCACCTCTTATAGGAAACGTTTCTCGATACTCCTTGTTATTAAGGCTCTTCTTTCTTAAATTGCCTTGTATTAATCTACCTAATTACATGTACTCTCCCAATAAACCGACTTCGTGAGGGCCTTTCCTTCAGTTTGTATTTTGTATCCCAAGTGTATAGAATAGTGCCTACCACTTAAAATTGAGTAGTAAAATTCTTTAAAATCTGTTTCATTCCATTTTAAGAAAAAAATGCCAAGTGTATTTTGTGTTGAGTTTCTGTAGATTTGGTCATTAGAAATTTAATGGAAAAATATATATTTCTGCTATGTTGGATTTAAGTTTTTCATGTTTCTTATATGTTTCATGTTTATTACGATATGTTTCATAGGGATTAAGGAATAAACCAAAGAAAACAGCACATGTGAAGCCTGACCTCATAGATGTTGATCTTGTAAGAGGTAAGTATTAGATACGAACTTTAGGTTGACTATAGCATTTGATTCATATGTAAATAACTTTAAGTATAAAATCAGAATCTAAGAATGGGACTAGTTTTTTCTGCCTCAGATTTAGAGGATTATTTTAACAACTGTAGTCACCAGCTCTTAAGTGAAGACTAGATTTTCTGATACTGAAATGTCATTATGAATTTGTCAAGCAAAGTGATTTGTGATCAAGAAATCTGTTAATATTCGTCACTACATTCAAAGCCCTTTTCAGAGCCTTGTAAAATAAAAATAAGGTAGATCTATCTCTGCTCATAAGAATCTTATAATCTGTTTAAGGAGATAAAACAAAAACATATGAAATGTTAACAGTTCAGAACAACATCTGATGTATAGGACATGTGACAGTAATGTATGTTTTAGGAATTTAAAGAAGACAAATATAAATTTTTGGCCAGGGTGGTCAGAGAAGACTTCACAGAGGAGTTGGGACTTGAGGTAGAGCTTAACAAATAGGATTTCACAAAGACAGAGAGAATGGCATTTTAGGTGACAGGAAATAACAAAGATGTGAAAAATTGGAGTGAACAAAATATGTTTGAAAGGAAAGTGAGTACCCTGGAATAAATACATATGTAAAATGCCACTTACTAGTTTTTAACTCTTTCCCTTCCTCTTTAAGTAAATTAAATCCTAGGTTCAGAGGATAAGCTCTGATAGATCTTACCAAATTGGGAAGGCCCAGGGATGGATAAGCACTAAGCACTGGGGATACAAAGAAAGGCAAAAAATAGTTGCTGCTTTCAAGGATCTTACAACTTAATGGAAAAGATGACATGCAAACAACTGTGTTCAGATAAAATATATGCAGCATAAATTAGGGACAGCCTCAGAGGGATGCTTTAATCCAAGCCTAGGTTTATGCAGAGAGGATCCTCATTAGGGTAGGGATGAATATTTCAGCCATGGAGATACTCAAAGACCCATCTTCTAAGCATTCGTTTGTTGTGGAGGGACCTCCCACAAAGACAAAGTCACATGCCTATTCTACTGACATTTTTCTACCACCTAAACTGATTTTTCTCGTTTTTGTATTTAGTTTGATGTCAGATCGAATGTACTTTTCCCCTTTATTTTATCTCTTCTGGTTTTTTGTGTTTTCCTCACAGTCTCCTCTATCACCTTGTTAAATTTAATTTCAGCTCATATTATTTCCTACTAAAGGACAGTAAACCCTCTGAGAATACTAGCAATTTTATTTTATATATTTCTTCTTAATCTTGTTGCTTAGATATTGATATGCCTTCATGGTTTTCTGTATTTGGTTTAATTGGTATACATAGTAAATATAGAGAAAGAAATCCAGAAAGCAGTTATAGAAATTATGACAAATTTAGGAAATAAGACAATTTAAAACTAGAACACCACAAGTATAGAAAGCAAAGCGATTAAAATACACACATATAAAGGATAAAAAGTAGAGTAATAAAAGCATTCAAATACAATTATCTTTTTCTGTCCTGTATTAAGATTGTTCTAGGAGGTAGTAAGTATAGTACATAAATTCAAAATCTAATTTTGGTTAATAGAACACAATAGTATGTGTTTATGTAAAGAATTCAAGTGGTATTATCTCAGAAGGCTGGGAAGTTTATAGGCTTTCTTTTATATTTGTAAAAGTGTAGGGGAAAATTTCTATATTTATTTCATTTAACATTACTCATTTTAAAATGCATATGGTCATTTGATTATATAATGTGAAATAGTTTGGATACATGTAGAGATCCACACTTCATTGGTGTCGATACTTTTGTCATTAATTTCAGTAATACTCCCTCCAGGTATACTAGCACTTCAGACATTGGTGTAGCAAAAAAAAAAAAAAATCCATCCTTCTATCTCTCTATCTATTTACCTGACTGTGTCATCACACTCTTTGCATCACCTTATAAGGCACTTCTCTGAATTCATCTAGTTTGGTCGTCATGAAAAAGGCACTCCATTCATTCCATCACTGGGCCGTATAATTTTCTAGTTTGATAGGATCTATCAGATGTGTCATTGGAGGGGGATCACCTCTTAAACCGTGAAGAGACATCTGAATAGTATTTTAGTAATAGGAAATATTTGGAGGGGGGATAATCTTAAATTGTTCTCTAAAACTTTAATCACATTTTATAGATAAAATGAATAGATATATGCACTTTGCCTTTTTATCTCTCCAGGATCTGCATTTGCTAAGGCGAAACCTGAGAGTCCTTGGACTTCCCTAACAAGAAAGGGAATTGTTCGAGTTGTGTTCTTCCCCTTTTTCTTCAAGTGGTGGTTACAAGTAACTTCAAAGGTCATCTTTTTCTGGCTACTTGTTCTTTATCTCCTTCAAGGTATGAACAAATGACAAGAATCTCTTAAGTTCTACACATGTTTTTCAGGATGTTTTAAATTACTATATCTTTGTTTTATATGAATTAATATTAAACTATGCCTTTTATTTAAACCAGCTACAAAATCAGTTTAATATTATCTGTGAAAAGCAAGATCATTATTTTCAAGTTAAAATTTAATGAAATATTGAATATATGAATAGATGGGAGAAAAAATAAATTAGAAGAAATAGGGAGTAAGGTAAAAAGAAGACTCTTTAAGGTCATGGCTCCATAACAATAATCTACTTTTATGGACCCCAGAACATACTTATCTCATTGAAGTAAATTCTTTCTAACTTGGAGATTATTTATCCCCAATGTACATTGTACATTATCCCATATATAGAGCATTTGTCTTGATCTATTACTTGTATGATCAGTTATTTCTTCAGTTTAAACTGTAAGAACTAGAGGGTAATTATAGAGGCCTTCAGGGCTTAGGAATATTTTACTGCTTTGTTTATTCTCACTAGTATTTAACATATTTTAGTCCAATTTTATTTGACTAAATAAATTTTCCATTTCTGAGTTTGTCTGTAAACATGTAATAAAGTTTAGAAGATTGCATGATTATTAAAGTATCACTCAGCAGATTTGAGGTATCAGGTCACCGTGGTATTTAGTTTCATCTTGGTGCCTCATATTTTTATTATAATTTCATCAATAGGATATCTGTCTTCTCTTTTCTGGTCCATATATATTAGAGTTTTAGAACTATAATAAAATGAATTACAAGCAGAAGTAGGAACTAACTTAGGACTTCTGAGCATCACTGTCCTTCTTTCAGTTGAGATCTAGTCTTCAATTTCTGACCATATATACTTTGCTTCTTTGATCCTTCGAGATGCTCTTTATTATGCTAATTTTTAAATTAACCTGAAATATGCCATGGCCACATGTTACCTCTTCTTGTGCATCCCCCCAGTTTCATATATGTAAGTATATGTATATACATTTTTTCTGAAAGGCTGAAAAAAGTTACATATTTTATGTTTATGGCTGGTATCTAGAGCCAAAGCGAATTGTTTGAGCCTGGATTTAAATGATGTGGCAGTGAACTTGAAGGAAAACATACTTCAAAAAA
The DNA here is from genome assembly GCA_028646515.1 of Pseudochirops corinnae. Taxonomy (NCBI): domain Eukaryota; kingdom Metazoa; phylum Chordata; class Mammalia; order Diprotodontia; family Pseudocheiridae; genus Pseudochirops; species Pseudochirops corinnae. The sequence continues at coordinate 437,233,220 of CM053585.1, forward strand.
AGTCGTATTTTTCTTCATATCTTCACAAAGTCAAGAAATGCAGTCTTAGCTTTTAGGTCACCTCTCAAGCATAGCAACTCTTTGGTGGGTTTTATATATATATATTACCTTTACTTAACTTTTAAAATTCTTTCTCATTATTGTCATGAAATGTTTCATAAGTATATGCCACATTTTTATGTATAACTGGCAAAGACTTTCTGTTGTAAGGAACATTACATGTCTGACATGGGATTAATTACTGGTATTATGACCCGTGAATACCAAAGTGCAATGCATTTTATTTTAATCAAAGAGTTGTGAAATTTTAGAGCTACAAGGAATGTCAAGTGTCTCTGGTAAAGACCTCATTGTTCAAATACATAGAGAACTACGTCAAATTTATAAGAATATAAGCCATTCCCCAAGTGATAAATGCTAACAGGATATGAACAGGCAGTTTACAGATGAAGAAATCAAAGCTGTCTATTCATTGCAGACTGTGCCAGCACAGACTGGGCCCCAGCCCCAGTAGGCATGGAGCAGGCCTTAGGGCAACTGAATCACTGGCAATAGTGGCAGTTTCCAGACCTCTCAGCCAACACGTACCAAAGGCATTTAGAAGGTCAAGCCGAAAGGGTCTTTTGCACTTGGGTGAGAGTGAAACACAGTCTAGCACAGGACAAGACAGCACAGCCCTGGTGCCATCAAACCAGGAGCAGACCTTTGGAGTGATTGAATCAGTAGTGGCAGAAGCTATTTCCAGAGCTCTCAGCCCACAGACAGTAAGGGGGTTGAACAACTGATCAGAAGAAGTATACAGGGGTCTTTTTGCTAGTACTGAGGCATGACTCTATTTGCCCATATTTGGGTCTGGCCCCCAGGGCAGTGTCAGGGCAAGGAGGAGCACTAGCATAAGAGAGCTTGTGGCCACAGTGGAGGGGGGGACCCTCCTCACAATTCAGGGCAGAAAAGAGTGCTTGTGATTGCTCACAGACCAGAGCACTGGCTAGGAGACTAGTAAATACCTCTCTTTTAGATCATACCATCTTGGAAGAACTGAAAACTTACAGGTCCCTAGAAGTATCTCTGAAAACAGCTGCACAAAACCCCTGAAGCTTGGGACAGTGCACTTTCCACCTTGGAAGCATAGTCCTACGTTAACAAAGAATTAAAAGTCAACTCATGGACTGAGAAAATGAGCAAACAATGGAAATTTTAAAAAACCTCTGACTATTGAAACTTACTGTGATGATAAGGAAGATTAAAACACACACTCAGAAGAAGACAGCAAAGTCAAAGCTCCTACATCCAAAGGCTCCAAGAAAAATATGAATTGGTCTGCTCAGGCCTTGGAAGAGCTCAAAAAGGATTTTGAAAATCAAGTAAGAGAGATAGAAGAAAAATTAGGAAAAGAAATGAGAGTGATGCAAGAAAATCATGAAAAGCGAGTCAACAGCTTGGTAAAGGATACACAAAAAAATACTGAAGAAAATTATATCTTAAAAAATAGAGTAGGCCAAATGGTAAAAGAGGTTCAAAAAGCCAGTGAGGAGAAGAATGCCTTAAAAAACAGAATTGACCAAATGGGAAAGGAGATCCAAAAGCTCACTGAAGAAAAATAATTCTTTAAAAGTAAGGATGGAACAAATGGAAGTTAATAATTTTTTGAGAAATCAAGAAACAGTAGAACAAAACCTAAAGAATGCAAAAATAGAAGACAGTGTGAAACATCTCATTGGAAAAACAACTAACCTGGAAAATCAGGAGAGATAATGTAAAAATTATTGGACTACCTGAAAGGCATGATAATAATTTTAAAAAAAAGGCTGGACATGGTCTTTCAAGAAATTATTGAGGAAAACTGCCCTGATATTCTAGAACTAGAGGCTAAAATAGAAATTGGAAGAATTTACTGATCATTTCCTGAAAGAGATCCCAAAATGAAAATTCCCAGAAATATTATAGCTAAATTCCAGACTTCCCAGATAAAGGAGAAAAAAATGCAAGCAGCCAGAGAGAAACAATTCAAATATCATGGAGCCACAGTCAGGATTACACAAGATTTAGTAGCTTCTACATTAAAATACTAGAGGGCTTGGAATATGATGTCCCAGAGGGCATAGGAGCTAGCATTACAACCAAGAATCACTTACTCAGCAAAACTGAGTATAATCCTTCGGGAGGGAGGGGGGCGGGAAATGGATATTTGGTGTGATAAAGGGCTTTCAAGCATTCTTGATGAAAAGACCAGGGCTGAATAGAAAATTTGATTTTCAGATACAAGAGTCAAGAGAAGCATAAAAAGGTAAACAGGAAAGGGAAATCATAAGGGACTAAATAAGTTTAAACTGTTCACATTCCAAAATGGGAAGATGATACTGGGAACTCATAAGACTTTTCTCATTATTAGAGTAGTTAGACAGAGTCACAGGTGTGAGTTGAATGTGAAGAGGTGATATATCTAAAAAGTAAAATTAAGGGGTAAGAAGAATGTACTGAGAGAAAGAAAGGGAGAGGTAGAATGGGATAAATCATCTCACATAAAAGAGGCAAGAAAAAATTTTTAACAGTGGAGAGAATAATGGGAGAAGTGAATTGGCTTAAAGAGGGAATAACATACACACTCAGTTGGGTATAGAAATCTGTCTTACCCTACAGGAAAGTAGGAGGGGGAGGTGATAGAAGGGATGGCAGACTGGGGTATGGGTAATCAGAAGCAAAACACTTTTGAGGAGGGACAGGGTGAAAGGAAAGAGAAAACAATAAATGGGGGAGCATGGGGGTAATAGGATGGAGAGAAATACAGTTAGCAATAGTAACTGTGAAAAAACATTTGAAGCAAGTTTCTCTGATAAAGGTCTCATTTCTCAGAGAACTGAGTCAAATTTATAAAAATAAAAGCTGTTTCTCAACTGATAAATGATCAAAAGATATGAATAGTTTTCAAATAAAGTAATCAAAGCTATCTATAGCCATATGAAAAATACTTTAACTCACTATTGATTGAAAAAAATGCAAATTAAAACAATTCTGAGATGCTTCCTCATACCTGTTAGATTAGGACAGAAAAGGTAAAAGAAAAATGTTGGAGGAAACATGGGAAAAATGAGACTTTATTGCACTGTTAATAGACACAACCATTTCTGTAGACCAATTTGGAATTATACTCAAAGGGCTATAAAACCATGCATATCCTTTGGGCTAGCAATACCACTACTAGTTCTGTGTCCCAAAAGAGAGAAAGAAGGGGAAAGGACTTATATGTACAAAAATATTTATAGCAGCTCTTTTTGGGAGATAAAGAATTAGAAGTTGAGGGAATGCTCATCAATTGGGGAATGTCTGAACAAGTTGTTATATGTGATTATAATGGAATAATATTATACTATAAGAAATGCTGATCAGGATGCTCTCAGAAAACCTGAAAAGACTTGCATGGGCTGATGCAAGGTGAAATGTACTGTGTCCAAAGTAAAAGCAATATTATAAGATGATCAACTGTGAATGACTTGGCTATTCTCAGCAATAGAGTGAACCAAGACAAATCTGAAAGACTTAAAATGAAAAATGCTATCCATACCCAGAGAAAAAATTGATGGTGTCTGAGTACAGATTGATGCATACTTTTTTGTTTTACTTTATTTTTCTTGAGTATTTTTCTTGTCTATGTTTTCTTTTACAACACGACTGTTATGGGTATGTTTTACAGGACTACACATGTATAACCGATGTTGAATTGCTTCCCTTCTCAATGAGGGTAGGTGGGGAGGGAAGAAGGGAAAGAATTTGCAACTCAAGAGTTTTAAAAATGAATGTTAACAGTTGTTTTTACACATAAATGGGAGGAAATACTAAATTTAAAAAACCCAACTGTGAGTACCCTTTTATCCAGGTCTGTATCCCAAAGAGATCATAAAAAAGGGAAAAAGGAGCTATGTACACAAAAATACTTATAGAAGCCCTTTTTGTGGTGACACAGTATTGGAAGCCAACAGAATGCCATTCAGTTGGGGAATGGCTGAACAAGTTGTGATATAGGAATGTAATGGAATACTATTGTGCAGTAAGAAATGATAAACAGTCAGATTTCAGAAAAACTTGGAATGACTTGTATAGACTGATACAAAATGAAATGAGCAGAACCAGGAAAACATTGTATGCACTTATCAGCAGCATTGTGTGATGACCAACTGTGAATGACTCTGCTCTTTTCCACAACACAATGATCCAAGACAAGTACAAGCGACTCATGAAGGAAAATGCTTTCCACTTCCCAGATAAAGAACTGATGGACTCTGAATGCAGATCGAAACATATTCTTTTCATTTTATTTTTTGTGTTTTTTCTTTTGATCTTTTCTTCACTTACTATGACTAGTATGTAAATATGTTTTACATGATAACACATGTATAACCTGTACAAAATTGTCTACCATTCTTGGAAGAAGGGAGGGGAGAGAGAGAGGGAAAAAAATTTCGATCAAAATCTTGTAAAAATAAATGCTACAAATTGCTTGACATGTAATTGGAAAACAAATTGTATTTAAAAAATATTTTTCACTTGGGGAAAAAAAAGAATTTACAACCTTTTATTTTAGCTAGTAGCACAGTATTATTGTTTGCCACAAGGAAGTGTGATTGCAGATGTGTGAGATGTTAACAGTTTGAGGAACAACTAGTAAAACTTTGAGAACCTCTAAGGTGAGAACCTCAGAGGGAAGGAAGGTTTGGTTTTTTTTTTCCTTTTTTTTTTTTTGGAGGGGAGAAGGCAGGGCAATTGGGGATAAGTGACTTGCCCAAGGCCACACGGCTAGTGTGTTAAGTGTCAGGTCGGATTTGAACTCAGGTCCTTCTGACTCTAGGGCTGGTGCTCTATTCACTGTGGCACCTAGCCACCCCTGAGGGTTTTTTTTTTTTTTTTAATTTATAAGAACAATTCAGTTTATACACATCAACACCTATCTTAGCAAGAAAATTAAATATTTTAGGAAGGAAGGCCTTAAGGGTACCTTTCTGGGAAACTAACTTTATCTGGCTTTTAGCAGATATGTCTCCTCTCTAAAATAATTTGTGATTTGTCTTATTTTCATTTAAATAAACAACACAAAGTATTTTCAAG
>CM053585.1:437238819-437272621 GCA_028646515.1 Pseudochirops corinnae
ATTGTGAATACTGCATTGCTGATACAGGGGGACACACTGGGATGGCTGTTTTGGGGTGGTGGGTAGGGCAAAGAAGGGGAGAAAATATGTAACTCAAAATCTTGTGGAAATGAATGATGCAAACTAAAATAAAATTTAAAAAAAAAAGTGCTTACATGATATGTGCAAAACACTGTGCTAAATACTGGGAATATAAATTGAAAAGTAAGAAAGTCCATATGTCCAAGTTCATATTCTAATAGGTGAGACAACATATATGGAAAGTTTCAGCTGTAAGTTAAATGATGATCCTTAAGGGTGCAGCAGCAACACAGATGGTTAATGTATCCTCCTTAATGTCATACCCTACATATCCCAGTTATTCTGAATCCCTGTGGAACATTATCCAAACCCCATTCCCCAACTAATACCTCCTGATACCTTATTCCCATCTCTTGAAACCTCCCCACCCCAAAGTGCCAACCAAATGCAATTCACTCCTTTTAACTGTGCTCTCTGAAATGCCTGTTCCACGGGCAATAAAATTCCCTCATCCAAAATTTTTTCCTCTGAGACCCCTGTCACCTCCTAGCAATCACTTAAACCTGATTCCTCCCCTGATGACATAGTGTCCCTAGCCATCTTTTCCAAAACTGAGAATATCCTCACTCATTTGCCTTGGCTCACTGATAGAAGCAAAGGAATGGACTAATCCTTGCTCTCCATTGCCACTTCTAGATTTTTGCCCTTATCTTCATTACTCAGTAACTTCTGCTTTGAGGTTCATGTAATTTCAAAATTCTGGTAACTGTTATCTATAGACTTTGATGTTATACTCTTTCCTCCCTCAATAAATTCAGTACTGATTTACAGTTATTCTCTCCTCCACTACTCCTGACCTCATACTAGGGGACTTCAACATATATACCGACTCTCCCTCAAACACACTAATCACTTATCTTCAATCTCTCATTGTCTATTCCCTCCTTCTCTACTGCCTACAAACATGCCTATGTTACTCCCTTCTTCAAAAGAACCCTCACCTTGATCTTTCAAGGTGCTATCATTCTGTATTTCTTCTGTCTTTTGCGACTAAGCTTCTTGAAGAGGCTGTAAACAGATGCTTCCAATTTCTCTACTCTCCTTAATGTCTTATAATCTGGCTTCCAATTTCATCATTCCACTGAAAGTACTCTCTCCAAAGGCAGACACTTACTAGCTTTGTGACCCTGGAGAAGTCACTTAGCCTCTTTTTGAGTTTCCTTATTTACAAATGAGGCTAATAATAGCACCTACTTCCCAGGGTTATTGTGAAGTTCACTTGAGATAATATTTATAAAATACTTAGCACAGTGTCTGGCACAGAGTAGGCACTATATAAATGCTAGCCAAATCCAGTGGACTTCTCCTCAGTCTTCTTCCTAACCTCTCTGAGGTCTTTTACATTGCTGATAACCCTGTGCGCTCTCTCCTGGTTCTTGTCCAATCAGATCTCTCCTCATCCTCCTCTGCTGGATCCTTATTAAGGTCATGCACTCTAACCATCAGTATCCTTCCTACAAAATCTGTCCTGGATGCTCTATTCTTCTCCACTATTTCACTGGTGATTCCATCAGGTCCCACGGATTTGATTACCATCTTTGTGTTAATGAGTCTCAAACCTACCTGATCTATACTCACTTCTCAGCTGACCTCACATCTCCAAAAGCCTTTCAAACATTTCCAACTGGATGTCCAGTAGACATCTTAAACTTAATGTCTAAAACAGAATCCATTATCTTTTCCCCAAACCCTCACCATCTCCTATTTTCCCTATTATTGTCAAAGTCAATGTCATCCTCCCAGTTCCTCAGATTTATAACCTAGGTGTCATCCTCTACTCCTCACTATCTCTTACCACACACCAGACCTTCCCTCCTCATATCAAATCTGCTGCTAAGGTCTATCCATTTCACCTTTGCAATAGCGTTGAATGCACCACCATCCCCTTCTCAACCACCCTAGTACAGTTTGTCATCATCCCATGCTTGGAGTATTCCAATAGCCTACAAGTGGGTCTGTCTGCCTCAAATCTCTCTCCACTCCCGCCCATCCTCCATTCAGCCACCAGGGAACACTCCTAAAGTGCAGATCTGACCACGCTCCACTCAGGAAAGTCCATTGGCTCCCTGTCACCTGTAGATCAATAAAATTCTCCATCTACCACTCTAAATCCTTCATAATCTAGCATCCTCCTCCAATTTTCCAATTTTGTTATACTCTTTTCTTACTCTCTTTGCTCTGTATTCTTCAGTTAAGTGACACTGGCCTCCCTGTTGTTCCACAAACAAGACACTGTCTCTCAGCTCCAGGCATTTTCTCTAGGGGTCCATCTTACAATGCTTTCACTCCTCGTCACCACCTAATGGCTTCCTTCAAATACCAAGTAAAATCTTAACTTTTCAAGGAAGTTTTACTAACCAGTCTTAATGTTCTTTTAATTATTTCCTATTTATTCTATATATCACTTATCTGTACATATCTGTTTGCCTATTGTCTGCCCAAACACACTGTGGATTCCTTTACAGCAGAAAATAGTACTTAGTACTTAGTAATTTCATGGCTCCTGGCAGTAACCCACATTAGGTGCATAATAAATAGCTATTGATTACTGACCATTATTGGGGAGGGAAGGGAGTGTTTGCTACTCCCAGGGCTCCAATGCTTTATCTTCTTGCTGCTGGAAGCTGGTCAGCAGTTGTTTCTGGTAGTGATAAGGAAGGTGGGTCTCCTTCACCACAATGATTTCTCTTGAAGATGGCTGTGGGGGTTAGACATATCTGGTGGCCTGGGAGATACTGATCTTTCCAAGGCTCTTGGGTTCAGTATCCTTGGCTGTTTCTATTGGAGTCTGGGTGCAGATGGAGGTCAAGGTAGTGGTGGTAGTGTTTTGACTAGCCTGGCATGGGCTGCCTCTTGTCTCTCCCTCGGGGTTATCATACTGCTTCTGCTAAGCTGGTTTGACTGCCTATTCATTTCTTACAAAGGTTTTGTTTTGTTTTCCCTTTCTCAGTTGATTTTTTCTCCAGGGGTGGGGGAGTGGGGGTAGGGGGCTCAGGGTCTGAAGCAATATTTAGCCCAAGACCACTACAGCAACTCAAGCATGAGAAAAGAATTTATATACATTATTTACATTCTTAAAGCATCTATCACATAAGACATTCTGCTTTGCTATTTCAAAACATACTTCAAAGACTAAATCATCATTACATTTATAGACCAGTCAACATGACAACATCTTCTGGGTTTACTTGTTTTGGATAATTTAACTTTAAAGAATATTAGAAATAACAATGAATACCTTACTCCAGGAACAATTAAAATACCAGAAAATTAATGTCCCTTTGGTTATGTGAAGTTCCTTTGCATAAAGGCACACATAGGACACATCACTGATGTTTTACTACATTTCGAAGTTAGAAATAGGGCCATGGAAGAACTCAGAATCAAAAACTCAACTTTGAGTCCTAGCTTTGTCATTCATTCATTCTGCATCATGATATTGGTGCAACATAATTGCATCACACTGAGAACAAGGTTTCTTCACCAGCAAAACAGAGGTTACAATACTTATAATACTTATTTTGTAGGGCTTCTGTGAGGAAGGAGCTTTCTAAACCATAAAGTGGCATATTCCCCCCTATTAGAAGATAAGCTACTTGAAGGCAGGGGCTGTTTTTGCTTTTTCTTTTTAACCTCCACCACTTAGCATAGTACCTAACATATTAAAATAATAAGTACTTAATAAATTCTTATTAATCAATTAATATCAATGTAAGTTAAATGTTAATGAGTCCTTGGACAGTTTCTTCCCTGTTATACAGGTATACTAAAGCTAAAATTAAAAAGAATAAGAAATACTTGAGAGCAAATTACTCTTGGATGCTGTGATTCTGATTCCCTGGCATATTAGATGGTTGGCATAAGATAACTCTCATCAGTAACTACAAAAGCCCTCAGCTAGGAGGGTTTTGTGGTTACTATAACGGGATTCCAGAATTGCAGCTGCCCTAACTAAGCAAAGGTTAGGATGAGGACAAAGTTTTAAATCACAGGTCCAACTTATCAGTCATATGACCCAATGATTCATTTAACTTCTCTGAACCTGTTTCCTAAAATGTAAAATGGATCATAGTTGGAAAGGGCTTTAGTGATCAAGTCCAACCTCTACATTTTACTGATGAGGAAACCAAAGCCCTTAAAACAAGGTGAGCTGCCCAAGAGCTGATAGCTGCAAAGGAGGTAAAATTGGGCCATTTCTCATGGATCCAGGTAGGCACTATGGCCTCATGCTATGGGACACATGCTCTAATTCCTTGCCAGCTCCTGACTGGTCCACTGGTCTCATTGACTGTAGTAGTGTTGAAGATAACTGAAAACTGGGACAAAGGGAAACTCCCTTCATCAGTAGGCTACAAAGCCTGGTTAGGTGCTCTACTCTTTCTTTTGAAAACCTGTTGCTTTGGGACTCTAGCAACTTTCTCTTAGACCTTCGGGGGTCTGGCAATGGAGAGGGTTTGGAGGAAGTATTTTCTAGCAGAAATAGTGGCTACAAACACATGGTAACAGGAATATATGCTTGCCCTGGTAAGTTTGAGAACTGACTTTAAGTCCCCATCTATCTCCTCTTCTTTGTGTTTCTCTCCAAAACACAAGTGACTAAATATCAATCTTGAGAGATGGTTGCTTCTAATCTTTAGATTTTTTTTGTATCATGGACCCCTTTTGGCAGGCCAAGCAAACCTAAGGACCCCTTCCCTTCTTAGAATAATGTTTTAAGAATAAATGGATGAAATGCTAAAATTCAGTTAAGGTAAGTAAATTTTTTTCTCATTCAAGTTTATGGACACACTGAAATCCTAGGATGCTAGGTTCTTACCCTGGCTTAAGAATTCCTGCTTTACAGATTACCTCAAGAATTCTAGAATTCCTGGGTTCCTCAGTCTGCTCCAGACACTCAATAAGAGGGGCTTCCTGCTACCACACAATTTCTTGTAGGAGATGACCTCTGGAACCTGAAAGAACTCAAGGGCCATTACTGGATATACAAAAGATCTGAATCTTTCAAGTTGTTCAGACAGCATAAATCTGAGATAAATATACCTTCATTAGTTACACAAAGTTGTTTTTATAATTAGTTATTTTATGTTTAAAGTATTTGTTAATATGGAGCTTATAAAAGTCTTGGGTATTAAAATTTTTTATAGTAAAAGAAATAGCCATTCTATTTCTGATGTTTACTTTATACTTTCAGAACCTTTTCTAAAAGGGATCCTATTAAACTCTTCTGTGGAAACCTTAGATATGAGCCATACTTCAGCTTGGTTTTGGAGATTTTCCTCCAGGGTTCTACTCCAGGGTGGTGGTATAACAAGGAAGTGAGAAAGGAAAAAAGGCTTAGTACTCGACTTTGGGGGCAGGTTTCCCAGCAGAATGGATCTGGTCTCTGTTTAAGTCCACAACAAGAGCCTCACTCCTGAGAGGAATTTCCCTGGGCCATCCAGCAGCAAAGCTGGGATTTAAAGTGAAGTTTTCTAATTCTACATCCAATACTTCCATTACCTACCTCAAAGAAATAGTCTCATGAGTTAACCAAACAAAATGCTAAATACTTTATAAATATGAGCAATTCCTGGTACCAGTGATATTAATGTTTTCTATTACAGTTGGTATTTAGTCATAACGACTGAGAAATAGCTTTTGATTATGATGAGATCTCCATCCCAGCAATACCTCTCAAATACAGGTGGGTTATACAGGATGGGTTGGGAGAGAGGAGATGGTTCTCCCATAGAAAAATGACAAAAGAAATGGTTCCAGGGGAACTGTGATGACCAAAGCATAAATGAACATTCTGTAACTGGCCCCAACTGGCCAACTACAGAGTTAGGAGGAGATTTTTTTCCTCCCATAGGAGGATGCATAACTAGAATTATGAGCATCTTCAAAAGAGCCTGACTCCATTCCAACTATCTCTTTCTGCTGGATTACCAACCAGTGGAGTGAGGTCAGTCTTTTATTTCCTCACAGCTTTGGGTGAGAGAACCATGCTTTGGGGGGGGAAGCTATGAGGCCTTCTCACTCTGAATCTATATAGCCCCCCCAAAACAGTGCTTGGTCCTTGACTTTTTAGTTCTTTTCTATTTTAGATTCGGGAAATGGAACTCCTGACCTTGAGAATTACAAAGGCCAGAAGCACATGCCATAGCAATCCAGGAATCTAAGAACCTGGGCTGTTGTTAACAGTCAGGTCAGGATTCCAGCCCGGCTGAAGCTGGAAACTATGCTGTCCCTTAGACCTAAACTTGATGAGACCAACGGAGCAATGAGGGATGTGAACTAAGTTTTGAGACTAATTCCTCCTTCCACAGAGACTGAGGTGTTATCTTGGACTAATCACCAAAGTAGGGGTGGAAGGGCACTACAAAGACAATTAATTCATGGCAATTATTTGCTGCCTCGTGGAGAGTTATTTGGACTACCTAATATACAGACAGATATTGACTCACCTCAGCAGACTCTAAATAAAAGAAGTTGCCTGTTCATCATACAAAGAATGCCTGACCCAGACAGTAATTCAGAAACAGTCATTTCATGTAAAGAAGATTCTATAAACTGTAGTTCAACAGCTAGTTCAAATAATGGAATAAAATTAAATCTAGAAGCAATTCCTTTCCTCTCTGGCACGTCAACAATAGTGGTTCCTGGGGTACAGTGACAATCTTCAGATTATAATAACACTGCCAGCCTTGCCAAAAAAGCTGTTACAGAAAAAAGGAATAAAAGGAAGTCTCACCACAATATAATTTATTCTCTCAGAAATACAAAGGGATATAATGGGGAAATTCAGCCTTTAAGCAAATCTATACTGGGAAAATAGTAACAGCCCTTATTATCAATATCCTGGAGAGCTATAGTTCTCTAAAGAAATACAAAGTATAAATAATCATCTAAAAAAAGTATTCAAAATCACTCATAATCTGAAGAACACTAAAACAATTCTCATACTATCAACTCATTTCCGATAAAGTGACAAGGACAGTTAAAAGTAGAAAAGATGCTGGAATGTATTCAGGGAAATACACATACTAATTCACTAATGGTGGAACCATGAATTGGTCCTATTACTCAGGAGCATAATTTGGAATTGTGTAAGTTACAAAAATTCTTATCTTTTCAGTGATCCCAGTGATCCACTCTAAAGGAGGTTATTTGATAAAAATTCAATTCAAGTAAGTTAGAATTTACATTATACAAGGAACTAGTGAGGTACCAGTGATACAGAGACAGAAATTAAAAAGTAACAGACAAATAATCACATTTTAATAGGAAGGAAGGGAGGGAAGGAGGGAGGGAGCTAGGGAGTGAGGGAGAGAAGGACAGGGAGAGGGAGAGAGAGGAAAGAAAGAAAGAAAGAAAGAAAGAAAGAAAGAAAGAAAGAAAGAAAGAAAGAGAGAAAGAGAGAAAGAGAGAAAGAGAAAAAGAGAGGAAGGGAGAAAGGAAGGAAGGAAGGAAGGAACGAAGAAAGGAACAAAGGAAGGAAGAAACTAGGGAGTCAGCAAAAACTTCCCATAAGAGGTGGTACCAGAGGTGAGTCTTGATTCTAAGTGCCAGAAATAACGAAGGAGTAAAGTCCAAGTAGCCTATGCAAAAGCACAGGGGAGGATCGAGTTGATACCAAGTGTCAGTTTGATCAGACCAGGGAATCGGCAAAAAAAAGTATATAAAAGGAAACTATTCATGACAGCACAATTTTTTTTTTTGGAGGGGAGAAGGCAAGGCAAATGGGGTTAAGTGACTTGCCCAAGGTTACACAGCTATTAAATGTGTCAAGTGTCTCAGGCCAGATTTGAACTCAGGTCTTTCTAACTCTAGGGTCAGTGCTCTATTCACTGCACTGCCTACCTGCCCCAACAGCACTATTTTTAATAGTAAAAAAGTTGGAAAGAAATCATGGGCCGTCCATCAGTTAGAGAAAGCAGAAAAAAATCATAGCACACAAATGTACTGAAATATTACTGCCACTATAAGAAATGACTAAATACTTCAAAGAAATATGGAGAAAACCTTCAGGGGAGTGATATAGAATGAGAAAAACAAAAACAAAACAGCGATATACATAATTACTAGAACTATATAAATGATAACTTCAAAGGGTAACAAAACATGAAAAACACTGGACAATACCAGTATTAACCTATAAGAAATTCACTGTCTCCCTGTTTTTAATAAAAAGAAAACTCTGAAGTTTAAGGCTATGTATAGTTACAATGGGATCACTCTTTATGCCTTTTACTTTCTTAGGGGTATTACATATCATAGGGAAATCAACTGCGACTATTGCTATAATTTTTATGATGGTTTAAAACAAAATCTGTCAATTTAAAAAGTGAAACTTTTTTAAAAGTTGCTTTTACTGGTTGAAAAATATATCAATATCACCATAAAGAATCATCCATCTCTATTCCTTTCCTCTAAGTTTTAAACTAGTAAATAAAAAGAAAATATGTTTATGGAAAGTAAACTGGTTTGTTTGTTTTTTTTAAAGTAAATTGTTTTTACGGCTGCTTAAGAAATCAAATGATTTTCCCTCACTTTCCACAAAGTCTTCTATTATCTTTTACCCATAACCTCATAATGTACTTTTCTCCCATAACATAATTTCCCCCTATAAAAGATACTTCTAAATCCCTATAAGTTTATAATTGACAAAAAAAGTAAAATTAAAAATGTAAATAAATTTTTGTCCTATTTCAGAACACAAAAGTAGGAAAATTTCTCAGGACAACAAATTATTCTTGGTGTTGAATTTAATATATTTTGTCAAAATAACACCACAGATAACCCTACAAACAGCAATTTAACATCTAAACATCTAGAGTTCTGGACAAGATTTTTAAATGCTGCTTAATATCTGTAAACAAAATATATCTATATAAGTCATCTCCTATAACACTGAAAGCTCCATCAACACCACCACCAATAGTGCCCTCTATAAAAGTGGGTAGATAATAAATGAATGAATACAAATAAGTAAAGAAAACAAACAAAAAACTGATACTCATTCTATTCAGAGCTAGTACAACTGCCTAACCCCACTGGTTAATTTTAGACTGGCAGTGGCAACCTACCAACTTATTTCACCAGTAAGATGTCTATTACACCGTGTTTATATTTAAATAGCCTGTAAGAAATTTGGAGTATACTTGGCAAGCATGCAAACCCCTGACTAATGTCTCTATTTGGAGACATGGAAAGAAACAGGTTTTAGAAAATAGTTTCCAGCATATACTAAATTATTCCTTTTCCAGTCCCAAACAGGAATGAGTAGCTTATTCATTTAAAAATGCACAGGCCTATTCAAATATCATTTGGTCCCCTGCAGAAGTCAACTACATGTATTTTATTATTTAAATAATAACTAAAGATCTATACTTTGCTTTGAAAATTGTTATTACTATAGAAAACAAGAGTGCCCTTTTGAAAATTCAATTTCCTAACCTATTCCATTCTCTATTTGGATAGTAACTACTAAATTAAAGCTTCCCACAATCAATAATCTTGCTTTTATTTACTATTTCTTTCATAAATTAACAGTAATAACACACTGTGGACTCGAAGGTAGTAGAGCTCTAATTGCTAAAATGTTGCAAACTCCTCAAATGAAATGATCATTGCTTACTTAATATAGTACTGCTTCCCCATGAATATGATACAACTTTACATCAAGTATGTAAAGAGCCCTCTGATCAACTCAAAATATAGATCTCAACTTTGACCTGATGGAGAATACTCTCCCCTCTCCTTACTAGAACCCAAGGTACAGAAATGATGATGCCCAAATACTTATAAGCAAGGATCTCAGCGCTAGTATTGGGAAGCTGGTAAATTTTTTATTGCCCTAAGTTTATGGTCCTGCAGTTTCTTCTACTTTTGTAACATCTCTTGTATATACCTCCATTCTGTTCTCTGACTCTGCCACTGCCCTGAGTTCTTTATCACCTCAACCTGGACTATTTCAATAGCCTGATGATGCTCTCCCTGGCTCAAGTCTCTCTCCACTCAAATTTAATCTCCACTTAGCTGTCAAATTGATCTTCCTAAATCATAAGTCTGAATGCATCACCTCTCATCTCCATTCAATCAGTGCCAGTGGTTTCCTGATGCCTATAGGATCAGATATAAAATCCTGTTTTATCCTCTTCAATAGTCTAGCCTCTTCCTCCCTTTTCAGCCTTCTTACACATACTCCCTTTACATATACTCTAGGATCCAGTGACAATGGTCTTCTTGCTCTTTCTCAGATAAGACCCTAGTCTTAAAAGTCCAACGGTACGGACTCTCTTCATTGGTGGAGATCAATGCTGTTTGTGAGGGTCAAGGAATAAATAGCTGGTGAAAGCAGGAGAGAGGAGGCTCAAGTATCTTTAGTCTTTTCAGATTTTATAATCTTCAGGCTCTGCATTTCCTTCAGGTCCTTCTGGTTTCCAGCTCCAAAAAAAGAAAATGGACCACACCAAACCCATTTGAGGTTGCTAAAGAGAAAATAAGACTCCAGGATCCTCTCTGGCTTGCTACACTAGAAATTTCAGGGAATTTCCTCTTGGGTGAGATCCGTGACTCTCTGTTGGTTGGGCTGAGTTTCTTATATCCTAATGGGAGAGTTTCTTCCATTGGTATTGTCTGGTTATATATTCTCCTATGTATACTTACTGATTTGTTTTCACGTCCACTAACAATATTTAAGGAAGCAGACAGATATAATTCTGGTCCAGTACCTCTTCTCTGAAGAGAGCAGAGTGGCCAAACTTCTGGCTCCCACCTCCTGCTTCCCTTCCCGGCAGGAATTAAAGTTTCCCTTGGAGAATGGGATGTGGATGAGAAATGAAAGATTAGCAGAGTCCATGACACAAAGTAGTACCTTAATAAATGTTTATTTACTGACTGGCTTGGGATCCAATAGTAAGACAATGCATTCCACTTCTGGGACCAGATGGGATGATCAGTACTTCTATGAAGGATAAAGGCTGGTTCTCTATAGGAATTCTTCATACCTACCCATATAAACAGGCTGCCAATCACTTCCATCCTTAGACTGCTATAAACAGGGGATTGTCTATCTAGATTCCATTTCTCTGATTCAAAAGCAGATAGTAATAGAGAGACTGTATTGACCAGTGGTTGACCAGTGGTTTCTGTATTACACTGGAATTAGATGGGAATGGCTAAACTAAACATTTGTGACATTCTTCATACACACTAACAAAAACCTATTTCTGAAGAATGCTATTTAATATTCAATCAATACAAAAGTGCTAAGCATTTTATTACTTCTGTATTTTAAATACTAATAATGAATGAGGTCAGAAGGACTTCACTAATTTACGTATACCACTGTGGTTAATCGGCACTACTTGTTCATCTGTCTAGAAGAAGGTTGCTAGGTAGCAAAACAAGATTATACTCTAAGGGGATGCTAGGTTCTCTTCTCATTTCCCTAATTCCCATCAGGGACTTATTTTTGTGAGCTGGTTCAAATAACAAAGAATAATAACTCCCAATATCCCTAAATCAGCCCTCTAAGAAAAAAAACATCTACAAAGAGAGAAGGGAAGGAAAGGAGAGGGAAGAGGAAAAGATGGGAAAGAAGAAGAGATAAGAAGAGAAAAGAGGGACCAGGATTCAGTCTTGCAGGATATTAAAGTCTGGAAAGGAGACAGATGACAATCCGGCAAGAGAGACTGAGAAATAGCTGTCAGCCAGGTAGGAGGAGAACCAAGATATGTTAAAGATGTCAAGGAATGAAAAAGAATCCAAGAAGGGATAATTAATGTCAAAAGATACAGAAAAATCTGAAAAGGATTGAGGTCTAAGATCACTAGATTTCATAATTAAGAGATCATTTATAAGCTCTGAGAAAGAAGTTTCAGTATAGCAGTGGGTTCAAAAGTCAGTTTATAAAAACTGAGTGAGAAGCAAAGTGACAGCATGTACCCTAAGGATATCAAAAACAGAAAGGTGCCATATATACCACACAATATTCATGGCAGTACCATTTGTAGTTTAAAAAAACAACTGGAAATGAAATAGATGCCTATCAACTGGTGAACAGCTGGCAAAGGAGTATAATGGGATATTATTGCATCATAAGAAATAATTAATATGACAAATTTTTTTAAAAATGGGATGACTTATTTGAACTATTTCAGAGCAAAATAACAGAGCTAGTATAGCAATAGAAATGACGACAATAATGTAAGTGAAAACATTTAAGGCTGCCAAACTCAGATTAACTGCAATGATTAATCTTGGTGCTTAAAGAACAAATACTGAAATATACTGCACTCCTCAGCAGAAAGTTGGGAGACTACATTAGTACACAAATGTAATGTAGTTATATTCAAAGTTGAAACTCTTTCTTCTCCCTAATATAAGGCTCTTTATGTATTAGAAGTTTTCCCCCTTACAAAATCCCAGCTCCTCTCTAGAATCTAAACTAGCTTTTAATCTGCACTTTCACTTAAGAAAATATTCAGAGATTATTTTCATGGCAATGTCCAAGTAAATCAGATATATCAAGAACTCCCTTGATAAACTCATCTACATAACCAGGTAGTTTTAAATGCTCCCCTCTCCCACTTTTTTTTTTTTAATTATTTACTGCTGAAATGAGGTCTCTTCTTGGAATGCATAATGTCCACTTGGATCCACATGGGTAAAGGTTATGTTCTCAGATAACACACTTTCCTAATTCCTGTTAATAAACTTTGGGTATCAAACTGGGAAATGAACATTCCAATCCTACGCTCCTCACCCCTTTTAACCAATAATAATTCTCAAAGATCCCAAAGTTTATATGTGGGAGCAAAGGCAACAAATATCATCTTGCTTCTCAAAAAGTAAATGTCCTAGAACAGCAGGGGAAACAAGGAAAACAGATACTTTTCCGAGATAAGACCTTTCCTGTAGAAAGGGGAAAACATGTATACCATTTTTGATATGAAATGTTTTGATGAAGATTTAAAGATTTTCAGCATCTCCTCTCTCATTTAAATCACAAGATTCCCATGACACCTCTAATATATCTAAATCCATTGCTACTGCCCTCTTCACAATGTTTAGAAAAGGGGCAGGGGCTGCTTTCCTTCATAAAAGGCTTGGTTTTTCTCCCCTCTTTCCACTTCCTCTCTTTCATTAGTACCTCTTTTTCCCTCCGCTGTTTGTTGTAGTCTGGCACATAAATTACTGCATGATTAATCCTTCCTATAAGAAGGAATTTAGGGGGCTGGACTATTTATAGCTGGGGATAACTATCAGTTCTGTTCAGGTTACTCAGATTAAGTCTCAGGTTTAGAGTACTAGATTCACCCCACTAATAAGGCAACCGACAACTCGTATTTTAGAAGGATCCCCAAAAAATCATACTCAGGGTTACTTGTTGGTCCAAATTTCTTTATTTCTCATGTTTCCTTTATGGCTGTGACAAAGACTAAATTGCTAATGTTTCTTTAGTCTAAAAAATAAGAATGATCTAGGCTGCATTTCTGACTTAACCCTTCAAATTCACTCTACCCCTAGACTTCATAGATTGAAAGTACCTTCCTAACTTTGGTTTCTCTCCTTCTGACTGGCTACTTCCTCCCAGACCCTCCAGGTAAATGAAGAGACCCAAGCTCGTCATGTCTTCATTCTTCTTCAGGTTGTACTTCTGACTCTCTCAGACTTTCTCTGTAATACACCTCCCTACTCAGCCCCACTCCCATCCGGTACCTTCGTCTCCCCTCCTCCTTTTCAGTTTCCTTTGCATTCTCCTGCCCCATTAGAAAGTAAGCTTTTTGAGGGCAAAAAAATGCCTTTCTTAGAGCTCAGCACAGGGCCTGGCACAAAGGAAGCACTTAATAAATGCTTTTTGACTTAACTTATTGACAGTATCCACTACCTTTCCACCTTCATGCTCCTTTATTGCCTATTACTGTGACCTAGGAAGATGTAAAATTCTGGTTGAGTTTTATGGTATTTAAAATGTTTTTTAATTTAAAATAACGTCCAAGAGGCAGCATGATCTACTGGAAGGAACACAGACTTTGGCACCAGGAGACCTAGGTTTGAAACATGGCTGTGATGCATGCTATCTGTATGACCTCAGAAAAGTCATGACCTTACTTAGCTTCAGCTTCCTCATGTAAAATGGAGGCTGAGGTGAGGGGAGGTAGAGGTGGAATTTGAAATGGGAATCCCCAACATACTTTCCAGCTCTAAATCCTCTGACCAACAGTGCTACTCTTATAAATTCTCAACCTCCTCCTCTCCCACTCATCTTCTTCCAGTTATTGATATATACCCCTTTACTTTCTTACCCTCTTCGGCAGAGGATATTTTTAACTTGTAACCTCACTATTATACAATAATCCCCACTTTTTTTTTTTTAACAAATCCCTTATGCCGTATTTTCAATGAAAACCCTTGAATTATTTGAATCCAAATAATCAAAATCTCCTAAAATGCCTCCCCTTAAGATATATCAGCACCTCCTTTGAGGTTAAGTACATCTTCTTTAACACTTAAAGTAACTATGTGATGCCTCATCATGGCTATTCAGTATGACGCAACATTAATCAGAAAATATACAACTTCCTTTCCTTCCCACAGTACCTCCTCTTTTAAAAATGTTAGAAATTAGAAACTGAAAATTGCTTTGTTTTGATGTAGGGCTCAAATTCTGGTTCATTTATGCCAATATGAACAACAGTTAAGCTTATGGAATATCTCTATGTACTAAACTCTAAATTGGGACAAATTGGGACAAAGGAAATTCACTGTTTAAACTCTTACTAAAAGTATACTTTTTCTCCCTTGAAATTAGAATTATCTCAAGAAATGGGAGATGAGAGACTGCTATAACTACAGATGATAGAACATTGCAAAATGCTATTTATAATCACCTGTGAAGAGGATTTTAATTTTAAAAAACTACTTTTGAGTTTGACTAGACTATCTCAAATTATACTTCACAACTTTTCTCTTGGAATTTCAAAACTGATTTTTCAGTGGATCTGTAATTTCAGTATTGCACTTCACTAAATAAAAGTGAGTCTTCCTCAAATGACACTGATCTACAGATTATGTGTATTAAGGACTAAATATTAAGCATTAGTTTACAGGGCAAGTTAAGTAATGCTTAGTATTGTTTTTACCTAGTACATTTAATATAGAACAAGAAAATCCTCCACCTTAAGTGGAAAAATTTAATTTATTAAGTCAAAGATAAGAAAAAAGTATAATCAAGAAATCTAAGTTACACATTTTTCTGGTACTATGTTTACACTCATCATTAGCTGGATAATGCAGAGTTCTAATCTAACTGCTAAATATTAGCAATAAAAAACACAAACATTTTTTATAGGTTTTGCATTTCAATGATTATATATTTGAACATCCTTTGTTGCCTTACCACCCTTCCTCTGCATATCATATTATGTACCATAGATTTAAACAGCAGACAGATGTCCTATGTAGTTGATTTAGTATAAATTTTTATAATATAGCATCTGATTACTAACAGCTTATCTGTCCCTTTATCAGAGCAACACTACTTATTTCACAAATTATTTTACTTCTTTGCATTAAATTTTAAAGTTTCCTACGCTAAAAACAATCTCAAAAGTTCAAAATGTGATCAATACTTTTAAACTAAAGCCAAGTGTCTTGTTTGAACCTCCAGTAACATAAAAAAGGACAATCTTGTTCAGACCTTACGTCTCCTATAAGCTTTCTATATATGCTGTCCAGAACTTAAAATTGAGCTTCAATTAAAAAAACATTTCAAAAATCTATTTTAAAGTATTTTTGGTAATACTACAATTATATAAATCAAGGAGATAAGAGAAAGACTTACAAGATTAGACAACCACTTTAAATGCACACTTACATAACTGAACTTAATGCTTTAAAAAGTAAAACTTAAAGTAACTACCAGCTTACCTTCTTTTGATACCAGACTATAGCATCTGTCACTTTGGACGCCATTTATTCCACTGAGATCACACATTAGTCATTTTAGGCTGTGAAAGAAAAGACACATTGAGACAACTTTACTTCCACGTTCTAAGGATAGTCTGAATAACAAGCATATATAATACCCTGGGTACTTGCAGAGCAAGGGGTGTATGACTATACTTACATTACATCCTTCCTCATTACTATTTTAGCAACAGGCTTTCTTGGTAAACAAAAATCAGTTGCCATAATAACAGAGGGTTCTGCTTGAATATAACCAAGGATTCTTTCTACAAAATATATTGCATGGTATAATAATATAGTCTTATAAAGAACAGAGTTTCTCAGAGTAATTTATAGTATAAATTTTCCATATTGAAATTTATTTTTCCACATTTAAAAATGTGAAAGCAATTCAATTATTAATGCTGCAATATAAAAATTCTATAAGACATTTTGCTTAGAATCATGGAGCTAAAAGATGCCTTAGAAATCATATAACTCAATATACCACTTTCTTTCAGAAATTCCCCTCAAGAGCCCTGCTTGAATATTTCCGATCTCTGCTTTATTATTTCAAATGATGAGGAATTTGCTCTGCTAGGCAGTGTACTATATTGTTAGTATTGAATGTTAAAGCATTTTTTTAATTGAACAGAAAATTATTGTTCTTAAAGTTTCTATCCATTGATCCCAGTTCCGTGTAGCAGCACAAGATAAGCCTCTTCCAGATGACAGCTCCTAAACTATTTAAAGAAAGCTATCATGTCTAACATTCCTATCTCTTTGCCACCTCCAAATTTAGTCTTCTTTTCTTCAAACTTAACTAGATTAACCTTTTTGAATCTTGATTCTAGATTTACCTGGGTAACCTTGAGCAAATCACTTAATCACTCTTAGAACTCAGTTTCCTAAACTATAAAATCAAGGTAGTTGGGCTACATAACCTTTAAGGTCCCTTCTGAATCTAAAACATTTTTCCATATGACATGGTTTCCAGATACCTTAATACTCTGATCACTCACCTTTGTATACTAATTCATTAATTTTCTCAAAGTGTGGTGCCCAGAACTAAATATAATACTGCAGATACATTCTTACCTTAACCCTTAACAAATCAGCACTCTTACTAGCTTTACCATTGTTCAGTTTAATTTTAAAAGAAAAAAAAAGCAGCAATATAATCTACTTTGACAAAGTAGTTCCAGTCATATTTTATATCATTCTCTTTCACATACCATTCAGTCAAACTGGAAAAATAGCTGTACCCCAAATTCATCAAATTTCCTGCCTCCAAGTATTTGAACAAGCTAACTATCATCCTCGGAGCTCAATTCCTCCTCTTTCAACATCTTTAACTTCTTTCTTGTTAGTTCTACCTCCTCAACACCTCTCACATGTATCACTTTTCTCCCATCAGGATTACTCTAGTCCAGGTCCTTATTACCTTTTTCCTAAACTACTGAAAGAGCCTTCTGTAATCAATCTCCCTGCACCGTTCCTCTAAAACCTATATTCCACAAAGCCGTCAAACTGATAATCCCGAAGTGCAGGTCTAACCATATAGTTTCTCTGCTTAAGAAACTCCAGTAACTCCCCATCTTATTACATTCAGACCAATGTTCTAGACAGTTGAGACTTTTTTGGATCCTAATTTTGACATTCTATGTGTTAACTATTTTTCAGCTGTATATGATTTTAAATCTATGTCTTTACATGAAATCATTGATAAAAATGTTAAATAGTACAGGATCAAATATAAATGATCCTTAGAGCATGCCACCAAAGACCTTTCAAACTGACATCAAACAATTTTCTGAACCAGTTACAAATCCACTTAACCCAAATTTCTCCAAATTTTATGTAACATGAAATGTATGTGGAACACTACATTTAATGTCAGATTTTTTTCAATACATTGGTCAGTTCTGCAGAATTTTTTTTTTGCCCTTCCTCATTTTAAAAAAAATCCCTTCTCTGGGAAGGGGCAGGGAAAAGGATATAATGGAAAATATAAGTAATATAAAACAAAACAGCAACAAAAAAATTTTAAATAGTGTAAGAGGCTGTTAAAATCTTGGTAAACTACATCTATGTCACTTTATAGATCATTCAGGCTAATACTCCTGGTGAAAAAAAGATTAGTCTTACATGATCTATTCTCAGTGAAGACACACTAATTGTTTGTGTCATTGTTTCCTTTCCTAAATATTTACAAACTGTCCCTTCAATTTTACCAGAATTTTGCCTAGAATTTTACCAGAAAAATAAGTCAAGTTCACTGGCCTATAATCAGCAGGCTCAGTTCACTTGCCTTTTATGAAAATCAAAACATACACCCTTCTCTTATAACACCTCTGCTATTCTCCACCATATTTTGAGGATCACTGGAGCAGATAGGCAGAGGCAGAATTCATACAACAGAGGAAGCAGTCTCCACCATTCTTACTGTCTCACAGGTTTGTGACTTCAACATTATCCTTGACTCCTCACTCCCTTTCACCCACATAATCAAAGAGATGCCAAACCTTGCTTCTGTCTTCATTTCTTTCACCCAACCCCTTCCCTCTACTCACAAAACCACCCTATACACAACTGCCGAAATGATTTTCTTTGAAGTGCAGTTTTGACTGCATCACTCTGCAATCCAATAAACTAAAGGGGCTCCAGATTGCCTCTAAAATAAAATATAAATTCTTCTGTTTGGCTTTTAAAATTCTTCACATCCTGACGCCAATCTATCTTTCCACCATCACTGGACATTACTCATCTTCCTGAACTCTGTAACCACCCAAACTGGCCTTCTTATTCTAACTCAAACAAAAAGGTACTCCAAATCTACCTTTGTGCTTTTACACTAGCTTTCCTGAATGCTTACCATGCATTCCCTGCTCACCTCCACCTCATAACATACTTCAATTCCACCTTCTAAATAAAGCCTTTCTTGATTACAGATGCAAAAATGTATGTGTGCACTCATGCATGTGTGTATGCTCTTCTTCTTAATATCTAGCTCAATGCCTGACACAGAGTAGGTACTTAATAAATGTCTGCTGAATGACCATCAATTTTGAAAGAGTAAAACATCTAACCTAACCAAGGCCCTACCTAATAAAGCTCAAGCCTGGAAAATGTAAATAAATAAGGCCTCAGGCATTCCTGTACTTTACCTTAAAGATTTTTTTTTTAAAGGGGGCTAGCAGGGGAGAGACTTTACTTAGCACATCTAATAAGACAGAGTCCTGAAGACTGGATAATACAAAAGAGAAAAAGTCAAATAATCCAAGAACAATAAGTAATAACTTGATAAATCAACTCAAAGACTAGTCAAGATACATGTGAAAAAGATAAGGAGAATAAACAATTGAGCCTTCTGAACTCCTCAGAAAAGCACATGGTATCCTCAGTATCACAATTTCCGGTACATACAAAGTGATTAAATACTTTTTGATAGAATGAATGATAATTAATGACAAAATTGACAATGGAAATATATTAACTTTTTGTTAAACTTTATGTTATATGTAATATTTTTCAATTCCATTAGAGGGTGAGGTGCTTCGTGGCAGGGACATGTCTTTAAACTGTCTAAATATGTATCTCCAGAGCCTAGCACAGTGTTTGACATGTAATAAACACTTAATAAGTACTTGTTGACTAATCATTGCCTTTTCAATAAAAACAATGTGTAAAAAGTATAACTAAATATTATTTAACTTGGATATTTTTGTTAAGACTTCATGTAAATCAATTATCGAATCAGAAAAAGATCCTGTTAGCCTGAGCTTCCTAACTTCTGATTCAGAAAATCCAAACACCCTATGACACAGCTTCTTGAAGATAAAAAGAATAAAATAAATGGATTTAAAAATCAGCTACTGAAAGACCTCATCAAAAGTAGAATTCAAAAGTTCACATTTTCAAAACATAAAGGACTTAAAAAAAACCCATAAAGGACTTTTTAAAACTGACTTTCAAACCTCAACATTTTGTAGGCAATTTTATAGACCATGTGATATCATTGTTATTCTATATCCTCAGTAATTCTATGAGAACCATAAAATTCCAAAAAGCAAAACTGTTCAAGGCCACAACTACCATACCACCTTTAGGTTAATAACACTCCCCATACAGGAATTGCGAAGTTTTTCTTCTTTCCTTTTTTTTAAAACATGTAAACAATTTTAAAGAGGAAGAAGCAACATATATAATTAATCGTCATTAACGTCCAAAATGCAAACAGCTGCCTCATCGCTGAAACTTGTCAGCTCTCAAATACATACACGCTCAAGAATTATCTTCAGACGCAGAAGTCTAATTTCCCCTATTGTTACTACAGCGACCTTTCTAGTCTACTGTGCTCCCTAATGGAGGGGCTCAATCACTTCTTTAGAAATGCTCCGTTTACTACAGCCTATCACTGCTGTTCAATGGTCTGTAATCACCTTACAAAGCACGTTTCCCTCAATGTTTCTGTTGCTACATTATCTACCATCATCTTCATTCTTCTATTATATATAAATTTGTTCTTAGTAAATAAGATTGAATTGCTTTCTCAGCAAAGAAAAAAGGCATTAAGGAACCAAAGGCAAGGAACTGAACTAGTCACTTTTATACTTCCCAGTTTACCTTGGCAATTGCCTTACAGTTACCAGCTTCTTTTTATTTTATGACTATCCAATGAAAAAAATCATTAAATAGATAACATGCCATTTTACATTATCCAAGCTAAATATTCCTCATGTTAGTTCAAACAATGTGTATTAAAATGCATTTATTGTGATCATAGTTCCATATGCATTAGACAAAATGTCAGATTCCCCATTCTTCTAAATTCAGTGAAATTATTTCTCTACTCCAGGGGTCAAAATGAAATATTATAAAATAAACAAATTTCAATGAGAGACTTAATGCCATCTCTTATCCAGAAGAAGTGGCTGATTATCTTAAAAGAAAACTTATCTCAAAGAAAATATTCTTACACAATTTGCTTTACCAATCTACAATATAGTGTCTATTTCTAAAAATCAACTGTACTAGTACGCTTAAATCATGAAATGTTCTATTACCACTTATCAAATGCATTCCTATCTATGAAAACAACACATTTTTTGTAAATTATGTGAACTTGGACAAAAGTTATTTACTTCTCTTGAAAACTCATTTGATGTTTTCCTGAATCTCCATCAACAACCTATCAGTGACACTGAGAACCTCATAGTTATTTTAAAAATAGGTTAAGCAACACGAAGAGATATGTTACTGAATCTGATACCAGACACCGCAAACTCTGTGACACCAAAAATTTCACACACAAGTACAGGCAATGCAAATCAACTCACCATGAGAAACTTGGCTTTTTGGAGATCTAATCTCAACAGAATAGATTACTTGTAAAACTGCTTCCAGCTAAGAATTTCCTTAAGTCTTAAATTCTATGATAGTTCATCAGCTACAACACAAGGTTCATGTGGCTATCAGTTGATGATTAGCCTATTTACTTACTATCACAGATTAAGACATTAAAGTCAATCTTTTGAAAAATTTAGACTTGGGATTAGCTCTTATTTAATGAATTGATGATCATGATCAACTAACTGATATGATTTTTTTGATGTGACCTGATCCTAAAGCTATATAGCAGCCTGCAAAGGTCATACTTGAACTTTGCCATCAATAGATCAACTATTTTGTACTATTCCCTCTTTTCATGCTTTTGATTATATAATCAATCAACAAGCATTTATTAATCACCTACTATTTATCAGGCACTAGGCAAGCACTAGGAATAGAAAAAAACAAAAAAAGCATAACAACCCTGATTCTCAAGGAATTCACATTCTTTCTTTATCATTTCTGTAATCAAATTTGTGATATTCCATGAATAACATGAAATATGGTCTTGGTACCATTGACTGGGGGGAAAGATATTAAATGACTTTTAAAGTATGCTTTTAGAGAATCTCAGTACTATGGAATAAAATATCCCTTTAGATGCACAGAGTTATCTATCCCATTCTGTGAAGAGACTTCATGAGGCCTAACAATATCAAGCTACTCTCATTCTCAAATATGAATTCTCTTCTTCCAGCAGTCCAATGATCATTTCCACTATGGGACCTTTGTTTATGATGCTCCTTCCAGGTTAAATGCTCTTCCCTCATCAAAAACTCTATTCATTCTTCCATGATTATCTAAAATCCCACCTCATCCATGAAGTTTTCTAAGGCTACTTGGGCCAACTCCAACATCCCCTGATTCAAGTTCTGGTTCCAACACTTACTAGTTGAAACTTTTTGAGAACATCACAAACTCTCTCTATATAAATCTCTTCATCTATAAAATAAGGATAATAGTGCCTGAAATGGCACTGAGGAAAATAACAAAATTCGTTTAGAAATACAAAAGATTTAGAAGATCACAGGAAACAATGAAAAGAAGTAGGGGTGGGTTGCAGTCATCTGACTAAGCTAGGGTGTGTCAATACCCTCTCCTCCAACTCTCTAGTAGGCCTAGTGATCTCTCCCAGACAATGAAGACCCCCCAAGGCCTGAATGGTGAGCAAACTGGACAAGCTGACCCAGAAAGAGCTACAACAGTTCAAGATGTGCCTGAGGAATTACAAGAAGTTCCAAATCTCAATGCAGGACCTGGACAAAGCTTCCACCATCTCAGAGATGGCTGATCTACTGCTAAAATGTTGCAGAGTGTCTATGACCTAAAGGGTCTTAGTCTCGATTTTCTGGGGGATAGGTTATGAGGACCTGGTAGCTGAGTAGGCATCACAAAATACCACTGAGGAGAAGAAACAATCTAGGAGGATGAGACAGAGGGAAAAGAAGAGATCCAATGCTGCAGAAGGGTAAAAAGGGTCCACTTACCTGGAAAATAGTAAAGGATTTGACACCATCTTAGAAGAGACAATACGAAAATTATAGTCTTAAAATGCAATGCCAAAACCTCTGTGATGTGTGTGTGGAGACAGGTAGATCATGTGCTGAACCGGATATAAACAGAATAAGAAACTGGCTTGAAGAATGCAAGTTTGAATGTAGATCATGTAATGATCCTGAGGAAAAGGAGTTAATGGAGAAATTAACAGAGTTTTGAGATGGAATAGATGGAATAAAAGATGATTTTAGCCACTGCCTTTTTACTTTTATGGCCCATGGGGGAAAAGGCTTTATAAAAACAATACTGAATGTAAGAGTCAACTTAGCAAACATTTCTGAAATGTTCAACATGTCCAGCACTTCAAGAGAAACCAAAAAATCTTTGTAATCCAGGCTTGTAGAGGAGAACAAAAAGACGGTAGTGTTGTTCAAACCAATGATGAGAAAAAGAAACTGAATGGTTCAGAGAAAAAGTGACTCCCCACACTGAGTGATTACTATATCATCTATACTACCCAAGAAGATCACACTGCTTCATGCCACCTAAGTGATGGTTCTGTGATGATTCAAGCAATAGATCAGATCTTCCAGCAACATAACAAGAAGTGGCATACTGTGGATTTTTTTACTCAAGTGAACAACAGAGTGGTGCACACAGACTTTTGTTACTTGGGTAAGAATCCTGTAGAAGTAGCACTAACTATATAGAGTCCACTCTCACGAAAGCTGTACAATTCTGACACTTGGAGGATGAAGAGGAGTGGTTACCTGAGAGCCAGAAGCAGCTGACATGCCACAGCAGAAAGCAATCATATTTCCAGACACTCTGAACAACAATCCCTGTGCTTGTAACTGCTGAGTGAACTGAACTAGGTTCTGAACTCCTATTCTCATCACACTAACTCTAGTTCTGTATCCTAATAAATGATCACAAGCCTCAAAGACACTACAAACTTAAAGACGATTCCCACAGGACCTAAGAATGCCTGTCTGTATTGTCTCAAATGCCTACACTCATGGGCCCACTCTGGGAACTGTTTACTTAAGGCCTAAGAATCACTGCGTTGGGTCCCACCTTTTTGTGGAAGAATAGCACTTCTAGATCTCAAACTATATTATAAAGCAGCAGTCATCCAAACCAATCTGGAATTGATTAGAAAATAGAGAGATAGTAAGTGGAATGGACTGGACAAGGGAGAATAACAGAAAACAAACTGCCTCGAAAAAAACTGAACAAAAGGTAGAGGCAAATACAAAAGATAAAATAGATTACTTGAGACTGAAAAGCTTCAACACAGACAAAATTAATGCATTTAGGAATGAAGTGAAGTGGCTGAATTAAAAAAATCATCAAATTTCTCTGACAAGAGTTTCACACCCAATTTATAGAAACTAAATACACATACACACATACATATATAATGTGCATTTAGATATTATATATATGTAAATATATATTATATATGTAAATATATGTTATATATGTGCATATATACATAGCCATATACATACACATCTATACACACACACACACACACACACACACACACAGAGTCATTCCCTGATAGTTAAGTTGTAGAAGGATATGAACAAATAGCTCTTCTAAGAAGACTTGCAAGGTATTCACAACAGTGTGAAAAAATGCTCTAAATCATTAATAATAAGAGAAACACATATCGAAACAAACTTGAAGTTTTACCTCACACCTGAAAAAGGGCAAAAAAATAAAACATGGCAATAGTCAACATTAGAGAGATTTGTGCAATGACAGAGATACTAACACATTGTTGGTAGAATAGTAAAATGGTATAACCATTTCAGAAAGCAATTTAGAATGATGAATATAAAGTAAATGAAACATTCATACCTTTTGAATTAGAGACTCCCTTACTGGGCTTATACCCCGAGAAAGCTATCTAATAAGAAATCCCTACATACACCAAAATATTTATAGCAGGGTCCATCTTACTATGGAGAACATGAATGTGGATTTTAGCCATGCCTCTCAGTTAACTGACTTTCTCCATCATCACTAAACAGCCTGGGAACAAGAACAAAATAAGCAGACAGAAGTAAAACCAAGAGTGAAAACTGTCAAAGCACATGTAGTTTCCCATTAAATCCTAGCAAGCTTCAAGGGTAAAACCTGAAATAACTAATCACAGAATCCAATGTAACTAGAATATGTCAAAATGTACCAAGTGGGAAGATAAGGTAATATTTGTAGATAACTATGAAAGAAGCAAAATGCTGATTTAAGATTTGATACCAATGGTAAGTAGCATCAACTGGGCTAAACTTAGTTGCTTAAGAAATTTTTGAAACTAATCTATCTAGTGAATCCCCAAAAATCTACCTCCTTAAGTTACTAATAGCAGTAATGATCACAGCTGTTGCTATTATAGTTGTTTGTCCTTCATTCTCAAAAAAGACCAATGACATCAGGAAGGTGATGTCTTGACTTGCAAGTGAAATGGATTTAAATGAGAAAGGACTGTGCAAAGTTACCAGCCTCAGTCTCTCCTCCACAGCCATCTAGGCCCAGTGGCAAGACAAAGATCAGGACACTGTAGATGGTCCTGGTGTAGTAGGAGACCTTGGCCTTTTTAAGCTCAGGTCTTCTCCAGGTTTCAGTTTGTCTGAGGCAAAACCCATTCAGTGATTAATGCTAGGTAAGAAATGACTTTTTAAAAATGGCTTCTTTTACCTACTCAAAAAAAAAAGTCAATCTGGGAGGGGAAGACTCAGGATTTCTGGCCAGAACCGAAACACTTGCTATTTACACTCACTCTAAGCCAACAAAACCCAAACAAAGGTTAACTGAGGATTGAGTTGGGGTCCATTACTGGTCAAGTCAATCAGTGAAAGCCAGAATGATTTGAGTTTAAGGCACAGTCAAGTAGCTTCATGTGAATTCAAATTGGCTTTATCAAAGACTGGTTTAACAGAGATCTATTTCAAGAAATTTATATTCCTTTGGGTAGAGCACCTACATATAAGCATATGATTCCCCATGTGGAGGGAGGGAAGAAGGAAGGAAGGAAGGAAGAAAGGAAGGAAGGAAGGAAGGAACAAAGGAACGAAGGAACGAAGGAAAGAGCAGCATTGTCCAACTGTAACTGCCAGCTGGGGTCCCCAATGGAACAGTTATTACTACTCATAGATTGTTGTTTGTCCTTCATTGTCAAAGAGGACCAATGACATCAAGAAGGTAATGTCTTGACTTGCAAGTACAGGGAGAAAACAACAGATTCAACTTTTAGACATATTAAATGGGGTGATTCAAATGGAGATATTCTGTGGATCACTGGAATTATGGAACTTGAGTACAGTTGGATGTGTAGATGTGATAGATATGAAGGTAGAGAGAAAAAGAGCAAGGTGAGAACAGGGCCTTACATGGTACTCACATTTTAGGGATGAAAAGAAATGGATCCAACAAAAGAAAAAGAATTTCAATGAGGCAGGTAGAAAAAATGAAATGCAACATCACAAAACATAAAAAAGAGTAGGCAGTCAACAGTGTTAAGCACTACAAAGAAAATAAAAAGTTATCAATTCAATTTGCCAAGGAGAGAAGAGTGGAGCTTCAATGATGGAGTATAAGGAAGCAATACAGCAGCTTCTCTCCACAACTCCTTCAAAAAGAGCCATAAAATATATCATACTGAATCCAGACAGAGAAATCCAGAAAAATTCACAGTCAGTCTTTTGTCCTACCCACATCAGCACAGGAAGAAAAACCAAGAGGTCGGCAGACATGGTGGACACAAGCAGGTCAGCAGCAGTCCCAGGGAAACACCATACACCAGCACAAGGGGGAAAATGGAACTTTAGTAAAATCAAGGACTCCCAAGTATATGTGATGAAAAGACCAGAGGTGCAGAAAAACTCTGAAGTACAAACACAAGTATGAAGAGCAACATAAAAAGGTAAATATGAATGAATAATGATAAAAGGACTAAACAAGGATAAAATACACTCAAATATGCGAACAGAATACTGTCTACTACTTAGAATCAGATATGGGGAGATAATACTGTCCCCCTTACCTATATTAGGGGTCATAGACAGTTCAATCTGACAAGGCCTGGGAGTGGTCTTGATGATCTTAAGAAAAGAATGTCAAAACAGAAGAGGAATGGGGGGGGGGGGGGGGGGAGGCGGGTCAGAGAGGTGAAGGGAAAGGAAGGTTAGGAAAAATTATCTCAAATAATCAGGGTGCGCAAGTAAACATCTATACAAACAAGGAGCAGGGGGTAGAGAGGAGTGGCTGATACCTGAACTTCACTTTCATTTGAACTGTTCACAAGAAAGAATACACCGACATACAGAGTTGGGTACAGAAATACATTTTACTCAACAATGAAATAGGAAGGAAAGGAGAGAAGGGGAGAGGAAATTTGAGGGAGAACAGATTAAGTGAGAAATTAGTCCTAAGCAAAACAAATTCTAAGAACGCATAAAAAAATATTTATAGTTCTTTTTGAGATGGAAAAGAATGGGAATCTAAGGGAGTGCCCATAAATCAGGGAATGGGTGAACAAAGTATGGCATATGAATGTGAAAGAATATTACTGCACTGAACTTTTATCATGACCATCCAGGATTCCAGAAGACTAAGGATGAAACATGCTATCTAATTCCTGATAAAGAGGTGAAGGATTTATAATGCAGAAAGAGACAATTCTACACATGGCCAATGTAAAAAAATTTCTTGATTGACTATTAAAAAAATACTTGGCAAGGAGGACACCATCCTCGTGAAAAACAATTGTAGTAGGAGGATGTCCAATGGAGTAAAATTACACATTATCGTGTGAGACAGGTATAAAAAAAATCTTCCTAAATTATTGCTAGCCCAAAAACCAATGATTATGTTCAATATTAGTCAGCTAACAAGCACATATTAAGTTCTTATGATATGACTAGTACTGTGCTAAGTGGTGGCGATACTAAACGGCAAAAAAAAAAATCTCTACTCTCAAGTAATACACTTTAATGTAAAAGGAACGCATTCATAATTATGTATAGATGTATTCAGAGTAGACGGAAGGCAATCTCCTAAAAAAGGTACTGAGAACACTGAGAGAGTCCTCAGGCCGATGGTAGCAGGAAGTAAGATTAGACCCAAGTCTTGAAGGAAGCAAAGAAAACTAAGAGGGAGAGGTGAAAAGGAAGGGCATTTCAAGCATGGGGACAGCCAGCACAAAAGCAGAGTCAGGAGAGAAAAGTGAGGACTATGAGAAAAGGCAAGTAAGCCAGCGTACTTTCATTTTGAAATTCATGGGAGGGTATAAAAGGTAACAATACTAAATAGATAGAAAGAAGCCTTTAAATTCGCCCACCCCCCCAAACAATGACTTTATATTTGACCCTAATGGTAAAAGGGAGCTACTAGAACTTACTGAATAGGAGAATGGGGATAGACACAGCCAGACTTTCACTTTAAGAAAATCACTACAGCTGCTGAGCAGGGAACAGACTTGGAGTGAAAAAAGATGAAGTAGGGAGAGAAATTAGAAGTCTGTTGCAATGGTCTAGGCAGAAAGTAAGGAGAGTCTGAACTAGATGGTGAACAGTGTCATAAGATGCAGAAAAATCATCAGTGGTTTTATTCTGATATGAAGTACAAGAATCTTTTTTATAGATTGCTTAAGCAAAATTCAGCACTTTGCTAAATGGTCTTTAGGCTATAAATTCTAGGGTAAAGATGGGCAAGTGAATTATTTTCATGGCATTAAAAAATCAGCTTTTTTGTGTAATATAATACAGCATACTTCTTTTTACTTATGGAGATCTTTGACAGAGATACTTGCACACAAGCTTTAGTGATGCCTCATCCTCACCAAATTAGTGAATAAGCTGTCATTATTTATGACTACATTACTAAATGGCACATGCTTTAAGTTGTTTTTCTAATAATAGCTGAATCATCTATAGTCTATTAACTACTTCCCCCTTGTGACCAATGACACTGTGACAAAGCCTTATCAACTTGAGTTTTCTTAAAGTTTAAAATAATTTCTAATTAATAATTAAACCACACAAACTGTGGCTAGGATTCTTGTTTCAAAATAGTTAGGCTAGAAATTGAGTCCCAAATCCAGAATTTGGAACTCAAAACTTAAAAAAAAAAGTTAAAATTTGTCTTAATATGTAATTGGGGAAAAAATAAAATGTATATATATTTTTTAAATACATACATCAATTAAATCACAGATTTTTTGAAGCAACTGTGGGCTATAAATTTCTGACAAGGATTTAATATGCTTTTCTAAATTCTGTTCATTAAATAAAGGACTTAAGAATTCAATAGGACTTTAGGAATCATCTATATTCAATCCAGTAGACGGGAAGAAACTGAAACCTTCATTAGATTAAATGACTTGCCCTATTAGATGTATCTGACATCATACACGCAGTACACCAAGTGTTGACAATTAATTATCGGTAACACAATTAAAAGGGCTCCTTTATAATAATGTCAGAAATATTCTTTGATTTTAGATTTAAATTGGTCCAATAAAACAAAGATGCTCTCTCTCTTGTCTGATCCTGATTTTAAATTCAGATTATCATTTCTTAAAACATGGCTATACAGTCTAGTAATAAAATAGCAAAACTACTATTCAAAACAATGCCCCTAATGGGGCTGGAGAGTTTTCCACAACTGAACCCTAAAATACTCCATCCAAAAGGATCACTCCAATTCTCATTCTCTTCTCTTGATAGACCTAGCCTAGCCACTAGGCCACTCAGAAATTCCTAGAAAATTCATGATGTGGAATAAAAAATTAACTTCTTTTGCTGAAGAATTAGGGGGGAAGGTAAAATGAAGAAAAGATATAGATGATAAATTTTGCAACAGGTATAAAAACTTTCATTTAACTCTGTCTGAAGCCCAAACCACAAGCTCCTCTTTAATGTCTCACTAGTTTCTACCCCACTTAGTTAGCAAGGAAAAGACCAGACCTATGAGAACCTTAGATAAGCACTGGCCTCCTCTGAAACTACCTACTTGGTATGTCACCAAGAATCTCCTTTATGATACCCCCAAAAATGTTTTCTCAAGTAATATAAGGAGTTCCATTACCCCTGAAGGAAAAAAAAAAATAGCAACAACAAACAAGTAGACAGAAGTTAGACTTTGTCATGTCCATCTAGCACACAAGATAGGCCTTCAACCAATAATACAAACTTAAAGAATGGTCAAAAGCAACCAAGTAACAAAAACTGGCTTCTTATTCATCTATAATCAAACACTAAACACACTACTAAAGCATCCATGTGTATATGCTACCTCGTTAGCAAAATTTATCATGGTGGTACCTCTGTGGCAGTTCAAAGGAAGTCCATTTCAGTCACTTTGCAATCTGTACTGGACTTGAAAATACTATAGTCAGTTATCTGTGCTTTAATAAATGACAAGCAGGACAGTTTCAGGAAAAGCCTGGAAAGACTTAAATGAACTGATGCAAAGTGAAGTAAGTAGAACTAGAAAAACACTGAACACAGTAATAGCGATACTGTATGATGATCAACTTGTGAATGACTAGTTAATCTGATCAATACAATGATTCAAGATAATTTCAAAGGATTTATGATCTTAAAAAAAAATACTACCCATCTTTAGAAAAGAACTGATGGAATCCGAGTATAGATTGAAGTATAATCTTTTTTTTCACTTTACTTTTATTGCTACTTTAGCAACATGGATAATAGGAAATATATTTTGCATGACTACACGTGTAACTGATATTACATCTCTTGCCTTCTTGATGGGAAAGGGAGGAACAGGAGGGATGGAGACAATTTAGAACTCAAATTTTTAAAACATGAATGTTAAAAATAATTTTGTGTACATACACACGCACACACACACACACACACACAATAAATCAGTCTTTATTTCAGAGAGAAGCTTAGAGTCATTAAACTCTGCAAATTCCCAAATACAATTTAGTTTACTTTTCACCTCCTATCCAACTCTGGACCCTGTTTACTGTCCATAATCAGTGTCATATCAGTCTAGACCAGAGGTTCCCAAACTTATTTGGCCTACCACCACCTTTTCAAGAACAAAAAATTACTCAGCACCCCCTTGGAAGTCTACATTCTTTAACCCTTTAATTTTTTTTTTAATTCACATCATTTCACATATACATATATGTACATGTATATATATATATACACACATGCATATGTACACACACATATATTTTTTAAATGACATGTTAAATTTAACAATTTATTGTAAATTTGTGGGGGTTTTCCTGCACTGAAATTTTGATGATGCAATACTGGGTCATGTAACTGTATACTATCACACTGTAAACAAACCATTACATGCACATATTCCTGTTGCTGCATGCTGAACTTCTGGACAATGTACAACATACTCACCTATCAATACCTGCTTGTTAAGACCTATTGGCAGATTGACCACTGATGGGTTATAATTTGCATTTTGTGTGTTTATCTGTAAAATAATATAATCACTATGACTTTAACTGTAACACAACAGATAAAACATGTACCAACCGTTTTTCAAAATTTTCTTTTCTTCTCTCCTTATGCTTCTGCCCCATTATTTTTATTCAATGTCCCCCAATTGCACCCAAGGCTACTACCCCCCTGTAGCATCGATGCAATATTTATAGCACCCACAATCACAATAAAGACCATGACTATAAGTATTGCATGATGTTAAATTGCAAAATATACCAAATTATCCAGATAGAGGATTGAACTGAAGCATTTATTCAAACACCAGAAAACCAAATCCCTAAATCAATAAACTGATTCCATCATAGTACCAAAGATATTCAGCCATAATAATGCTGAGAGCCACAGCATTCTTCAGCCTTCCCACAAACCAATACAAGATCAGTATTTACTTACAAAACTCTCTATCTCCTTGCCTGAGTTCCTCTGTTCCCCACCATCTGGCTAACTCTCAACCAGCTTCCTGTGGGCTCTGCTTCTCTTCAGCAAATTCCTCCCACCATAGGCACCATGCGACTACATTCAGCCTATTGGGGGCAGAATTTATCTTCACAGCAGGAAAGCTTCCTGTGGGCTCTGCTTCCCTTCAGCAAATTCCCTCCATCACAGGCTCCATGTGATCACATTAAGCCTATTAGGGGGCAGAGTTTGCTTTCAAAGCAGGGGAGGTCTTCAAACTCCCTGCTGAGTCTATTAAGGGGCAGGGAAGATCTTCAAATTTCCATTCCCATTAGACACTCCCCCCCCTCCATCTAAGCCGCTCCAGGGGGAATATTGCCCACTTCAAGATGGTGGGATTAGATAGGGTAAACTATTTTGTGTAATTACAGATCACATTTAGAATGATGTGCAATGCTCTGAGCCTTGCTGTTATCAGCACAATGTAATCCCCCCCTTTTTTAACCAAATCTTTTTTTTTTTCAATCAGCAAAAATCCACCTTCTATCTCTCTTCCTCTTCCCCTCAATTGAAAATAGAATAAAAACAAACCTCCTGTTACAAATGTGCAGTCAAACAAAACAAATTTCCACATTGGACCTCTCATATATACATACATATACACACACATGTATACATAGATACAGAGAGAGAGCTCACAATGTATGTATGAACTGTTCTCCTTAGTCTGTCTACTTCACTCTGTATTCGTTCCCAGATGTTTTTTCTGAACTATCTATGGGGAATCCCTTTAACATTCTGACTCCTGTCTTAGATCTCCTCCACAACAGTTAAGAAACATCTTTGGCAAGCATAAAGTTTCCCATTTTATGACTCACTTTATATTAATAATCAGAGGGTTATAAAAATAAGCTGTCCATCATTATATCTTTGAAGGAAATCTTTCATGATTTCTATATTTGCATGGGAAAATCTTTTAGATAGAGTTTTGCTCAGTCAAATTAAAAGGTTTTTCTTTTTTACAAACAATAAATATAATTACAGCTTTTATTCTCTACATCTTTTAGTCAATTGTAACTATAAATCTTCTGTCAGATATTGCTTATAAAGCTTTGCCTGCCTGTTTCCTTCACTTTGGTAGAAGCTTTAGAGGCTGCATTACACAGACAAAGGCAGAAAACCCTGGGTTCACATCCCTACCTGGACAGCTCTCAGATTCTTCTTGGAAAGGTGGATAAAGGAGTTGACATTTGTTCCCCAAAATAAATAATTTATGGGAAATGATTATTTTTACCTGAAAGTACTCATGCTAGAACCATAATCACAACACTCATGAAAATATTTTTGGTTCCTGTGCGAACATCTGTTCCAGAGGATGAGGTAGTAGAGTCATGTAACTGTATACTATCACATTGTAAACAAACCATTACATGTACATATTCTTACTGATGCATGTTGGACTTCTCGACATTGTGCAACATACTCACCTATCAACACTTGCTTGTTAAGACCCACTGGCAGACTTGACCACTGATGGGTTATAATTTGCATTTTGTGTGTTTATTTGTAAAATAATGTAATCACTATTATTACTTTAACTCTGTTACACAACAGATAAAGCATGTACCAACATGTTAGGAATTGGAAAAGATCTACCAATAATCACAGGGGAAGTGTAAAGTATGATGGAAAATATTATACAATGTTAGGAAACCAAATAAGACAACAGATTTTAGGGATCTTAAGGAAGGATATTAAGGAAATGAAAAGCATTATTAAATTTGATAGATCACTGATCATAAGTGAATGAGAATGGAAAGAAGGCATATATCTTTCAGCTGCACATGTCATCTTTACAAAAACTGAACATATGATAAGGCATTAAAAACCTCAGAAACAAACACAGAAAAGCAGAAAAGGTAAACTAACTACTAACCATACCATAATAAACATTATCATCAATAAAGGGTATTTGAAGAAAGGATTCA
>CM053585.1:437272721-437307867 GCA_028646515.1 Pseudochirops corinnae
CCAAATACATAAGTGAATTGAGGATATAAAACAGTAACAACAAAGCAAGCTAGAAAAGCAACAAATCAAGTAATACCAAACAAAAGGAAATAGAAATTCTGAAAGTCAAAGGTGAGGTAATGTTTTTAAAGGAACTGATAAAATCAAGAGCTATTAAAAAATAAAATAGTTAACTAATCAGATTCAAAAATAAAGAAAGGAAATACGAAGAAAAGGGAAGAAAAAAAGAGTTCACTACAAATTAAGAGAAAATTTTTAAAAGATTAGAAATTATTTTACCCAATTACTAGAGATAACTTAAATGAAATTAATTTAAATATAATGTAAATTATATTATCCAACTATCTGCCAAAAAATTTTACCCAATTATTTGCCAAAAAAAGATAATTTAAATTAAATTAAATTAACAAAAAGAAATAATATAAATGTATAAAATATCCAAAGAAACATATAATAGAAAAATTCTAGAGCCCCTAAGAAAATAAAATCAAACCAGCAGTAAATTAATTTCCCCCCAAAAAAATCAGAACTAGATGAATTTGGGGTAGCTAGGTAGCACAGTGAATAGAGCACTAGCCCTAGAGTCAGGAGGACCTGAGTTCAAATCCAGACTCAGACACTTAACACTTACTAGCCATGTGATCTTGGGCAAGTCACTTAATCCCAATTGCCCTGCCTTCCCCCTCCAAAAAAGCAACAATGACAAAAAAGAACTAGATAAATTTACAAGGGAATTTTATTGACCATTCAATGAACAATTAATTCTAATATTGCAAAAATATGGAAAGAAGGGTAGAATCTAACAAAATCATTTTAAGAGACAGAGCTAGAGATAAGCCAGTCAAAGAAAACCATAGACCTAAATCTTTGGTAAATGTTGATACAAAATTGTTGAATAAAATTTTAGCAAAGAGGCTATAATGTATCATAAAGATCATATACTATGACCAAGATGAATTTAAACCAGCAATGCAAGGTTGAAATGTTAAGGAAACTACAAACATACCCCATTAATAAAAAAAATATTTAGAAAATACATCAAGAAATTTAGAAAAATGCTATGGAAAATATAGCATCTGCAGCTTTTAAAAACATATAAAAGCACAGAAAAAAATGGCTCTTTCCTTAGTACAGAAAATATCTATGTGAAAATGAGAGCGAGCATAATGTGTAAAAGAGAAAGACTAGAACCTTTCCAATAAGATCTGTCACTACCATTATTTTAGAAAGTTTTAGAAATGGCATGGGAATGAAACAAGAAAAAGAAATTAAGGGAATAAGCACAAAGAAGAAACAAAATTAGTGGGTTCTGATGATAAGATAGCTTACTTAAAGAATTCTAATGATTCAACCAAAGGGATAACTGAAAAACTTCAAAAATACAGTGGTACTTTGACATACAAGTTCACCAACTTACAAGATTTCTGAGATACGAGTTGTCACTTGGTCGATTTTTGGCTTTGAATTGCGAGCCAAAATTTGAGGTACTAGCCGCCATTAGTTGGCATAGGGAAGGCCACAATTCAACGCCCACCCAGCATTCCGCTCAGTCCACGTATTTATCTCGCCAGCGAAGAAAATTAAGTTAAGGGAAAGTAAAAAAGAAATTGTAGCAATTAAGTTCAGGGGTGAAGTGTAGCATTAAGTGTGGAGGGAGTAAGTGAATGAAAGTGACCAAAAGAGCACAAAACAAAACTCCTCTATCCTCCTCCATCTGTCTCCTCCACCCTCCACCTCCGCCAGTATCTTCTGTTAGCTCAAGTTGTCTGATATCCAAGGTAAATAAACACTTTATAAAACGAGTTTATTTCATTACATTCTCTTTTATTATGTCTTTATATAATATTTTTTTTAAAATATAAAAAATTTAAATTTTTTAATTTCATTTTAATTAAATTTAAAAAATTTAAAAAATAAAAAATCTTTATTTATAAATACTTTTTCTTATTTAAAAACACATAAAAAATACTGGGGTGGCATTTTGAGGGCTGGAACAAATTAATGGCATTTCAATTAATTTCAATGGGGAAAATCGATTTTATATACAAGCAAATTGAGTTACGAGCTCAGTAACGTTAAACTCATAAATCAAGGTACCACTGTATAACTGAATATAAAATAAATCCACAAAAGCCATCAGCCTTTCTGCTTATTATCAATGAAATCTAGGAGAACTAAACAGAAAAAGAAATTCCCTTCAAAATAACTACAGAATATAGAAAGAATTTGGGATGCCCACCTACAAAGAAACACACAGGAAATAGATTAAGGTAACTGAAAAACATCCTTTACATAAAAAAAGCAAACAAATAACTGGGATTTAATAAAACTGACAATAAAATGTAATAAAATTCAACAATTTTAATAAAACATAATTTAATAAAATTTAATAAAAATGTCAATCTACCTAAATTAATTCATTTATTTAGTGCATGCCAATCAAACTTCTAGAGTTATTTAATATAATGAGAGGAAAGTATAAAGGATGGAGGCACAGCTAGCAATACTGATGTTAGTGTTTTTGTGGTTTTCCTTTTTGATGATAAGCAAAAGAACTTGACTACACACACATAGATACATATACACCCCTCCCTTCAGAATAGCAGAAACACATTCTATCTGGGACAGCAGTTTTCAGTCAGAGAACTAAAGAATAGAGTGGTATGGGACAAGAGGAATGGGGGGGGGGGGTGCAGTACCACGCCTGAAACAAAGAGGTGAGGCACCCAACTGGGGCCAGTTCTGTTTCCCCACCTCTCAAAATTATCTGGGGCAGAGACAACTAAGATAGTCTAGAGGTCTAGCCCTAGGGAAAAGAACCACCAAAAGGACAGGATAGTATAAGGATAAAAAATTAACAAAGATCTCTATTTAAAACTTTAAGCACAAACAAAAATCTGCCAGTAAAATATTTTTATTATTTGCTTTCTGCGTGTCTTTGTTTAAATTAGATTCTATTTTCACAAAGATCTACCTTCTCTTTCTCTCCCCTCGTCCTACTCCCACCATGAGAAAATAAGTAAACTAAAACACATTTTATAAACATGCATAGTCATGCTACCTATTATAATAAAGAGGTGATACTCTCTGAGGCCATCACCTATCATGATAAGCAATATGTTTCATCATGAGACCTCTGTAAAACTGAAGTTGGTAGATTAAAGTTCTTAAGTCTTCCCAAGTTGTCTTTAAAATATTATTGTTATTTTATAAATTGTTCTCCCAACAAGATATTTATGACAGAAGGGAAGAAGGCCTCCAAGACATCTAAATGATTCCAAACATCTGAGAAAAAATGTTGCAAGAAAAAGGAAAACTAAATACCCAATGAAGCAGAAGATTCTGGGGATTCCAAAGATATGATGTTCCCAAATGGTTCAAGAGAGAAATACAAATTTTGAAAGCAGGATTTATGGTCTACATAGCAGAAATAATTAGAAGAATAGAAAAACTTGAATCTATAGTGGTAAGACTCGTTAAAGAAACAAAAGAAAGAATAACTGATTGGGAATGCAAATACATAAGGACAATCTGAAAGAAGCAAAATCAATAACATAAAAAGAACACAAGACATCATTATAAAAAAAACACTGATCCTGAAGACAGGATACAAAAGTGATAATTTAAATATCATAGATCTCCCAGAAAAACGCAACAAGTCAAAAACCCTGAACACTATGATGCAAGAAATAATAAAGAAAAATGCCCCAAATTTTTTTAAGACAAGGAACAAAATACCAATAAAAAGAATCCATAGATCACCCTCACAGAGAAAAAATGCTGCAAACTCCAAGACAGTCCTTAAATTTAACAATTTTGATGACAAACAACAAATTCTATAATTGACCAAGAGAAAGAGCTTTAAATATAAAGAAAAGGAAATAACACAAAACTATTTTGCACCAAACAAAAACCACAAAAGGGAATGAATAATGTGTTTTTGAAGAACAAAGGATCTTAAGACGTTACTCAAGGTAATATATATACCCTGTAACTCTAAATCTAATCATTGATGAAAAAAAGATGAATGTTCAATAATCAAGAGAAACTTAAAGAATTCCTACAACAACAAAAAAAGCAGGCCTAAACAAATTATTTGCTTTATAAACATCTCAGACAACAGATTTATATATTTTTTTAAAAAGTAAATAAATATATCAAAAAAGTCTGGTAGAGCTAACAACAACAAAACCTCCCTAGGGGAGGAGGGAGGCCTAGAAAAAGAAAGACATCTATGGGGTTCCCAAAAACCACGACATAAGAGAGCCTATTAAGGAGACAAGAGTAAAAGAACTTAAATGAAAGAACTAATGGTGGAGGAATAAGCCTGAAATATTATGGATTGTCTCACAACACCAACTCCCTATAGGTGAATCAATGGGTTTTTTGTTGGGGGGAGGGGATTCCCCCAAAGACTAAACTATAAAATGAGAGGGCTCATAAAAGTGCAGAAGTAAGAACAAAGAAAAGGTAGCTTAACAAAATTAATAAATAAATAATTTAGGGGGGGGAGGGGTTGTGGTTACTAAAACTTGAGGAAGAATAGAACAGAATCTAGATTCAGAGGTGGGAAAGGAGATCCTATTAAAGAATGTTCCCATAAAAGAGATATATTCTATAGCAGCAGATGGGGACCTTTACAAAGGATATGATATACAAGGATCTGGCAATTTTGAGAGACTACTCTGAGGGAGTTTGGGGCTTCTATGGACAGCATCCTGCCTCAGGAGAAAAAAAATCTAAACTCTTGGGAGCAGCCAGCACCCAGAAGGATGAGACAAAGTGGACTCAAAAGAGATTTCATGGCAAATGGGGGAAAAAATGACAATGTAAAGGGCAGGGCATAATAATGAACTGCATAATCAGGGACACAGTAAAATTTCTACCATGAAGCAATACCTCTAATTTCTCAGTTTCCTCCAGGTATTTGTATCTCAAAGAGTGAGGCACAGCAAAAAAAGAGAGAAAAAGAGAGACAGAGAGGGGGGAGGGGGGGAAGGGAGGGGCCAAGATCCACAAAACAATAACAAAGAAACTGTATAGAAGCAGAAATTCAAAAAATGTACCTTAAAAGATTTAATTCCATGATGAATATGGATATTAAAAAAGGGATAAATACAGATAACAGCCATAAATCAAAGAATAAAAATCTGGAAAAGACAGAAAGGA
Organism: Pseudochirops corinnae; assembly: GCA_028646515.1. Classification (NCBI taxonomy): domain Eukaryota; kingdom Metazoa; phylum Chordata; class Mammalia; order Diprotodontia; family Pseudocheiridae; genus Pseudochirops; species Pseudochirops corinnae. The sequence goes on from CM053585.1 coordinate 437,277,891, forward strand.
AAATGAAATAATGATGAGAATGAGGGGTAGAAATCATTTTAAGAAAAAACTACAGGGGCAGCTAGGTGGCACAATGAATAGGGCACCTGTCCTGGAGTCAGGAGGACCTGAGTTCAAATGTGACCTCAGACACTTGATACTTACTAGCCATGTGACCTTGGGCAAGTCACTTAACCCTGACTGCCTATTTTTTTAAAAGTGAATGGAATAAACAATCTAATAAAACAAAACAAAACAAAAAACAGTGATCTTAAATAAGAAGAGAAAATCCCAGAATCTGTTGTTTACCAGAAACATACTTAAAAAGCAAAGACAATGCAATGAACAAAAATGAGGGTCTGGAACTAAATTTACTATGCTTCAGATTAAAAAAACAAAAAGGAACTGCAATCATGCTATCAGATGAAGCAACAACAAAATTTCACAACATAAAAAGAGATAAACAAGGGAACTACATCATGCAGAAAGGAACTATAAACAAATAAACCAAAAGTAATATTAAACTAATATGTTCCAAATGACTTAACACGTAAATTAATTTAAATACAAGAAGACATAAATAGTAATATAATAGTGGCAGGAGACTTTAGTGTCCTCTCTCATTTTTGGACACATCAAACAGAAAGAAAAACAAATGGGAAAATACAGAGTTTAACAAACTGCTTGAGTAAATAGACTTTAATCTGAAGTACCTTTAGAAAGGTCTCCCTAGGGAGCTCCATCTCAATACCACTGAACACCCAACAACTATATATTGTTTAATTTGGCAGCCCAATTCTCCAAGGCTTAATAACAATTACTCTTCAAAGAATAAAAGATTATTTTTTTTGCAGGGGGTGGGGGGGCGGGAAGGACTTCAATTACTTCTGCACATATTTCTTTATTTACTTAAATACCTCAAGGACCCTTCCACTGAAACAGATCACCTCTTCCACAGGTCTGATTGTCCTACGAGTTAATATGGCCAAAAAAATCGACCCAAGTGTAAACCTCAAACTTTTCCAACTTGACTGGGAAGATCCTCAAACAAAAATACATGTAAAGAACATTTTAAGTGCCTGATACGAACCCCACCCCTCCCTAAAAAACCTTCCTTATCTATACTGCTTGAGTCTCCTAATGAGTGAAGATCAAAATCAGAAGTAATATATATCATTGACCAGGAGTAACAGGAGCTTAGAGTAACTCTGGGTACCAGGCTGGGATAGTACATCACTTGGAGCATCACTGACCCTCTTTTCCTCTGTTGTGAGTCTCAGCTTAGTTGAGAAATCGAACAAAAATCATTTCTTTATTAAACATTTACTGTGTGTTAGGCAATGTGCTAGGTTTTGAGACCTCCCTGTCACTATCTAAATTAGCTTTTACGCTTTCCTTTGTGTTAGTTTAAATGCCCCCATAATTATAGCCAGTGTGATATAGTAGACAGACCATCTTAAAGACAGTGTGACTCTGAGCAAGTCATTTAATTTTGAGATGCCCCAGAAGATTCTCAAAGACAGTATCTCTGTCAAGTAATCATGAAGTCTTTGCTTCAAGATTTTCAGTGGCAAGGAACTCATCAATCCCTGCAAAAAGTTGTCCAAAAACAGAATAGCTAATTATTCTGGTTTTCTTATTTATACTTTCCAAGGCCAAGTGGACCAAGTACAATCTCTAGTACGCATGACAACCCTTTAAATATCTGAAAACAGCATATACCCATACCCACCCCATCCTTACCACCATCCCAAGTCTTCTTTTCTCTAGATTAAACATATCCAGTTCCTTTAATAATTTTTCTACGATACTGTTTTGAGTCCCTGCTTTGTTCTTGTCACTTGCTTCTGGACATACTCCAGTATATAAAGATCCTTTCTGAAATACAGTGCCAAGAAAACAACATCACTGAAGTCCTCTAAGATTATCTCCATTCCCCTAGAAACAATGAGTTACAAAGTTAAAAAAAAAAATCTTCACAGGTACAAGATGGTGGAGATTTACTAAGCTAATAACTTGTTTTTAAAAAGATTTGAGTATTTTAGTAGGTTACAAGCTCAATAAAAGTGAACACTGTGATACGACAGCCAAAAAAACTAAGGCAAGAATGAGGTAAGAAATAGTTCTACGCTATTCTGCCCTGGACACCACATTTTAGGAAGGCCAGTCATAAGACACAAAGTGTCCTGGTTAGGGTAACTACCTTAAGATCATGAGAATGGTGGAGGAAGTAGGAGTAGGGGGAAAAGGAATCCATGGTCAAGGATCTGAAGGACTGTCATATGGGAGATTTGTTCTGCTTGGCCCTGGAGGACAGAGCTAGAAACAATGGGTGGAAGTTGAAAAGAGGAAGATTTTGGCTAGATGTAAAGACAAACTTCCTAACAATGAGTGCTATCCAAATGTAGAATGGGCAGCCCTCTGCAGGTGATAGAACAGCCCCTCCCAACAGGTTTCCCAGCAAAGGCAGGATACCACTTGCCAGGGATATTATAAAGGGAATTCTTGTTCAGGTATAGGTTTGGACTACAGAGTCTCTTTCAATTCTGAGATTCTAAAATTAATGCAGTAAAAGACTACATTAGTTTTCTGGCTCCCAAGTTAGATTGCTCACATTAATCTTAAAGTCTACTAAAACCACCACAATTTTCTTTTCCATGTCAACTGCTCTGTAGCCACATCCTGTGCATGTGTGCAATTTTTTTTAACCTAAAAAGTACTTACATATTTCTCTATTAAGTTTTATCCTTTTAGGGTTAACCTACTCTAGCCTAATGAAATCTTTCTGAGGTCCCAATTCTGTCATGAAGCATGCATGAGGTGCGCGAAAAGTACTACTTTACTATAGTTTAAAGCTGCATTAACTTTTGGGACACAATGTACATTATCTATCCTTCCCAGCTTCATGTCATCCACAAATTTGACAAACATATCATTTGTCCCATTGCTGATAAAAATGTTCAACAGAAAAAGGTTAGTTTTGTTGATTTTTTCTTTTCTTTTCTTTTTTGATTCTTTATTATGAGGGATAATTCTCTGGAAAAGTATGGGGAAACTAGATAATGAAAATAGATGATTAAAAAACAAAAGACAAAAAATTTTTTTAATCTATGTCAATAAACTTTTAAATGTCCAATAAAACCAAGTCAAAGAGAGAGGCTTATTTTATTCCTCCACACCTTTTTGATCATACATTGCAATCAGTAAAAAGATCTAAAACATGCAGATCCAACATACACATATATTTATAAATTACATACATTTCTGTTTATGTGTTTGTACATATATATGCATATACATATATTCATTTATGTCCCAATAGTTTTTCACTCATGTCTGACTCTTCATGACCCCATTTGGGGTTTTCTTGGCAAAAATACTGGAGTGGTTTGCCATTTCCTCCTCCAGTTCATTTTACAGATGAAGAACTGAGGCAAACAGGGTTAAGTGACTTGCCCTTGGTCATACTGGCTAGTGAGTGACTGAGGCTAGATGTAAACTCAAGAAGATGAGTCTTCCTGATTGACAATCCAGTTCTCTATATCCACTGTACCATCTAGCTGAATAATAACATAAAAGAAAAATGATTCTAAGTTCAGTTTCTTTCAAAACTTGGTTTTAATGACTTTAACAGCAGAATAAGACACCACACAAAGGTATGCAGCTTCAAATAGAAAAGGTACATTGCTAGCTATGCTTAAAAAATCAAGATAATTATTTGTTAATCCCATCCTCCAGTTACACAAAGGTTCAGCTAGTATAGCTGTTGCATTTTTATATTTTTAACAAATGAGTTCAAAAGCTACTGAAACTCTATTTAGAAGATTCTAAAACAGATGACAAAGTTCTGTTTCCAAATGTAAAGAACAGGTAAAAGTTTTTATAGGGGACAGATCATTTTCATGATCAACAAAATCATACAACAATAGAAACATTTACAAACATCTACATCTTAAAATGTTTTGCCCATAGCATAAATTGCTTCCCTCCAAAAGAGTTACTTTTTCACTTTTCGTTAAAATGTGGACTTCATCTGGCACCCAAGATATATAGAGATCTAATACAAATATATAACACCAAAAGCCATTTCCCAATGGACAAGTGGTAAAAGATTATGACCAGTTCTCAAGCAAGACTGCTCCAAATTCTTCATAAGAATAACATAAATCAAAGCAATCATGGGGTTTAACCTCACATCCACTCATCTGGCAAAGTTAACAAAAAACAGGAATAGTCAATGTTGAAGGGATTGTGGAAGGAAGGACTGCCACTGATGTATTTTTGGCAGAGCTATGAACTGGCCAAACTATGATGGAAAGCTATTTGAAATTATGTTAAAATGACAACAAAAATGCCCATACCTTTGACACAGAGATTCCACTGCTAGTTATATATTGTTAAAAGGTCAAAGACATAAAAGGTCCAATATACAGCAAAATACTTACACTAGCATATAGTTATACTATACTTATGATAGCATACCTATACTATTTTTGTAGTAGAAAAGAACGGGGGCATCTAGGTGGCACAGTGAGTAGAGCACCAGCCCTGGAGTCAGGAAGACCTGAGTTCAAAACTTGGCACACTTACTAGCCGTGTGACTTTGGGCAAGTCACTTAACCCCAATTGCCCTCAAAAAAAAAAAGAGAGAAAAAGTGTGTAGTTTAAAAAAAAAAGAAATTAAAAGAATGAGAAACAAAGCAAATGCCCCTTCATTTGAGAATGTCTAAATTGTGACATGAAAATGTGATGGAATTTACTGTGCTTTTAAGAAACTAAAATGAAGACAATAGGGAGACGTGGGAAAACTCACATGAACTGCTGCAAAGAAAGTAGAACTAGGAAATTAGCATATACAATGACTACAACAAGGTAAACAACAAAGCTAAAACTAAACATTATAATAACCAAACCTGGTCCAAAGGAGAGATATAAGAATGTACCTCCTTTCTCTTCTTTCAGAGTGACTACTGATATGAGATACTACATATACTGTTAGACATGATGAATTGATTAATTTTGATGAGCTGCTTTGTTTTCCTTTCTTTGATAGTCTTTGATATAAGGGATATCCCTTCGGGTTGAAATGAGGGTATAAAGGGAAATTAAGGTGACATAAAAACAAAAAACAATCTTTTAATATAAATTCTACCTTGAAAGGCCAGGATAAGTGTGTTGGGGTTTTTTTAAATTCCTGCTAGGTACTTTATTTCTAACAGTCACAGAAAAGTTTGCAAACTGTCTTATAAAGAAAAATGCATAAGTTCCACAATTTGTTTTAAACAGTTATTTCTACCAAGAGATAACCAGGGAAATATGTGTAGAAAATTTAGAAATATATAATCTTGTTGGGTCAAGGGGGTTTTAAATTTTTGTTTGGGTAGCACTCAACAAATACTTCATGGTGAAATATTTGCAAATACATAGCTTACTTTCTTGTAGTTTCATCAATTAAGAGGTTTAACTAAGTTTGTAGATATTGAAACCAAGCAGGTAACTCTCTCAATCAAAAAAGTTTTATTTTCTTCAGAATAACTCAGTTAAAGGGAACTCATTTTCACTCACATTTCCCAAATCTTTATCTCCTCTGAACTTCTTTAATCTCTTTTGACGGCACCACCATCTGTTTAGTTACCCAGATTTGCAACCCTGAAGGCATCCTTGACTCCATTATCCTCAAATTTTGGTCAAGTGCTAAAGTTTTCTTGACTGTACCTCTCACATTCATCTCCTTCTATGGCCACTTCCCAGATTCCGGCCTTCATCACCTCCTGGCTTGGACTAGAATACTGAAAAACACTCCCTAGTTTCTTTGTTTGTAGTCTCTCTATTCTCCACACATCTCCCAAAATAATCTTCCTAACATTTCATATATTCACATTTTTTTCAATGTAGTGATTGGTCATTGATTTCTCATTTCTCTTTTAAAAAATACTTTTCATAAGGGATAGCTCTCTGGGAAGAAAAGAAAAGTAGGAAAAACAAGCAATGTAAAAACAAAAAGACAACAATAAAAATCTATTTGAAAATAATAATAACTATATTCCTAAAACACAAGTTCAGCTATGTAACAACCCCACTCAAAAATGTTCAGTGGCTCCCTACTGCTTCAAGGATAAAATAAACTCCTCAATAAACCATTTAAAGAATTAAAAATATGGCTCCCATCTCCCATTCCAATCATTACATGGTAATCTTCAGGTACTCTTCATACAATGTACATTCTAGCCAAACTGCTACCTAAACTGAGTACTCCACCTATTTGGGGGGGAGTCAATATAGTTAAGGTCAGTAGAGTACTGGACTTGGGATCTGGAATACCAGGGTTTAAATACCACATTGGACATTTCAAAGCTGAGTAAGTCACTTTAACGCCCCAGGCCCCAATCTCCAATGAAGGCGAGAAAGAGCCTAGGGATATACACAGTTTACAGAGTACCTACTATGTGTCAGGCACTGTACTAAGCACTTTTTACAAATATTATTTCATTTGATCATTACAACCACTCTGAGGTATTATTTTAATCCTCACTTTACAGGTGAGGAAACTAAGGCAAACAAAGATTAAGTGATGTACCCAGGGTTAAAATGCCAATGAATGTCTAAAACCAGATTTGAAGTTAGGTCTTCCTGTCTCCAGGCCCAGTACTCTAGTCACTGTACCACCAGCTGCTGACGGAACTGGACTCGAACTCTGGAGTTTCATTCAACTCTAAAACTAAGATCCTATGATCCATGCCTTTGCAGAGGCCACGTTTACCGTATGTGTAGATGCTGAAGCCTTGGGTTATTTTGTAGTATATTGCCTCCTAAACCCCCACAGATTATAAATTTGTGGAGAGAAAGAATTACTTCATTTTTGTCTTTGCATCTCTAGCACCAAGCAGTGTTTTTAGGTATTTAAAACGAGATCTTAGCAAAGTTTATATAGTAGGCACAGGTAGGATAGCACATAGTAAGTGCCATCTAAATGTTTTCAATGATGAGGAAGACGGAGAGGATGGATGGATTGGCTGAATGGTTAGAATCAAACAAAAGCAGTCATTCATGGTCCAAGGTCAACTCAGAAGAAGTCTGTAGTGTAATACCCCTGGGATAGGTACCTGGGCTGTTTTAATATTATTATTAATGTTGTGCACAAAGGCATTGAAGATATGTTTAACAACTGTGTATATGACACAAAGCTAGAAGGTAAGTCTACTTTCCAGTGATAAATGTATTGGAATAGACTGATCAGTAAATGATAAATGTAAAAAAGAAAATGTAACTCTTTATCCCTGACAGACAAGAACCAAAATTTCTCTGTTACTACTTTCCTATGTTATCTTTAATTAGGCCATCATAATTCTTTATGCAGCTTTCTGTCTTACCTGGGTTTAACTAAGTTTCACAGATTTACTCTGTAAATAGCCACAAAATGTAGGTTCCCCCCAAATTCAGAGCACAACTAATTATTCAGATTTTAAACAAAGATAAATAAAAGGGGGGGAGGCGGAAGGGATGATACAACATGCTGTCTTAAGAGTACTGGCTTCCAGTCTCAGGTTGAAATTCACATCAGGGTCAGCAGAATGGTCTGGAAGGAATCTCTGGAATATCCCTAAGTCTAAGGTATTTTTCCATCCATACAGATGAGACAGCAAATACTTGCCAAGCCCTATCCATGTCATTCTCCTTTCCCCTAAATTCATATAGGTTCCAACAGGAGAGACAAAATGTGGTGTGGCAGAAAGACTAAGACAGGAATCTGAGAATCCCTTTTGTTCTATGTAGTCTGGCTTCAGTCAAAGGGCTACACTTGAGGACCTATAGGGCCACATGTAGCCTTGAGGTCCCAGGATCCCCACCCCTGGACTAATAGGTTTGTAGCCACCAAGACCTAGGTTAAGGCCTGGATCAGCTTCTTGCTACCTGTCTGACCTTCAACAAATCATTCAACCTCTCTGGTAACAGATGAGTTTCCTCATCTGTAAAATGAGGTGGTTAGACTAGAGCAGTCATGTCAAACCCAAACATAAATAAATGGGAGCCACTAAATCATATGTAAAGATCCCTGCAGGCCCCATATTGACTTAGCTTTCAAGCATATTATTTATATTCTATTGCATTTTTGTTTATTTTGTTAAATATTTTGCAATAACATTTTAATCTGGTTCAAGTCACACTGGGGAGTGTTGTGGGCCACATGCAGCCACCAGCCATGTTTTTGACCCCTCTGAGCTAGATGATCTCATCATTTCAAGTCTAAATCTACAATTTCAAACTACAGCAGCAAACCAAGAAGTATACCAATACCGCCCATTCTAAGTAACAATATCAAGTGTAATGGACATCTTCTTAATTTTAGGTTGATTTTTTTTTTTAATAGTAAAACTAAGCACTGAGTGTATTTCTCTAAGTTTCAGCTTGAGGTTATAAGAAAACACTTAGGCAAAGACGCTACAGCAATCTACCTCCCAAGATCTGTCAAGCCCTGGTCACAGTTTGACACTTCCTGGTAAAGTCTTTCCCTTAAGATCTAGTTTATAATTAATTAACTTCCCTGTACATTTGGGGATTGGGAAATCTCCATTTTTTAAAAAAAAGACAATGGTCTCTTTTATTTAGCCTATTAGTGTTTTCCCCCAAGTTTTTTTTTTTATTCATGGTATAATTTCTCCTAAACTCAGCCTCCTCCAAGCATTCTGTAATTTACTTTTTTAACAATACTTTTTCATATTTTCAATTCCATTTCTAAAACTTGTTAACTGCATGACAAAACTTTGGTTTTGTTTCTTTTCTCCTGACACAATGTTAAACTTAATCATACTGTCATCATTACCAGATAGTAACTCAATCATAGATTTCCTGTGCCACTTCCTGTTTGCTATCCAGAACCCAGTCTGGTATGTTTTTGCAGTTTATGGGTTCTAAAATTACCTTTTCTATGGGGTGGCTAGGTGGCACAGTGAATAGAGCTCCGGCCTGGAGTCAGGAGGACCTGAGTTCAAATTTGGCCTCAGACACTTAACACTTACTAGCCATGTGACCTTGGGCAAGTCACTTAACCTCAAATGCCCTGCCCTCTCCCCTCAAAAAAAAAAAAGGAAAAAAAAGAAATGAAATTACCTATTCTAGGAAATAATAATTCATCTAATTCAAAAAACTGATACGCATATCTTGTCTCATTTTTCTAAAGGGTCAATAACCATACAAGCTAACATCATCTGATTTTTTCAACTTTTCTAATAGCAGTACCAATTCACTCTAATAATTCTGATCGGAGAGTGGCTGCCTTTTTAAATTCTTGATTGGGTGTATCTGAGGTTCACTGTGCCAACACATAGCTCTTTCCCAAAGCAATAACTCTGTTTTAATAAGGCCTTAATAAGATCTATTGCCAAAAAAAACAAGTTTTGTCTACTTTACCTTTTGCCTAAGGCACTGGAGCTGCTGAATACTGCTGTTAATGCATAAAATATTACTGCTGCTAATGACTAAGATATTAGGAAGACTCCAAACTTCAGTTTTCTCCAATTCAACTCATTCCAGATAAGTAAACACAGTCTAACTTTTTCATCTAATCTAAAGTATCTTGCCATCTAATTTCCCTTACCCCACCAGGACAAAGATAGGAAAGAGAAAAAGGAGGCTAAGATACCTCCTGCCTCTTTATCCTCAGTTTTCTACAGCACAGGGGAAGGTAGGAAAACAAAGTTGAATAAGCATTTATTAAGTGCCTTGTTGTTATTCAATCATGTCCAACTCTTCATGACCCCTTTTGGGGTTTACTCCACAAAGATACAAGAGTAGTTTGCCATTTCCTTCTCTAGCTCATTTTATAGATGAGGAAACTGAGGTAAACAGGGTTAAGTGATTTGCCCAGGGTCACACAGCTAATAAATGTCTGAGGTCACATTTGAACTTAAGTCTGACTCCAAGGTCAGCATTTTATTCACTGTGTCACCAACTTGCCTCAATTATACCAATGAGGTAAACGCAGATCTTCTAATTTGCAGAAGTGAACTATTGGTATGGAATTCATATATATTCAGTGGATATGTGTTAGTTTTATTGAATTGGGTTTTTCTTCTCTTTTTTTTAATTTCTGTTATATGGAGGGGCAAAGGAAGGAAGGATATATTGGGAAATGAGGGTATAAAAACAAAAGATATCAATAAAAATTTGGAAGGAAAAAATGACTTAAATACCCTTCTTTCAGACCTATATAGAAATTTGTCTTTCTCATGCACTTGGAATTTTGTTTTGTAACTTTTGGTTCATAACCATGATTTCATCCATGCAGATGCATTTTATTCACAAACTCCCTGAAACTTGAAGTTTTAGTGAGTTGCTTAAGACACTAAGACAGCTGGGGCCATAAAGATCCCATATGGGTAAAAGGCAAGACCTGAACTCTTGATCTTTATACTAGTATAGTATTCCAGCCTCAGGAGGGCCTTGAAAAAGGAAACCCTGTGCCTATACCAGAAGGAAGCAAGTTGGGGAGAGATGTATATCTCCTATTATAGAGTGTTACACTGTCCCTCCACTGATTATATAACAGACTAGACCAGTAGCACACACTATAGCCAGGGGAGGCACTGAAAACTGACAAATTTGAGTGCAGATGGATACAGAAAAATAGCCATTTGAGAGAGGAAGCAATTTCAAGGATTGAGAGAGATCCCCTTGTACCAAATAAGAATGTCAGCTACAGACTCAGGAAAGGACTTCCAGTAACAAAGAGCTGTGTGTTGTTTTTGTAACTGTCTTTGCCATGCTTGCTTAGGAAAAATTCTTTCTCAAAGCTAATTAAGTCTGGCTGATAATCATCCACAAGCATCCAGATTCTCAAGGCAGACTACAATCCACATTTATCTTGAGGCTCAGGGCAGATTTTTTCTCCCCCACTGAGCCAGGGGTGGAGAACTTGCAGCTCCAACGCCACATGTGGCCTTCTACGTCCTTGGGTTCGGCCCAGTGAATGAGTCCAAGTTTTACAGAACAAATCCTTTTTATTAAAGGGGTTTGTTCTGTGAAGTTTGGATTCAGTCAAAGGGCCAGACTTGAGGGCCTAGAGGACTACATGTGGCCTGGAGGCTGCAGATTCCCCACTCCTGCTACACTATACAAGCTCTTTATGTTGCTTACCAGACTATAAGCTTTAATTCAACAATGCAACAAACATTCACTGAATGTCTACCATGTGCAAGCCATTGCTATGCACTAAAGACACAAGGACAAAAAAATGAAACAGTCTCTCCCTTAAGGAGCTCACATTCTACTGAAGGGATATAAGATACATGCAAATAATTATAACAATTACTAGAGAGCAAAGGGTGGCCAAGAAAGGATGGAAGTTCCTGTAGGAATATATTTGAGGAAGGAAGGACAATTTGATTGAAAAGTTAGAATCCAAGTTGAGTTATGAAGAAAGAAGATTGTGAGATGTGGAGATGGGGAAGAAGCCCATTCCAAGAACAGAGATTAGTTTAGGTGAGTACCAATGTCTACAGTGTATAACTCATCTTTCATCTCTTACAGGGAACAGCACCATATTCTACACATAGCTAACTTTAACAAATCTACATGTGGTAGAAATAACACTGAATTTGGGGATCAGAATATTGTATTTGGGTTCAAATCTCAGCTCTGCTATTTGTTATACTCATGTGCCCTTGGACAATTCACTTAATCTTTCTGGGCCTTGGTTTCTCTACCTTTAAAATAAGGAGCATGGGTGATTGTTCTTAAACAAAGTCCAGGAACTGTTAAAAGTTTGAAAACTATATTTCAATATAATTGGTTTTCTTTATAATCCTATATATTTTATTTTAATCATTTGAAAATATTATTCTGAGAAGAGGGCCACAGTCCTCACCAAGTTGCCAAAAGGGTCCATGACACAAAAATGGTTAGAAATTCCTAGACTAGAAGATCTTTTAGATCTGGTCTTCCAGTTCTCTATCTACATCAAGGATATTTTAAAATGGAAAGGAAGTGGGCTGGTCATGCAGTAAGAACAAAAGATAAGGCCTTGTATATTGGTGCAAGCCTACTGCTACTGGGGAGGCATGGCTGATGAATCACAGGAGGGTAAGAGTTCTGGACAGGGCTAAAAGTTGATACTACGTTGACCCAAAATCTAGAGTAGAGGGCTACCAAAGTGCCCAAGGAGGCAATAAATCCTCATTAGAAACTGAGCAGGTGAAAATTTTGGGGACTATCAGTAGATATATTGGGTTCACATGTGGCCTCTGTAGTTCCAGCGTGGGTAAAATAGGAAGACCAGACTCAAAAAAGGAAAAAAGAAAATGGGAGAGGAGGAGAAAAAGGAAAAGAAACGGATAATCCAAGTACAATGGTTTTTTTACCTTCAATAATTGAATAAAAAAAGTACTTATAAAAAGCACTTTCAATGTGCCTGCACTATGTTAAGCATTAGGGACACAAAAACAAGGAAAACAGTCATTGCCCTCAAATAGCTTATATTTCAATAGGGGAAAACACATAAAAGGGTTTGCAAATGGCCAGGAAGTGTGTGGTGGTCTGGTTTTGTACAGGGAGAGGATCAGAGATATTAAGAAAATTAAAGGAAGGTCTCCCGAGTATTAGACAAGCTCTCTGTAAAGGTATATGGAAGAACACAAGAATTGTAGAAGAGGTGAAGGCATGGAGGGATGCCTGTCTGCTTTGGTACAGGAAATACTACACTGCTACACCTCTAAAAACTGCAATATCCATACACCAAGTTTCTTCAGTACTTCACTTGGGGATGGCTAGGTGGAGCAGTGACTAGAGCACTGGCTCTGGAGTCAGGAGGACCTGAGTTCAAATCTGCCTTCAGAAACTTAACACAAAACTAGCCGTGTGACCTTGGGCAAGTCACTTAACCTGAACTGCCCTACCCTCCCCCCTCCAAAAAGAAAAAAAAAAATACTTCACTTGATCAGTAACAAACATACAAATTGCTTTATCCTCTTTCCCAAAAATTTTACTTCAAAAACCTGCCAGTTAAAAAAAAATTACTGTCATAGTTTTAATGTTATTTTGGCTAAAACAGCAAGTCAACAAAAACTTAAGTGTTTACTATGCACTAGACATTGTGTTTTAAAAGAAACTCATCTTTATTTTATAGACTGTAGCCCCATTATTTATGTTCTGCCTAAGTTTCCTCTGAAGAAGTAAAGTTTCTTTCATTGTGAAAATGATAACCAATAGTGCAAGACACAACTGAGTATTAAAGTGGACTATTCCATTTATTTTCATTGATTACAAAAACCAATGGAGCAATGACATTTATACTTCAAAATTTTTATTACATGTATGATTATCTATGGAATTACAAACTGCAATGTACTTCTACTTTGATGTGAGACACTGTCACAAAAACGAAAGGAAGAAAAAGACTTATGCAGTAAAAGCCATATTTCTGATTGCACGGGTTCCTAAATACATTCTACTATAGGATGTTAAGATATAATTTGGTCTTCAATTCACACCCTCAAACTTTTCCGTAAAATTGTAAAGATTAAAGTATAGCTACTCCCCATCTTAGGGAAACCAAACCTGTGAGTGTCTTTCAAATGCAAACTACTGGCCTGCACAGAGTTCAAAAAAAGTGTTCCATGAGTCACTGACCCTCAAAATATCGTGCCATAGCGTTATGTAAGTGAACTTGGTCATGGCAGTTAACCATTCTGGACCTCAGTTTCTTTGCCTGCAAAATGATGTGGTTTGAGTGGATGACCTCAAAGGTCTCTCACATCTCTCAACTTATAAATCTATCACTTGCCTAAGGTCTTCCAACTAACCAATGGTAAAGGTAGGACTAGAGACTAGAAAAGCCAGTTCAGCTGATGAATAATGCCATGTAGTCAACAAAACATTAAGAATTTCCTTCTTGTCACTTTAGTTATCTTTATTTTATGAATTTAGAATTTGATAAGTATGCCATTTAATCAATTATCAGGTGGATGTGTCTAGTTTCCAAATACTCAGCTGATTTTTTCTTTCAGTATTTAAAAATGTTTGGGAAAACTCCACAAGTTCCTGAAAGAATTTATTGAAAAATATGGCATCCCTAAAATCTAAACTACAAAATGTGGTTCCAAAGTTACTAAAAGCATACTGTTAAATACACTTCTAACACTAGGGCCAACTGGAAGGAAGAGAATAGCAATGCTAGAAATTTGAAGATCACAAATATTATGAGTCAAGGTGGAGTGGAAGCATTAACAAACTGTGATAACTACAGGTTATAAAAACTTAAAACAAAGCTTAGGGATTAGACCTATGATTTCACTGAAACAGTGAACTCAGATTTTACTACCTCAACCAAGAAGGTTCACTCCTTCTCTACAGTTTGTCTCTTAGAGAGGCACCTAGAGATTAAATGACCTGCACAGGGTCATCATACAGCCAGTATGGGTCTAGAAAAGGAATTCAGGTCTTTCAGGCTCCCTTACTATGTCTCTCCAAAAATTATATTAAACAATTTTTCCACGATTTAAAAGAATTCTGAAATGGACTCATTCTTCACAACCCATGTATCTCAAGACATAAAGGTTGTTGCAAAAGTCAGCACAATTTTAAGCCTTAATAGCTTTAAAAGCTATTAAAAGTAAGTGACTACATTATACAAGGTGTTCCAAAAGTCTTAGTGATGTTTTAAATTTTAAGATTTTTTTTAAAAGCTAGTTTCTGAAGCTTAAAAAAGCTGCACTAAGAGATCTGGAACATCCTATACAATGCCATTTGTTGAAGCCAGGTGAATGGAAGGAAGGAAGGAAGGAGGAGGGAGGGAGAGAGGCGGTGGGAGAGAAGAGAAAAGGAGAGGGAGGGAGGGAGAGGAGAGACAGAGAGAGAAAGGAAGAAAGGAGGAAGGAAGGAAGGAAGGAAGGAAGGAAGGAAGGAAGGAAGGAAGGAGGGAAGGAAGGAAGGAAGGAAAAAAGAAGGCAGATCAGTGATGAAAGTATGAACCAAAAAGTTATCTTAGTAGGATGTCAAAGGGAGAAAGCCTGGGTCTGCAAAGTAAGACCACAGCAGTCCTCAGTGGCTGTCAACATTAGGAAGAAAGGAGTAAAAAATGTGAAAGGTCGAATAAGACAGAGAGATCCCAGGGGTACTGTCTCGACGGGAAATAAAGGATCCCTGCGCCAGACCTCACCACTCGCTCCTCCTGGGTGAGTGCTGGCATGAGAAAACCAAACTGTTGCCTCCTTCGTCTGGACATCACGGAGGGAGGGGGGTAGGCTGGGCTGCTTTACACTAGGTTATGCCTATCCAACAGCGACCCCCCTCTTTTCCTCCGCAGAACGAGTGGGTTGGACCAAATGACCTCCAAGGTCCCTTGCAGCTAGCTAGTTCTCTCTCTGTACGTGGGTTCCTGTCACACACACACACACACACACACGCCTGCCCCCCCCCCCATCCAGTCCTCCTCCGGCTGCCAAGCAGGCCCCCCCCCCACAGAAAGCCCCTTCCATCCTCTCGCTCTCTCTTCCGCTAGCAACGCCCCCCCACCCCCAAAGAGGTTCTGGAGAAGCTGGGAAGGATTCGACGGGCGACGGCCCCAAGACTTATTCAAACCACCGTCAAGACTGGGGCGGCTGGGCGGCGAGAAATGGTGAGGGACTGAGGAGGGGGGAGCGGGAGTAAAGAGCCCCAGCTGTCACTGGGCAGGGCCACCGGGCTACAGACCCCAGGAGCTGGGAGTTACAGAGCGGGGTGCCGGTCCCCGGATGCGTGGTGCCCCCCCCCCCCCCAGCATCCCCAAACCCTAGCCTTTCTCCCATGCCTTCCCACCTCGGGCTGGCTCGCCCGCCCCTTTGGCCTCGCTTCGCAGCATCCCCAGCATTCTGTCAGCCCCTAACGACCTCCGCATCGCCCGCAGCCAAAGCAGCCCTTACCGTGGCCGCCGGCGCCGCTCGCTGGCGGGCCAGGGGTGGGGGAGAAGCGCTGGAGACACCCGAGAAGCGGGGAAATGCTGCCGCTGCCACTGCCGCTGGGTGCCAGACTGACCACGACGAGGCTGCAGCTCCCGCGCTAGCCGCCCGAGGAGTCGAGTCGCGTCGCCTCGCCTCGCCCCGCCCCCTTCCCCGAGGGCCTCCCTCTTTCTCCCTCTCTCTCCGTTCTCTCCCTCCCTCCCTCTGCCTCTCTCTCCCTCCTTCTCTCTCGCTCTCTCTCCCTCTACGGGTATAGCCTCCCAAACCCTGAAAAGGGGAGGGAGGGAGGAAAGGAGAGGAGGAGCGGAGGACACCGTGGATGGGAGGAGCCGAAGTAGAGGTTCACTTTAATTGGCACCTGCCTTCTACAATGGAGGAGAAGAAAAACGGGGCTAGCTTTTCCCAAGTTCTTTTGGATTGGTTTTTTTCTTCTAGCCAATAGCAGCAGAGGAAGGCGAGCCCCAGGAGACTTAATAAGATTTAATTGATGCCTGTATTATCGAACCGGAGTAATAAAAAGGTTCCGTTGTGTTGGATTGACATTCCAGTAGACCAATCATCTCCGGAAGGGAGGCGTGGTAAAGAGTTTGCTTGGCTTCCTCTCTACCTATTAGCGTAGTCAGAGAGTCGCTAAGACTCCGCCCCGGATGTTGAGGGAGCTGAGACAGAAGCTTAAGTGAGGGTCTAATTTAGCTGCTGCTCTAGGATCCGGAACTGAATGGTGCAGCCCGCTTTTTTTTCCTCTCCCTTAATGTGACGAATTCTGGATTTAATGGGGGAAAACGTGCGTGAAGTTCCCGGGGATATAACCTGACGAATGCCCCATCTTCATTTCCCCTCTGCCTTACGGTTGGCTGCTGTACCCAGGTGAGTCTGGGGCTCGGACGGACGCGCCGAACGCCCGGGGAGCTTCCGCCCCTCCCCCTGCCTAGGTGCGGAGGGAGTGAATGTTAGCTCCCCGCTCCTCTATCATTTTCATCTTTCCCCCTATCATCGTCTGCACCCTCCCCCCCACCAGCCAGCTCCCCCAGCTATAGTTTATTCCCAACGCTTAAAGAAGCTATAATATAGGGGATAAAGAAGATAAAGTATGGGGGATACTCCGATATTGTAACAAGTAGACATTTATCAAATCTCCGGAACGTTCTGGACACAGCGTAGAGCTGTGGGGTCAGAACGGGTCCCTTTGCAGGTGAGGATGAATCCAGAATGATGCTTAAGATGCTCAAGGTACAAATAGGCCTCGGGCAGGTGACTTGTCATTACAAGACTTTTGTGCAAAAGCTGGGGTACAGTCAGTAAAGGTGAGCCAGCAAAGATCAACTTAGAGTGAATTTTAATTGAGTTTGGAGAAATTTGAGGTTGGAACAGTTTAGGGGATCTTTTCCTCAGGGGTGAGGGGAGTCCAAGTGGAATAAGGCTGTGAGGTTTCGGGAAAGGAGGAAAATGGGCTTAAAGGAGAAAGAAAGCAGGTAACTTGGTGGGAGAGTACAGTAAGACACATAAGTAGCATAGAAGTGTGGGGATGGGAGGAGAGAACTGACCTTTGAAAAAGTATAAATTAAAGAATAAAACATACGGCTAGCATTTTCCAAAGATTGGTAGTGAACATGGCAAAGGGGGATGTTCATTTGCTCTCATTTGTACTTTGAATTATGACACTACCACCACCACCACCCCTTCCCATAAATGAAGCTGTGAACTCTGAAATGAATAATTACTCTAGTTTCACATGACCATCTTTTAGCACTTGATGTCCTGCATTATTCCAGATCTTCCAGCACAGTAAGTGAATCTTTTGCAAAATGGACTCTTCTGTGAACACTTGAGTGCATAGGGTTCTTGATTCTTTAAAATGTTTCAAACTCATTTAAAGCGAGGACCCCATAATTAGGATGTAAAGGCCATGTTCTTACCACAATTTACCCCATCTAGAGGCATCTCTGCCCTTCCTATGACAAGTTACTGTTTATGTAACTTGCTCCTCTGAGAAGCAGAAAGATTCTGTTTAGTCAGATGTATTACAACAAATCTAGCTATATAGGATAGTAGGATTTTAAGGCTAGAGGTCATATAGTCTGGAGAAATTGAAGTTCTGTGAAGTAGTAGGAGGAGGATCTGAGGCCACGTCTCCTGACTTAAGAAATCTGGTGTTTGATCCTGTTCACCACAGTCAAGAAAAAGGTCACACACAAAGGCCTGTGAGATAATTGCACTGAGAAAAGGAAGTTGTAACCTTCTTAAGATAAACTGTGATTTTTGTTCCTTGAGCGTTTGCTGTTCATTAACCATCTGTGGATAACAATGGCCTTCCTGCCAGACATAGGTTTAAACTCTCTTCTCCACCACAGTTGCTACAACCCTAGGACCTTAAAATAGGACTTTTTGACATAAGGAGGAAGTTCTGTGAAAAAAGCTTCCCAGGAAATACAAACACTGCACTATTTAGTACCCTCTAACTTTCACTAAGTAGCAATGGAAAGGAATCAGGAGAAAGCTAAGTTTTCCCTTAGCCGATACAAGTAGCCTACTTTATTAGGTGAGGCAACAGTATGATCTGTGGAAAGAATACTGAATCAGATGACCTGCATTCTAATCTCATCTGTGCACCTTACTTTTTAACATGACCCTTGGGCAAACCATTTGTGCTTCAGTGAAATTAGTGTAGACCTAGGTAATCTGAGGCAAGTAGTAACTTAAGGATAGATTTCAGGGGTTCCAGGAGCTTGAATAGGAAAAAAATTACATCTTTATTTCTGTATGGTTGGTTTCTTTTGTAATTCTATGTATTTTATTTTATACATTTAAAAATTTCTGAGAGGAAGATCTACAGTAGCCTCCCATGTTAAGTTCATGACCCAGAAAAGTTTAAGAATCCATCATCTAACACCTCCTTCTACCATTGAAAGTTCTTTTATTCTAGTCTCCATTTAAATTATCTGCTCCACTCACCCAGTCCTGGTTATACAAATGCTATACATACAGGGTTTTGCCCAGTTAAACCACATAGCCACTACCTAATTATACTTTTATCACTTGGAATTTGCGTCCCAACTTTTATCAAAAGAAAAAAATTAGAGAGAAAATTGAAAGAGAAGTCATTAGCAAACAAATCTGTTAACTATGTGTGATCTATCTCATTTGTGACCTTAAAAATAAGATTCCATTTTTAATTATATCCTGTGCTGAAACATCAGTGTATGCAACAGAATGGAAGCTTAACCCCTGATTGACTGTTAGCACTAGAGAAGATGTTTAGTCCTATTAGGTATGGCCTTATTGAGATCTCTTGAGACATTCCTGCCTGCTAAAAATTTCCCTGTTCCTTTTTATCTTGCAGAAATGTGATACAGTAGAAAGAGTACTAGATTGGAGGATAAAGAACCTGGCCTCAAATCAAGGCTTGGTTGATTCCCTGGGTGGCTTTGGACAAGTCCTTTCACTCCTCAAGGTCTCAATTTCTTTATCTATGTCTCTCAGGGCTTTAAATCTGTGATTCTCTGAGTTTCTCTGAAAGAATGGATAATAGAAATGAAATAGAATAGTTCATTTTTGTCTCAGTCCTTGCTCTGGTACTTTTTCTTGTCATGGTCTCTCTCTACCAATCACATACTGCAGATAGCCAGCCAGAGATGCAGAGTATCCTGCAGACATTTATCATTTTTATGCATTTTGGGGGGAATATCTGTGGCAAATAACTACGGGAGTTAGTTCTAAATGCTTTAGTATAGGACAAGTTGATTCCTATTTAGCATGTGAACAAAAGATAGAAAGACAGCATGATATAGTACCTGGAGTGCTGGGCTGAGATTCAGAAAGACAATAATTCAGATCCTCTAATATACAGTAAATGTTCTGTGATAAAAACAAGTCATTTAGCCTCTCTAAAGCTTCACATACTGACTTATATTTTCCACATCTGCAAAATGGGAATATTAGTTCCTATCCCCCAGAGTTGTTATGTCAAATGAGATCATGTTCATAAAGTATTTTGCAAAGCAAAAAAATCATAGAGATGTCAGTTATTATTCAACAAACCACATTGAGACCTCTGCCTCTCATACACCTCCTTAACTGTTTTTTACCCCTACTAATAGCCATCAGCATAGACTCTGTCTTTTTTCCCCTTCTACTCCCTCCAGCTTCCTTAAGCATTGTTTATTTCTTGGGTACACATATAAGTCTCATTGCCATTTATCTCTTGCAGTAGGTATAAATCCTCTGTTCTAGACTGGCCCATTTCCCAGATCATTAGTCATTAGAATGTGGTCACATCACCTACAAAACAAAGATTAAGAAATAAATAAAAGAGAACTTTCACTACTACCATGAAGTCACCAGATAAATTATCAGACTGTATCCTTGAACTTGAGCTGATTCTTATTAAGCCCCACTTTACTTATTAGCTTAACTCATTGACTATTGTAAAAGATCTCAGGATATCAAGAGCTAGAAGGGATTTTAAGGTAATATGCAGTCTGATCTCCACATTTGAAAACAATAGAAAAATGCAAATTAAAAGTTATTGGTGAAATGGCATTCACATTAGTAGAATGAAGTACAGTATATCAGAAGTGGAGAGATGGATTCAGGTTTTAGCTCTGCTGCAAACTAGCTGTGTGCTCTTGACAAAGTTGTTACTTTTTATGATCTTTATCTGTAAAATCGAGGCAATTAAAATTAAATCTTTTAGAGGCATAGAATATTAAAGCCTGAAGGAGACTATAAATGGCATACAGTTGAACAGCTTCAGTTTGCAGATGAGGAAACTGAAGGTTGAAGAGGTCAAATGACAGGCTTCAGCAGAGCCAGAAGGACAGCTCAGGTCTTCTGACTTCCAGTCCTATGTTCTTTAAACATAAAGTGATTGCCAATCTGTTTTCAAGGAGCAAAGAAAAGAGGCCAGTAGAGAGGGATTAATCTCCCCTATTTTTTCTTGTTTCTGTGTGCACATATGTCTGTGAAATCAGTACAGAGAGTCAAAACAAACCAAACTCTCCCTTGGAATATAAGAGAGAGCCTAATCTGAAAATAATATGGTACATGTAAATTACTCTAAAATTATATCATAAATTTTAAATTCATAGAATAAGCCATTTATGTTTTTGTACAAAATTGTTGGACATTCTTGAAGCTTATAAGCTTTATCAAAGAGAATAAATTGTTTGACTATATAGGAGCTGGAAGTTACTTCAAAGGCCGTTGTGTTCAATTTCCTCTGTTTACAGATGAGGCATTCCTAAAATACTGATTGGAAACAGAAAGGTGAAGTGACTCTTGTAGAGTCACCCAACCAGCAAGTGTTGTTGGAGGCAGTATTCAAACTAAGGTCTTACTGACTCTAGGTCCTGAGTGCTCTATCTGTCTAACAGCCTCCAGAGTTATTCAGATTATTGTGATCAGTATCAAAAAGCATTAGTACCTACCTCATGAGGTAGTAAGAACAGTCTTACAGATGCTATCTTAGCTAGACTATGTCAATAACATTGTACTCAGTTCTGGGCAGTCATATTTTAGGAAGGACATCAGAAAATTGGATTGCATATACAAAGAAGGGTAATCAGGAATGGTGACTGGAAACTATGCCATAGGGGGATAAGTTGAAGGAACTGGAAGTGTTTGTTCTTATGAAAAGAAACTTGGAAGAAAAAGTATAATAGCTTTTTTTACACTTTTGAAAGGCTGTCATGTGGAAGACAGGCTAGACTTAAGTCTGCTTAAACCTAGAGGACATAACCAGAAGGAAGAGATAAAAGCTACATAGGAAAAATTCAATTTAATTTTTTAAAAAATTTCTAAAAATTAAGACTGTGCAAAGTAGAATAGGTTGCCTCTTGAGATGATGGGTTCCTCTCACTAGAGGTCTTTAATTAGAAACTGGATGACCAATTGCCAGGGATGTTGTAGAAGTAATTTCTTTTCAGGTATTGATTGACATATTAGGATCTTTCCATCTCTTAGATTTTTGTGATACATCAACTCAGATTTTTATCATGCAAAATGATATAAATACAGGGCTTAAATACAAGCTCTGCACTTAATTTGCAAGTTCATTTGTAGTATTCAAATCAAATTTGTAGTATTATTTGTACACCTGTGTTTAGAGGTTGGGAGAGATATCAAGAGAAGTATTCACATTGTTCTTGCTCCCAAACTTAGAAGAAGCAGCGTAGGATAATTGAAAACTCATTGGTCCCAGATTCAAGTCCTTTTGTGTGTGTGTTGGATCCATCACTTAGCTAGCTAGTAAGGTTGTGTCACTTAAGTGATCTAGTACTCAGTTTCTTTATGTGTATAACAAGACTCATACTACTTAACTCAAAAGATTGTTTTGAGAGGATTACTTTGCCAATGATTGGTAATTGATAATATTCTTCTCAGTGTATGTTTTATTTTCTTTAATCTAGTTCCAGTGAGAATAACGTTCCCACACTACCTGCCCTCTACCCTCATCATCCCTTCCACTGTAACAATTCATTCACACTTTTGATTGCAAACAGTTTAACCTTATTAAAACCCTTATAATTAAGTCTTTATTGTTTACCTTTTTATGTTTTTTCTGATTTCTTTTAAGTCATTTTTTTTGTTTAGTTCTGGTCTTTTCCTCAAGTCTACGTGAAAGTCCTTTAGTTCATTAAATATCCTTTTTTTTTCTTGCAGGATTATACTCAGCTTTGCTGAGTAGTTTATTCTTGATTGCGAACTCAGTTCTTTTGCTCTTTGGAATATTACATCCCACACCCTTTGGTCTTTTAATGTATAAGCTGCTGAGTCATGTATTAACCTAACTAATTCCACAATATTTAAATTGTTTCTTCCTGGTTGCTTATAATATTTTCTCCTTTACGTGGGAGCTTTGAAATTTAGCTATAATGTGCCTGTGAGTTTTCATTTTGATGTCTCTTTCAGGCAGTAATCAGTGGGTTTTTTTCCATTTCTATTTTACCCCCTGGTTTTCTTCAGGACATTTTTCCTCAATAATTTTTTGAAGTATAGTGTCTAGACTCTTTTTTTATCATCAGTTCTTACATTATCTTTCCTCAATCTCTTTTCCAGGTCAGTTTTTTCCAGTGAGATGTTTTACATTCTCTTCTATTTTTTCGTCCTTTTTATTTTATCATTTCTTAGTGTCTTGGGAAGTCATTAGTTTTCCTTTGACCAATTCTAAATTTTAAGGAATTATTTTCTTCAGTAAGTTTTTGTATCTTTTTCCAATCAGTTGACTTTCTTTTCATAATTTACTTGCTTTTCTTGCATTACTCTTATCTCTTTTCCATATTTTTCCTTAATCTCTCTTACTTAATTTGTAAAGTCCTTTTTAAGCTCTTCAAAGAACTCTTTTTGAGCTTTGATCATTTTACATTTTTATTTGAAGCTCGATAGGAAGCTATTTTGTCTCCTGCTCAAATATTTCTCAACCCAAGGGGAAAATCAGCAAAACATCCTGACTGATTGTATGGATATAGAATGTTATGGAGAAAAAAGAGTCAAAAATGATTCCACAGTTTTGAGCTTGTGTAACATTGAAAATAGTGGTGTGGTTGAGATAAATAAAAACCTGAAAGGGGAGCCAGATCTTTAAGGAACAGATAAATTTAGTTTTTGTTGAAAAAAATGAAAAAATTTGAATAATAATTATTTTTTCTTCCCTGTAGGGTATACTTAATTTTTTCAACTGTCTGCAGCAGCCATCTCTCTAAACTGTTTAAATGAGAATGTCCCTGGCTCAGAGAGTACTGCTTACTTGGCTTTTTACATTACTCTTCTTGATCATGTTGGTGTTGAAACTGGATGAGAAAGCACCATGGAACTGGTTCCTTATATTCATACCAGTCTGGATATTCGATACTATTCTTCTTGTAATGCTGATTGTGAAGATGGCTGGACGATGTAAATCTGGTTACAACCACCGAAATGGACCACGACATATGAAAAGAAAGGTCTGGTACTTCATAGCCATGTTACTTAAGTTGGCATTCTGTCTTGCACTCTGTGCTAAACTGGAACAGTTTACTAACATGAATCTGTCATATGTTTTTATTCCTTTATGGGCCTTACTGGTTGGGGCTATGACAGAACTTGGATATAATGTCTTTTTTGCTCGGAGAGACTGACTTTTAAATATAACTTTTCATTATAGCTTGCAGAACAGCAAAAAAAAAGTATTCTGGATATTTACAAACTTCAAGGCTACCAAGGAACTGAAAACCATACCAAATGCAGTTTTATACTGTTTTACTTAGTGTTAAATCAAGTAAGTTATTCAAGGACATGAAGACAGCATGAAAAGTATTTATTCTACATTTGAATTATTAGTCTCCTTATCCCTTCTTATACCTGTAAAAATAAAACTTTGTTTTGAACCACATATTTTTAAATGACTTCTTTAAAAAATCCTAATGTACTTCAAAGATATAAAAACCTTCAAAGATCTAATAATCACAAATGCAAATCTCATATTGATTAATGCTTATGAATCAATCCAAGCCTAATAAGACTTTAAAATTATTGAAAAAAAGGACTAATGATTTTTGTATGTGTAGGCATCAGATATTCTCATTAGGAATAGCAAAGCTTGCTTAAAACAAATTGCATTTTCTTTGCTGAATAATGGAGAAAATTCTTAGGTAAGTAGTCAGTATGTTTTCATTAATCTAGGTAAAATTATGCCAGTAACCACTTAAAACTTTTGACTTTAAAAATTTCACTTCCTTTGTAGAAGTGATATGAGAACGGGAAGAAAGGGATTCCCTCCCAAGTCACTCCCAACAGGAAGCAGGCCCTCTTGGAGAAAGGGAGGAGAAGCCTTGCCATACATATATCATGGATTATTTAAGAAATTCTTATTAGACAATGAAAACATCTCAAAATTTTTATATTTAAGTAGAATTCCTTAACTACAATAGTATAGCTTAGATCTGTCCTTGTTTAGACATATACAACGCAGTTTTTTCCCAACACTAGGAATTGATAATTATGTGCTAGTCTTGTTGAGGCAGCTTCTAAAAGATCTGGCAGAGAAGTACTTAAAATTATTCCATTAATAAATATCTTTATTGTAATTACTATATTTTGAGATTTATCAGTATGTTGAAAATTTTATGTGGGGTTTTCAAAGAAGGCTAAGCTGTCCCACCAATCACCTCTTTACTTACATAGTCATTACCCTTCTTCAGGCCCTTATCATCTGTGTTGTGCTGTGGCAGCCACCAAATTGATCTCCCTAATTCCAGTCTTTTCCATCTCCAGCCAGCCCTTCACACAGCTTTGAAATAATCTTCCTAAGGTACAATCTGATACAACAGTCCTCTGCTCAAAACCTTCGAGTGGCTCTCTGTTGCCTCTATGGTAAAATGCAGGGTCCTTAGTCTGACTTCTAAGGTCCTCCACAATCTGAGTTCAGCCTCCCTTTTGAGCCTTACTTCCTATTACATCCCTTCACCCCTCCCACAATCTAGCAAAACATTTCTAATAGCTGTTTCTCACCTTGAGAGGAGGGAGGGTATTGGACTAATAGGTATTCACAACATTGCGTGGCAGCATTACCTTCACCGTCTTGGTAAAAAGAAAAGACCTTTAAAGTCAGTGGACTAGATTTCAAGCCCAGCTTGTGTGACCTGGCCAATCATTGAACTTTCTGGGCCTCCGTTTCCTCATCTGTAAAGTAAGGGGATCACAGCAGCTAGAACTCTCAAATTCTATTCTAGCATAGAGTCTGCGATTTCAGTGATCTCTGGCCCCCTGCATTCCGCCAAACTGGCCAAACCATCCCATGTGCACTCCCCTTTCTCTCTGTGCCTCTCAAATCCTGTTCTTCCTTGAAGATTCAGCTCAGGTGACACTTCTGTGAAACATTGCCTGACTTTTGCCAGATGTTAGTGTGTTTTCCTTCCTCAAATTGCTTTGTATTTGCTTCTCTGTTTACATTGTTATTGTACTCTGAGTTCCTTAGAATGTGAACACCTCGAGGACAGGGATTGTGTATTTTTGTTTTAGTCTTTGCATCCTCGGTGCCTTGTATATGGTAAATGCCTAATAAATGTTTGTTTAAATTGCCTAAGATTGCAGATCTAAAGAACCTACCTAGCCTTTTGAGTTTTTTAATAGAATGCAGAAACAGAACCAGAGTTAAGTGACTTGCTGTTTGAATCCATTTAATTGCCTTCATATTTGGGGATGAAATTAAGTATAGTAGTAAGTATAGATTACACACTATATTCTAAACCTGAGCAAATAAACCCTCAAATGCTTGAATCAAACCAAGCCAACCTCAAATACCTCAACAAAAGAGCTTCAGCTAAATAAAATAAACCAGAATTTGAAATGCAAACCATCATACTTTACTAAGGAAAAAAGTACATCTCTTAACCCAGACTTAACCTCCTTGAACGTGTATATTAACTAAGATTCACTTATCTCAGCCAAAAACAGAACCAGAAACAGGAAAAAGGCAGAGATTCTGCAAAAAGGGAGAGTTCTATAGTTTAAAGGGCAGAGTTACTAGATTGTTGTGACCGTCGAGTTAGGAAGACCCAAGTTAAAATCTGGCCTCAGACACTTATTAGCTATGTGACCCTTGACCTGTGTGCCTCAGTTTCTTCATCTGTAAGATGAGGATAACAATAGCACCTGCCTCCCAGGGTGGTTGTGAGGTTCAAAGCATTTCATTACTATTATTATTCTACCCAGGCAGTGCCAGTGCCCAGGATGGTATGAAAGGGCAAGATCTCTCGTAAGAAACAGCTCACTGCTCTACCTCTTTAACATAAGTCACATTATAAATAGGCACTCTGGAGAATTCAGAATTTCTAAAAATCCCTGCAGTTATTTTTAGACAAAGACTTTATAATAGCATGCAAGTTGATTGTACATGAGCCACTTAATAAACATTTGAAATAACATGAGTCCAGTTGTTATTAATGGGAATTTCTCAGTCACTACAACATATATTTTTAAAGTAAGAGAGAGAATCATTATAGGAGGCCTTTGCCAAAGAGAAAACTGATCATTGTTGCTCTGTGGTCTGAATAAGCTAAGTGACATGACTTGCATGTGCTTTTAAGTTAGTTTTAAAATTTTCAAATCAATACAAACCATCATTCTGATAAACAAGTTCTTAACCTGGAGTCTGTTAACTTAAAAAAAAAACTAATAATTGGATATTATTGGTTCCCCTTGTAATCCTATGTATTTTATTCATTAAAAAAATTTATTCTGACTATAGGTCTACCCCTTCTCTGGACTGCCAGAGGAGTCCATAACACAACCTCTGCTACACTGGGAAGAGAATTTTATTTGGAATCAGGGATCTAGGTTCAGATTCTGTCTCTGCTACTTATTTGCTGTGTGACCTTGAGTGATCAACCCAACTTCCTTGGGCCTCAGTTTCCTGATTTGTAAAAAACAAGATAGAAATCTCCCTCCTTTTGCAAACCTGTGGTTCCATAAGGCCCTAAAATTGTAATCTCCAGGATACTTTTTTTCTTACAAAAGTTATTTTTTTCTAATCAGACATATACTGATAGTTTGCAGACTTTTTTGTTTTACTTTTTTAATGTGGCATACTTCCTTTGTTTGATATTAAATATTTAGGAATGGTAAAGTGATTGAGCAGCAACGTAAAATACCAAAGCCTAGATTTTAAATGCAGTCATTTAATTACCATGTCAACACAAGCAAGTCACTTAGCCTGTGTAACTCCTTTGTCATGAAAAAACTGAATCAAAAGCAGCTTTGACCAAAACAATTTCACTGCATTTTTAAAACACAAAAGTCATTAGATAGAAATATTTCCTAGGGATTCATGAAATTGACCAAATTATATGGCTTGCTGTTCCAGAGATTAGTCAGCTTCAACTGTTGGGACCTATGAAAGTTCTAAGACTATCACAAAATCCTTATACTTTACCTTCAAGTAATGAAGTTACCCCCAGACCAGAGTCTATTCAGAATCAGAACTGTAGGTTATGGATTATGTGAATTATGTGTGAAAGATCACCTCTCTGATCCTGATTATCTAGTTTCCCTTTCAGTTCTTCCCAGGACACATTAATACTGTAGTAGGAGAACTGCTATTGGCTCTTTCAAGACACAAGAAATTAGCTGTGTGACCTTGGGCAAAGCACTTAACCCCAATTGCCCTCTCTTCCCCCACTCCAAAAAGCAAAAACTTAAATAAACTTTAAAAAAGACACAGGAGAAGCATCAATAATCTAGCCCACTTAAGACTGGGACAGGCATACCTCACTATTATGTTCACTATAGGAAAAGGACCTAGGCCTGTCATTTTACCACTATAGGAAACAATACTAGACCTGTGATTTCAAAGAAATAGGGAGCTCCCAGATGAAGAAACTCCTATCACTGCAGGATGGGAAACTGAAATTTAGTTTTAGACCATTGTTAGAGTACTTAGAGTGACGTAACCAGAGTCACACAATCCTTATTTTTTGTTCAAAGAAATTTGAACATTGTGGTGGTGGGTGGGAAGCTCTGCTAGAAGGAAAGTGGCTAAAAGACTAGAAATATATTTCACAAGAAATCTCACATATTGCAAAGAAATATTTTTCAAGTAAGAAAATTTCTTAAAAGATTGATTACTCTTGCCCTTAATTTCCAAATTTGATAGCCTTTTCACAGTCCTCATCTGTCTTGACCTCTGCACAGAACTTGCCACTGTTGGCCCCACTCTGATTCCTGAATGCTCTCCTTTGCATTTTCATAATTAACAATAAGAATAATAAAAAGCATTAGCTATTCTTATGAGGCAGCTAAGCAGTGCAATGGATAGAGCACAGGTTCAAGTCCATCCTGAGACCCCTATTAGTTGTATGACTCCATTGAGTCAAAAATACTGAAAACACAAATTCACTCATGAAAAAAAACCTCATGTACATATTACAACATACAAAAGACCACCAAGTTTTTTGTTTTACATGGATACCTTAGACTTAGAGACTCAATTTATTTACATGTGAGTAATCCAGGTAAAAATCACAACAAATCAAAAGCATCTTGGATTTATTTTAAAGTATATTTCAATACATAAGTTTGCATACATAGGCTTTAATAATGTATTTCAAGAATGAACAAGAATCTAAACAATGCAGTATATGTGAACCCAGGTTTTCCTGGCTTCAAAACCAGATCTATATCAATAGTCCCTCTCATGTTCATTATTCTACAGTTAATATAGGGAAGTGTGTATTTTAGAAAGATTTTCAGGCGGAGCCAAGATGGCGGTGTAGGAGCAGCAACATATCGCAGCTCTCACATAGCCACCCCAAAATACCCATAAAATAGGACTCTAAACTAATCCTAGAACTCCAAAACGCACACAAATATACTTTCCACTAAAGTCAGCTCAGCTACGAGGAACCATATCAGCACTGTGAACCGAAACCAGCCTGGCCTGAAGCCCTGGCTGAGCCCCGGGGGCAGCTGGACGTGAGGAGCCGAGGAGCCTCAGGTGAGTGGATTAGCAGTGAGCAGATTAGCAGCTGCTCTGCATTCAGAAGTAGGTCATTGGGACTTGCGAAATCAGGGGAGAAAACCAGTCCTTCCAAAAGGCCTCCAGGGCAGGAAAGCGAAAAGGCAGAGGTTTTGCACCCGCCTCCACATTGCAGCTTCCAAGCCCTCGGCCTGCAGACAGCAGGGGGACTAAGCGATTGTTCAGAGGCCAAGTGCTCTCACGTTGAGCGGCCAGGATCCAGATTGCGGTCTTGGGCTTTTAGTCCTGCAACTCTTCATTATCCAGTGAGCCGAAAGTAAGTAGGAAAGGGACCCAGCACCTTCCTGAGAGCTACGGCAGCCGGGAGGACCCCAGCGATTTGGGACAGAGCTTTCCCTTCTGGAAGCAGAGCCACACAGAGATTTAAAAAAAAAATCACGGACTGACCAACCATGAGTAAGAATAAGCATAAGAAGCAAAGTAAGAACAGCACCCAAACCCTAGATTCCTTCTTTGGGGAAAAGAAAGATCATGGGAGACAGAGGGAGGAGGAGGGCGCAGCCAGAGTGCCCCCACCAGGGGCCTCCGATAAACATGAAGAATGCCTTAAAGCTAGAGA
>CM053585.1:437308367-437324450 GCA_028646515.1 Pseudochirops corinnae
TGATGGGGGAGGATATAGGAGAGAGCAGATTGGGGGAGGGGGTATACAATGGGATCGCTGTTTTGAGGTGGTAGGTAGGGGAAAGACAGGGAGAAAATTTGTAACTCAAAATCTCATGAAAATGAATGATGTAAACTAAAAGTAAACAAAAGTTAATTTTAATAAAGTTAATAAAATTTTATCTATCTCAAAAAAAAAAGTTTCCTCTTCTGCACATACTCTCTCTTCCAACCAAATAAGCCTATTATGGTTCCCGGGCCTTAATATAACCACTCCTATTGCAGTGCCTTTGTTCTGGAGGTCTTCCACACCAGGACTATACTCTTTCATTTTCTTTTCTTAGAATTTGTAGCCTCCCTCAAGGTTTACCTATAGGAAATTTCTCAAATTGAATGGATGAGGACAATGTAATAGGTGATTTCTGTTGAATTGATGAAGTTATTATATCAAGCTAATTTCATACATACTGACCATGCTTTATCAGATCACTCCACTTTAATCAATTTTTTCCTTTTTAGAAAACTGCCAGGTAAACATTTAAGAACTAGAGCTGATAAGGGCACCTTGATAGTCTTCTCAATTCTTTACTAGCCAAGGTAATTTTTTAGTATATGTTAAGCTGGCAAGATCTAGTAAAATCATCAGAGGATTGTAGTAGATTGTTCCAAAAACACTTTACTTTAAAAGACTTAAACCAATCTAAGACAACCTTCCATGTCTAGTTTCCTATATACCAGTGTAATCGGGTACCTTGACCATTTGCCAGGGCTCCTAAAGGGTATGCTAGTAAATGTTTTAACAACCAGCTCTTTTTCTGTCACTTCAGTAAGTCTAGACATTTAACAAAACAATAAATCCACCCCAGATCTGTAGCATTTGCCATATCAGATTCTCCAAGAATCAGCTTCTCTTAATCTTGGCTTCTTCCCAGGGTCTTTCTCTCTAAAGGCAGGGGACCAAGGGTACCTGTGGTGTCTAGGCCATGTATGGCCATCTTGGTCCTCAAGTTCAATCGATTCAGTAATCGATGCAGCCTGGATGGTGAAGGGTACCGAGGTTATTTCATACGAAATTAGACTATCTCTTTGGCCTAATCACAGAATTGCTCATGAATGGCTGCATACTCTGAGCAGGCCTTAGAAAGGTATATAAGCCAAATTTGTACCCTAGGAAGCTGAAACTGCTCCCAACAAGCAGTTGTCCTCAGCAGCTGATAAATTTTCCTTTCACTTTGACAGTTCATTTTATTTTGACCTCCAGTCAAAATAAAGGACCTACTGGTGGTTGAGTCCCTATACTCCCAAAGAATTCTTCCTACTCTCAAGACTCTCAGGGCATCTAGCCTGAAAAATTATACAATGATTTATTGGACAAGTTCTGCTTGGTCCCAGAGGACAAAAATAAATAAAAGGTAGAGATTGTAAAAATGCACATTTTTGAGCTCAACATAAGGAAAAACTTCTTAATACTTAACACAAAGCCATCTCAAAGTGAAATGGGCTATCAAGAAATTTATCTGTTTTCTTCCTTCCGGAAGTCTTCAAGCAAAGGGTAGATTGTTCACCTCGGAAGTCTTCAAGCAAAAGGTAGATTGTTCACTTAGAATTAAACTCTGTGTCCTCCAAGGACTCTTCCTCTTCTGTAAAATATTTTGAAAGCTCACAGACATCATTAAAAGACCTTTAAAATAAAATAAATACTCCATTTTGCATACTGTTCTGCCTAGTTTCAACTTTTTGGAACAAGATGACCCTCCTAAATTAAATTCTTCACTTTTAATCTCATCAGGCAGCTAACTTAAGCCTTAACACTCAACCTCCTCTTCCTTCTGCTTGGAGAGCTGGAGGTAGAGAACCAAACTCTTTCCAAAGCCTTCTTTTCTAGAGAGCACAAACTAGGTTCTTAGCCCCCTCCACTTTGCATCTGCTGTTCTGCTAGCTTTCAGTTCCATAGAGCAAGATACTCCCTGGAGTACTTTGCCCCCCACCCTACTTTTCCACCTCTTCCGTATATGTGCCCACCCCCACGCCCCCTTAGATTGTAAGCTCCTTGAGGCCAGGAACTGTCCTTTTCTTGTATCCCCAGCACTTAGTACATTTTCTGGCACATAGGAAGACACTTAATTGTTTATTGTATTGGAGTATACATTGTTCCTTGTGTTAATTTTG
The DNA here is from genome assembly GCA_028646515.1 of Pseudochirops corinnae. Classification (NCBI taxonomy): domain Eukaryota; kingdom Metazoa; phylum Chordata; class Mammalia; order Diprotodontia; family Pseudocheiridae; genus Pseudochirops; species Pseudochirops corinnae. The sequence goes on from CM053585.1 coordinate 437,310,536, forward strand.
CCTTTTTATCCCTTAAAATGCCTATTAAAATGCATTTTATTTTTATTTTGTAATCAGTATTTTCTGAGAAACAGTATTTCACAGTTTGCAGAGCACTTTTCTCACAAAAGCAATGTGAAATAAATAGTACAAGTGCTATTCTATCTCCTCTTGTCTTATTATGAAAGGAAGGCCTAAAGTGGTGAAATGTTTCTCTTAAGGTCATACAGGCCAGTAAGTTAAAAAACAAAGATTCAAAACTAGGTCTTCTGATTTCAGGTCTCATTCCTTTTTTACCAAAACATTAATAATTTGAAATATTCATGTAAAACTAGCTATTTAGTAGTAAATATTGAATAATATGAATTTAAAAATTTGAAAAATTATAATTCCTTTAACTCCCCTTTTATCCAAGGACCTCTAGACTGTTGTTTAGTTGTTTCAATTGTGTTCTGTTCTTCGTGACCCCTTGTGGGGGTTTTTTGGCAAAAATACTGGAATGGTTTGCCATTTCCTTTTCCAACTCATTTTATAGATGAGGAAATTGAGACAAACAGGGTTAAGTGACTTACCCAACGTCACACAGCTAGTGTCTGAGGTCAAGTTTGAACTCAGGTCTTCCTGACCCTGGGCTCGGTCCTCTGTACACTGGGCCACCTAGCTACCTAGACTGTAACTGGATCAAAATTGGAAGCCTGAAGAATGGACGAGAAATCACCAATGTATTATGATCTAAGAACCAGCCAGTCAATAAGCATTTATTAAGTGCCAGGTTGGGGCACTTGGTGGTTCAGAAAAGACTTTTCTTCTCAAGGAAAGAAAATAATGATGGCAATTGATACTTCCTGTCTCCTGTCTCTCTCCTCTCTCCTTCCAGAAAGAACAAGTTTCCATTCCAAAGCCTATCTTTGCATAGAGCACTGGGCCTGAAGGCAGGAAGACTCATCTTCCTCACTTCAAATTTCACCACAGACATTTACTAGCTGTGTCACCCTGGGCAACATTTAACCCTGTTTGCCTGTTTCCTCATCTGAAAAATGAGATGGAGTAAACCACTCCAGTATCTTTGCCAAGAAAACTCCAAATGGAGTCAAACAACTGAAACCGACTGAACAACAAATGTGCTAGGGAATATCCTAAGCACTGGGGATGCAAAGAAAGGCAAAAGAGACAATCTCTGTGCCTTTGAGGAACTCACACTCTAATGGACCATTGGGAGCTGTAATTACTTTGATAAAAGACAACAGCCCTACCTCTTCATCCTGAGAGAAAGCATACAATAATAAAAAATGATGCAGTGTATTCAGAAGAAGACAGTTTTCTGGTGGGGTGTAACCTAGGGAAAACTGGGTTCCTGGGGAACATCTTTGGGCTGCTGCTGCTATGCATGCAAAAGTCACATGGGGTCAATGCAGAAAAGACTTTTCTTCTCAGGGAAAGAAAATGATGAAGGTGATTGATACTTCTGCTTCCTGTGTCTCTTCTCTCTCCTTCCAGGAAGAATGGGTTTCCATTCCAAAGCCTTTGTTTCCTGAAAGTCTGTATTTTTATAAAGCTTTTAAATTAATTTCTTCTTATCAGTCTTAAGATAAAACTATGGTTAACCAAAGCATTAAGTCCTCTTCATGTATTTTATTCAAGGATAGGCAAAAATAAGGAGAGCAGAGGAGAATTTCTTTTCAACATTTCTGGGATTACTTTAGTAGCTCAACAACCTAAAGAGATTTTGTTGATAAAACATCCACATAACTCTCTGTAAGTAGGGAAGATGAATCCATATGAATCTAACTCATCATGGACTACCCTCAGCACCATTGAGCTAAAACAAGTTTTTTCCATGTCTCTCAGAGACAGTTGGCCTCCTGCCACTCTTTCCAGTTGTTTTTTCCTCAGGCAGATTCAAAAAACTCCATTCTTCTCTTCCCACCAGGGGAAGGGTTAAGGCACTAAGGGAAAGGTCACTTGAATAACCCTCTTTTGTCTCCTGACTTCATCGTTTATCTTCAGCTGCCTGCTGCATTCTTCCTCATGAAAATGCTATAGGAATCTCAGGTGCATCATATTTCAAACAGAATGCATTATCTTTTCTCCTAACCACTCTCTAACTTCTGGAAGACCTGGGTTCAGGTTCTGCCTCACTTATTATATGACCATGGACAAAGTCACTTAATTTCTTTACGCCGTTTGCCAATCAGTAAAACGAGGGGTTTTAATGACTTTTCAATTCTCTTCCAGATCTGACCAATGTAGCTATCACTTTATATTAGATTTTTTGAAGGTGTGTGCAGAAGATGCAAGCAAGAACAGATAACAGAGTGAATACAAAACTGGCATAGTACTATGAGAATAGTTTGAGGGAAAGTAAATGTCACAATAAGGTGTGAGCTGGTAAAAAACAACAACAACAAAAAGACCTAAGATAACAATTTTGCCCAGTGGTACCTGAGGCAAAGCTCATCGAGCAACAAAATGGTCCTTTGGATGTGAACTTGATGGGACCAATTTCATGTAGGCACTGTGTTAAGTCTGGGCCTACACTCTCCAAGGACCAGGGATAAAATTTAACAGGCACAGATGTAAAAGTCTCATCCATGGCTTCAAGGAATCAATTTCATAATGACAAGATGAAAAAAGCATAGTGACAAATTTTTGTCAGAAAAAGGTAAGAGGGTTTCAGGCAACTACAAACAGACTGATGTAGTGATTTAAAGCCATTATTTTGAGCTGTATTTAAGAGATAGAGAATTAAGACTTACTGCACATTCACCTGGTTAGAACATATTTGGAATATTCTGTTCATTTCTGGGCACTGCAGTTTAGAACAGACAGTGCTAAATTTAAGAAAGTATTGAGCAGAGGGCAAGAATAGTGAAGAGACTTCAATCTGTGTGTTTTGATGAGCTGGGACTGTTAAGTCCACAAAAAAGAATACTTCAGGGAGATATATCCATGCTCAAGTGTCTGAAGGGCTATACAATGCTTGAGCATAAGTAGAAACAGAGGGGTGGAAGGTGCAGAGAGGGAAATTTAGGCATGGTTTCAAGAAAAACTTCTTTGACAAGCTATCAAAAAGTGGGACTGAGCTACCTCAGTAAATAAGTAGTCTCTTCTACTGGAGGTCCTTGAACAAAAGTTGGATTACCTCTGGTAAACTGCATGCAGTAGAAGCAATTCCTTTGTGTTGGATTATGTGGAACTGAGGCCCTCCTTCTCAATTCAAATTCTGTGATTTTGTGAGTCACATCTTCTGGCTTCTGCTACCCAGTTCTAGTATATTATGTAAAGAAATGGCAAAAGTACTTAGAAGAATGATGAATCATAGGTAAAGAATACTGGATTTGAAATCAGGGCATCTGGATTCAAATGCTAATTTTGCTGCTTATTAAATGTGTGCCCTTGTGCAAATAACCTTACTGGACTTCATTTTCCTTAACTTAAAAAGAGGGGACTAACTAAATGATCTCTAAGGCTCTGTTCCCTAAAACCTTAGAAAAAGTAGAGCTAATCAAACAAATTCAGAAGATGACTGTACAGGAGCTTCCTTTTCCTCTTGAAATTGTACATATACTTGACTTTTTGTTGTATCTCTGTCTCCATCGCCATCCCACCTTCATCTTCTCACACACACCCCACCCCACCCCTAATACCAATGGGCCAAACTCAAGGGCAGAGTTTTATTTTCACTTTTGTGTCCCTAGCACATGGCACAGTGACTTGTATATAGTAGATGCTAAATGAAGGTAGAATTCAATGTGAGGAATCCACCAAACTAGGTATTACACTAGATAGATAACTGGAATCCATTACATATCATGAGAAAGATTACAAAAGAATGAAAAGGGTAGCAGCGTTTACTCCCTAAAAGGTAACCAAAATATCAGTAGTCATTAACCCATATGCCTTTTTCTTTTACATAAATCTTTTTAAGAATGATGTATGTACGCACCCAAGGACTGCCTTGACAGAATCGGAGTATATGAACAAATAGGGTTTAACAGAGAGTTTTCTATCACATCTTTATGATTTCATTGACTGAAAAATCAGAGAAAAACAAGATTCCATTGATATATGTGATTTATACATCGGAATTTGTAAACGAAACAAAATACGGCCCCAAGGTTCTCCTCAAATTAAATGTCACTTGTTATTTAATCATGTCCGACTCTTCATGAGCCCCTTTGGGGTTTTCTTGACAAGAGATATTGGAGTACTTTGCTATTTCCTTCTCCAGCTCATTTTACACATGAGGAAACTGAGGCAAACACGGTTAAATGACTTGCCTAGGGTTACACAGCTATTGTCTGAGGCAAGATGTGAACTCAGGTTCAAGTGCTCTGTCCGCCGCACCACCTAGTTAATCCAGAGTGTCACATGTACTCAAATTTTTACAAGGTTCTAGGATCCAATGAATACCGACATTGTGAGATATGAAACAAAAGGAAAACATTAAAGTGTTTGCTAATAACATGAAAGCATTCCTGTTTAAACTTCAAATAATTACATCAGTAGATGGCAGCCAAGATTTTCTAAATATTTCTAATTTGTATACATAGACTTCCTAGTAAAATCCATAGGAACTTGCTTTCCCACTAATCAATCAAAATGTGTGTGTGTGTGTGTATGTGTGTGTGTGTGTGTGTGTGTGTGTGTGTGTGTGTGTGATCAAGTTGGGTCCAGGCTTCAACAGAAGCACATCTAGTTGAGTAGCATTTTGAAATTGTTTAAAAGGACACAGAAAGATTTAAAAAATATTCCCCAACTGCAGCAATCTCAGAAAAATTCATCTCTAACACCGGCATTCTTCTGGTGATATGACTACAAATCAATGGAAAAATGTATGATGGGCAAACATGGACTGAGTATTAAAATGATGTGGGTGGGGAAAATGGTTTAAAATACAATATCCTAGATAAGTATGACCACAAGTGGCAAATGGATCACTTATATTGCAAAAACAAGTGGTAATGGTTGGTATCATTTTGGACTACCTTTAACATTTGCTGGTATCCTTGAGATATTAAGGATCTTTTATGGAAGATTTATGGACAAATAAAGATAAGAATAAAATAGAATAAGACAGACTGCTCTCTTTGACAGAGGAAGCTGTTACACGAATATTTGTATGGAAAGAACCAGATTTCTAATATCATAGCCAATTCATCCTTAGACTGATTATCCCATTGAGGTTTATCAGTACAGTATTAAATCTTAACTCTTTATTATCATTCTCTGTTCATGGTGTCTGCTATTCCACAATGTAGACTATAATTCAGAAAGAACTGGGAAAGACACTTGAAATCAAAATACCTTTCCATACCCTAAAGAGAGTTTGGGAGATAGTGTAGTATCGTGGAAAGCATGTAGGATCTAAGGCACATGAACTGGGTTTAAAATTGAACTACCAAACATTAACTATGGACAAGTCACAATCTCTCTAGGCATCAGTTTCCCCATTTATAAAACGATGGCACTGGACTAGACGACCTCCAAGGTTTGTCTTACAGCTCTAGTTATATTGTTGTCTGTGTACCAAGGGGTAAATAAGGAAACTTCATAAAGACAAAAGAGTAAAGTTGAATAGACGTAAAACTCTGAGTTTAGTCCTTCCTCAAAGGATGAATTTTATTGCAAATCTTGTAAATATCTAAAACATCAGCCAGAACTATTCTGCTACAAGTACAAAATGCAATGGAAATGAACTTTTTTTATACATCATCTAGCAACAGGGTTGGGTGGGGGACTGTCTACTATTCAATGGACTACCATTCAGTAAGCAGAAATCATCTTGCTACTTTTTTAGCATTTTCAGGGCATCCTAGGATAGTGCTTTTATCTTTTCTGGGTGAGTGGTAGTGATTGTAACCTAGGGGGAAGGAAACGTGTTCTGTCAAAACATCCCAGTGCCTCTCCGTATTACCTACACTTTAAGTCATGGTTATATACAACTTTGGATTATCCTGGACATTGCTCCCTGCTGTTTAGCATCAAGCACTGAGTCTAATTAGATTAATAATCAAGAATATTAGCTTACTTTTAAGAGAAATGGAAAAAAACACAATAAATTATCTTGACTTGATTGAAAGCACATTATCTAGAATGCTTAAATTCTGCCAACTAACAAGAATTAGAGATGATGAGGCAAAAACAAGCTATTGAAGATGTAGGAAACAATTACAAAGCATAAATATAAAAAAAGATTAGTTACCAAGATTTTAGTAGTTATTGAAAGGCAAGTCCTCTCAAAATCCAAAGACTTGTTGCCTTGCCTAATGCAATCAAAATTGTTTTTAAGTATTCATGTTACATGAAAAATTTGCCCCCTAATACGACAGAAGTATAACTAGATAACATGAATAAATAAGAAATTTTCCATTAAAAATATACTTTCCTTGTACTAGAAAAAGTTGTATACTTAGGAAAAACTAAAATTTTAATGTTAAACCTTTCCATGTTTACCTATCTTTAGTAACTAGTGATAGATACTACACTGTTCAGAGGAATGATTCAAGACAAAGAAAAACTGTGTAAAAAATTAGTAAATGAAGACCAGAACCTTTACAAAAAACACAAACACACACAAAGTTGTGCTAGACCAACCTAATCTCTCTTTATTGAGGAGGTCAACAACCTTAGTGATAGGGGTGGGGATGAAGTGGGGGTTGAATATGAATATGGCTTCATTAAAGCTTTCAACTAAGTACCACAAATGTTTGATTCTTATATTAGCTAACCTGAATATGAAATACAGGCTTATAACTAGTATAATCAGAAAAGGGCATTGTAAATGCTACCAGTAAGGTACCTTGGGATTTTTTCTAAGGTCTGTTTATCAATTTAATATTTAACAATGCTTCACCTATAGTTGAGCATATAACCAACCTAGGAAGCATCTTTTAGACCAGTGGTTCTCAACCTTCCTAATGCTGCGACCCTTTAATATAGTTTGTGGTGACCCCCAACCATAAAATTCTTTTCTTTGCTACTTCATAACCATAATTTTGCTACTGTTATGATCATAATGTAAATATCTGATATGCAGGATGTATTTTCATTGTTACAAATTGAACATAACCCACAGGTTGAGAACCACTGTTTTAGACCTTTAGTGATTTGAATGTTTCTTATGATTGATGAAATGACAAATGGATGCAAAGAAAATTATGAACTCTAGTTAGAGAAATGGAATGTACTAAAACTGGGAGACCATATTAATAGCATTAAAAAGTGAAAATATTTATTTGCCACAAAATGTAGTCCACAGGATCTCAAGCTGTGTCACTCAGAAGGTGTTTTTGTCATTATTACCACCCCGAGCAAGACAAGGGGAATGATTATGGTACAAGGCTGTGACAGGGCCACAGAGGAAGTTCTGCACCCATTAATTCTTTGCATTTCACCTCCATAGGGATGTATGCATTTAACAGAATGATTAAATTATCAAAATACAGAAAGGTTTAACTATAACATATACAGGAAGATATCTTAAAAAACAACCATTACAGGGTGCTTTTAGGTGTGCCTTCCTATAAGCTGAAAAGTTTTAAGGCTCATATATTTTGGAGATAGAATCTAAAGGCATTTTATTGCAGTGTATATAACCTTAATTCTTAAAGACCTATGAGAACTAAGTTATCTTATTTCAATCTCACTGGAAAATTAGAAAGAAAACCAAATCAACTCTTGATAAATATATCAACCCCTCCTCCCCAATAATTAACAAGAAAACATGTTAACTTTTTTCCTTCCTCTCTTCTAATCTTGGTAAGTTAATTTTTGTTCCCTGAAAAAGTTGTCAAAATACTTTAGTTTGGGGCAGAAGATGGGAAAAATGGAAGGGTGGAGAAAAGAATGGTTTAACTGTAAATATAGGGAAAGCCTCTATTGACAATATAATAATTTACCACCACCTCTCCTCCGTTTCACTAAACTTTTTGTCTTAAGATACTAATTTCTCCTAAAATTTCAGTCTTTCCCAAACCTGTGCTCCCTATTGTGTAGCTATTTAACCTAACTACCAGAACTGAAACACTTTTGCATTCAACTGTCATTCATAGTGCCATATCTTTTTCCATGGAAGGTCAACAGTTGTAAAGGGTATATTGATATATGAGGGTGGGAGTTGTGGCTACTGGAACAGGAAGCACTAGTCATAGATAAGACCTGGATAAAAAGACAGAAGGTCTGTCTTCAACAAATGTAATATTTCACTTGCAAAGCCAAGTAAAGGGCTATGGAAACAATCTGCAATGAAGTATGGTGGGAACCTATTAGTTTTCATTTAAATTTAACAAGTTGGACATTGATTTTCAACGGTGGCAGTTCCAAATACTATTTGTTATGACACAACTGTTATTCTGGCAAGAAGTCCCTCCTTCTTCAGCTTTATTTCTAACTAAAAATAAATTGAAATGTTGTTCTAGCCACGTGGGGTCCAAGCTATTTTTCCAAATCAGTTACTACCTAGAGCTTTCCTTTGCCAAGTCAGTTATCTGAGTTACTTGCCTTTCAGTAGTCAGGAACAAGATCCTGAAATGGAAGAGGCACCACACCAGAAGAAGTAAAAATGACCATTCCTGGATCTAGAAGTTTAATTATTGTTTTAATATTTTCCCACCATTTAATATATTTTCCTCCTACTCCCCCATAAAAATATAAATGAGCATTTTAATTGCACCTTACAATAAAAATTAAAGTAATCAGACAGTCTTACTCACAAAGGACTTAACGCTCTACAAATTCCTATCGGTAAGAAATTTTTTTCTACTACAGATTGTAAGTAATTCTGTGCACCAACAAAATATGTGGGCATGCCACATGACTTCCTCAGTTATAGTAGTATGACACTGTTTCACATCTTGTTTTTCCCAATCTTCCACATTAAGATTCTATTAATTTTCTTAATGCTGAATTTAAACATGAAAAAGTGTGTTCCAGATAGCAGTGCTAAACATTTCAAAATTCTCATCTTACTCAGCAACTTTAAAAAATTGTGCAAAGCATGGTACACATACATGTATGTTCTTATAATGAATTTTGGTTAAAAAAAAAAAAAAGCTTTTCCAGAGTGGGGAATTTAAATATTCACTAGATTTGAATGAGTACATTTTCATTCCATTACCACTTCTAAATGGATACACCAGCAATAAAAACATAATAGATCAATGAACAGATTTAACTAAATTTTCAATATGTCTTTTTTGCAGACCCAACAATAAAACAAATTTGTTATTATGAACCTTTATTAAGTGGCTCACATTTCAGTAAAAATCACACTAAAAAGATTTTTTTTAAAAAAGCTATTTACACTACAGTGCTGACACATTAAAATGGAAAAAAAAAACTGGTATAAATAAGCTCTATGGAAAAGCCTCGAATTGTCAAAAAGAATTCTGGCTCATCTTACAAAAAATATATATATATATGTTAATGTCAGCTCTACTCTAAAACCTACAACTCAAATGATTTAAAGACTTCTTTATGTTAAACCTGCAGTGTTTACAGTGCATCTGGCCCTAAGTGCTTTGATACTTCACAGTTATGGACAGGCACTGAGGAATGTTACAAAGCTACATTGACTATTTTCTGTAACAGATATGAGAGCAAGGCATTAACTTGCTTTCAGAATTTTATGTATCTTTACATTATTATATCATTAAATTTAAAAAAGAATTTAAAACTGTATGTACAAATTTAGCACAAAATGTCATCATCTTTTCTATCCAAACTTGGGTGTGCTGAACTATGCTGCCTTGTGTCATCTAAACTTATATGACTTCCAGGGCACAATTTTTCTTTTAAATTTTTGCTACTATTTTCAAATTTAGAGTCCATATCAATTTTAAATTCTGTAAATTCAACATGATCCAACTTTGCTTTAATATTCTGGCTGTCCAAATTATTAGGTGCTGTAGTTTTTTCAAGAATGTTAATTTTCATGGTTTCCTCTTTAATTCTTACAGATGAAAAAGGTTCATGTTTAATCTGTTGAAATTCATACTTCGTAGGCAGTTTGTCTGAAAAATTGGAATCTGAGGTGGTTTTGCTTACAGTACAAATTATGCTGTCAGTATGAAGTCCAAGAACTGTTGACATATGATCTGTTGAAGTGCCTACTTCCAAAGTATCTGCATTCTGAGAGGCATCACCCTCTGAATGATACAGCTTGAGGCGAATATGCCAGGCTAAACTGCATACAGCTGAAACAGTCTTGAACTGATGTACAACATTCCGTGGAATGAAGTAGATATCATTATCATATAATTGAATTCTGGCATAGCGAATGCCTTCTCTTCGAAGTTGATTAAGTTTTGCATCATCAACCCACTGGACGCACTAGAGAAAAGGAAAAACATAACAAAATAAGAAATCTGTTCCATGGAAAAACTAGCCTGAGAAGAGTAGAATGATATATAACACACCTGAGATAGTGGAGGCTCATGCAAATCTAACTGCATTCGTTGAACTACCTCTAAGAAATCTTCAGCATGAAAACAAATTACATCTTTGGTAATACGAGGCTGATCAGGCCTAGAAAAGAAAATCAGAGTTAAAAATTCCCACCATCATTTCTCCTCACTCCTCATCCCACACTCCTCCCAACTCAGAGCTTTTAGCCAAAATAAAAGCAAATTAGGGCCAAAACAAAAATCTTTTAAGAAACATGTATGTTATTATAGAATGCATCTTAAAAGATTTCTTTTTAAGAATTAAACGGGGCAGAGGGTGGCTAGGTGGCACAGTGAATAGAGGACTGGCCCTGGAGTCAGGAGGACCTGAATTCAAATCCAGCCTCAGACACATAACACTAGCCATGTGACTTTGGGCAAGTCACTTAACCCCAACTGCCCTGCCTTCCCCCCTCCAAAAAGGCCAAAAAAAGAAAAATTAAACAAGGGGAGTCTTTTCCATTTCAACTTTAAGTCTTACAACTACTACTGACCAGCTACTTAAAATAAAACAAATACATCAAGAAATCATGGAATCCTGAAGTCAAGAACACTCACACATGTGTGTGTCTTAACAAAGGTTAAGAATCCTTAGGTTAAAATACTGTCAAATAAGAATTCTTTCTACATATTTATCTGATAGTCTGCCAAAAATAATGCTTCCCTTGTTTCTCAAGGTAAAATAAGATCTCTGAAGAAATATAAAGTCACTGGCCTACATATCTTCAGCTTTAAAAGAACAGCAGGAAATAAGAAAGGATCCAAGAGGCAGACTAATTCTAGATCAAAGTAAAACAACATCTGACTAAGGGAAAGGGAGGTATTTATATGGGAAGCATATTGCACAATTACTGCAGTGAAAAAGAACTCATACCTGGGAATGTGCAATCCCAGTGTCTGCCTAAAGCAAGCTGTTGCACTTGGTCATGGCCAGAAGACATTGGGCATCCCAGCAGCTAATTTCCTCTCCTTCCCTTCCCACCAGCTTCACCTGCTCCAAAGCACCCTCAACTTCAGGTCCTGGACTAACCAGAAACCTAATGCAACAGTAAAATTCTTATCCTGCCAATTCATACAGAAAAACCTGACTAATTAGGACACGAAATTTAGAGAAAGTTCCAAAGGGAGTAAATACATAACATACAAAAGTTTGTAAGCAAATTAATACGTAACCAATTTTATAGTAACAATGGCTATACTACTTAAGAGGACAAAGTACCAATGTTTATTTAAAAAGTACTGAATTGCTAACATTTATTAAAGCAAAACTACTATTTAACATAGGTTGTATCTCATCCCAGCTTCTAGTATATTTGAAAATATTAAACTTGACTTATAATTCAGACCAACTCACTCTAGCCTTTCTCCCCAATCATTATAAATTAGAAAGGTTCTAGGTACTTTAGTGTTAACTTCTAAACTAGGATACAATATATAAGCAGTTAAAGTATTTTCCAAATTAAAAAGTAGACGGTCTGAAAAGAATATTCTTTTTGCAAAACTTAAAAGAAAAATCCACCTTCTTTTCTTGAAATTCATACTACCCTGGAAAAACCAGGATGTATGCTCACTACAAATGTATGTTTGCTATTCAGTTGTTTTCCAGTCATGTCTGATCCTTTATGACCCCATTTGGGGATTTGTTGGCAAAGAAAGTAGTGATCTGCCATTTTTCCAGCTCATTTTACAGATGAGGAACTAAGGCAAACCAGGCTAAATGACTTGAGCAGGGTCACACAGTTAGTGTCTAAGGCCAAATTTGAACTCTAAAACAGTCTTCCTGATTCCCAGGCCAGTACTCTATTCATTGTACCACCTAGCTGCCCCCTCAAATGCAGAGGTAATGGCTAATTTCCTGTAGGTTGATACTAAAAATTCATATATCACTTGGTTGCTTCAAACTCCAAAATTCATTGTGAGGAGGAAGAACGGTGAATTTTTTGTTAATAAAGAAAAATAATTAATAGTATTTCATGTTTGGAAAATGTAAACAGGATATAATGAATAATTATAATGACAATGGAACAAGGGATAAGAAGATAGGATGTACCAAGAACATTTTAATCAGGCCATACTTTGAAAATAATTTCTTGAGATGGTTTTAAATGATCCTTCTGTATTCCTCAAAAGGTGAATGTACTCAAATTAACAAATACTTATTAAGCACTCACTGTGTAGAAGGGTCTCATGCTAGGTTTGGAGAAGTACAAAGTTTAGATAAGAATGCTCCTGGGGGCAATGCCCTTGCAGTTTTAATCACAGATACAGTGTATGCTTGTGCCTAGGTAAGAATCAGCACTGGAGAACTCAATTGTATGGGAAATTCACTACTTACCTCACTCCCTAATTTCCTGAGGGAATTACTAAAAGTTCATGTGTCAGTCAGTTGCTTCACAACATCCAAATTTATTTTTGCAAAGCAAATATAACATAAACAAACAGTGCTTAGGTTCAGAGCAGATACCAGGCTCCAAGTCCTGACACATGTAACTGAGCAACCCACTTAATTTCTTAATGCCTCACGTAGCTAATACTACAGATTTTAACATTTTATTATGAACTTAAAACAGCATGTGAGCACTTCCTAGTAGAAGAGGAGAGAATTGTATAATGTAGAACATACTTTCTTTTTAACCACATAATAAATTCATCATGTTGTTTTCAAAGCTGTCCTATTTGTCTATTTCCTACTATACCTCTTTTTATGCTTTAAAGAAAAAATACGAATGCCCTCTGTTCCAACTTCTATTTTTTAAAGTTTGGTAACCATATCATCAGGCTAGATCTTAGGAAGAAAGCAATCTGAGTAAACAATTGCACCTTATAGCACAAATAAAGTCTAACTTTCCTAGAAATAATCTACATTTTAAAAAAATGATGTTTGTTAAACTCATATTTCTGTTATAATTTTGTAGCAATGTGTTCAAGTCATTTTGGAGCAGCATCCCAGCAACAGCTAATCAACTGATGAGCTAAAAACCTGAAACTATCTGAGGGAAGTAAAAGCAGTTCTGCAGTTGAATCAAAGGGTTTAGAACTAGAAGTCACTTTACTTTTAGATCATCTCTCATAAGCTTTCCCATTCTACAGATGAGGAAACCAAAGCCAAAAGACGAAATGACTTGCTTAGTAAGAATGGGCATCTAAACTAATACTTTATCATGCTACTTTTCAGTTTCCTCATAGGTCTGAATACATAAGTTTTCTAAAATTCAGTTCAGCCACCTACAAGTTACTGCTATGCACAGAGAATAGAAAAGCCAAAAACAACATTACTAGAGAGTACAGTATGTCTGCAGGTATGTATAATAAAAGATAATTTTAGAAGTAAGAGATAACTTTCAGTTGCTGTTATGGGAATCTGAAGATCTTCCCTGCCCGTAGGCCCTTTGCTAAAGTGGCTACATGACTCTGAGTACCCTTGGATATTTGAAAGTATACTCTGTTCCCTAATAGGCTCAATGTGGTCACATGGAGCCTGTGGCGCCAGG
>CM053585.1:437324950-437359697 GCA_028646515.1 Pseudochirops corinnae
TTGTATTCTCTGAAGTTCAGGGTGCCGACTTTTCCCCCTGAACTAAGTAAATGATATTTGATTGATTAAAGTGAGATTGTTAACCCATTTTGAGTTGCTTTCCTTTAGAAAAGCAGATCTAAGAACCTGTGTGCTAGCAGCCACCCTGGGTGTGCTGGGGTGCTTGCTGATAGAGTTGCTAGGTAAAGAGGGGGAGGTGAAGGCTGATAACAGAAAGAAGCCCTAAACAGATTATGAGATGTGAAGATGACAAGAGAATATAATCCCAGCCATGGGAATAATTATAAAATTCTTGGAGTGGGAAGACAATGTAAAGTTCAACTAACAGCTGATAGTTCAGTCTGGATACAATATAAAGCAGAAACATAAGTTGGAGGCACATGATGGAAGGCTTTAAACATACAGAGTTTCTATCTTTTCTTATGAGGAGCCCCTGAAGATTTCTGAGAACTAGAGGGATGTAGTCAGACCTAAGCCCTGTTAAAAGTTTGGCAAATGTGTCTAAACTAGACTAGCAGGAGGAGTTAGAAGGCTATTACAACAGTACAGGCAACTGAAGTAAGGCAGTAGGCCCTGTGAAGAGAGAAACAGAAAAATAAAGATGTAAGAAATACTGTGTAGACAGAATCAAAGGGAGTTAGGGGAAGGTTGGAAGACGTGGGTGAGAGATAAGTTAAGTGATGAACAAGAGCAACTGGCACAAGAGTGGTGCCCTCAAGAAAAATAAGGAACTTTGAAAGAAACAAGAAATTAGAGGGAAAGGTAAATTTTATTTTAGACACAATAAACTTCAGATGCATGTGGTATATCCAGGTGGAGAAGATGATCAGGCATTCTGAGATAAAGAATGGAAATCAGGAAAAAGATTATAACTATGGATAGGGAGATCAGTTAGGAAGCAATCAGAATAACATAGGTGAAAGGTGATGATTTTGCAGTCATTTCAGGAGAGATGCAGCTATTATAGGAAAAGAAAAATTTCAAAATTTGTTTTCCTCACCCCAGCTAATACCTCCACCTTCTTTCCCACTCCCAATACCCAAAGGTTTTCATGACAAGGGGCAATAAGGAGGTCCAAGTGTGGATGGTAATTTTTAAATTTAGCATATATTATGTTAATTCCTACTGAAGGATCTCTACCTATGTACTATTATATGGCTTCTGAGTTAACAACTCTACAAAACAGACAGTAAAGATGTTTAGAAATAATCTGAAATGGACTTATCTGGTCAATTAAAAAGGCTTCACCAAGATTACATGTACAGGATTACAGAACAATAATCTATTCTCTGAACCATATTCCAACCCTCCTATTAAGTCAGTTCAGCAACAACCAAAGTGAATGAAAAAGATAGATTTATGACAAAGAGCAAAGTGTCAAGAATATAAAAAGTATTTAAAAACAAAAATCTTAAATATTCTACAAAGGCTATGGACATTTAAAAAATTCCAATTTTGTCCACAAACTTACTTCATTAAAGGATAGTCTAATATTGTTGTTACCTAATTCAGTTCTCCTCCAATTGTTTTTGAACATCCAATTATATATTGGAAATAATGAGCTTTGCCAACTGACCAAACAGCCATCAACAAGAATCTCGTATTTTTGCAGATCTTTTCCTCATCTCCAAAATATTTCCACCCATAAGCTCTTCAAACATACATGCACTGTTATATGAAAGCATTCACTTTCCTTACTTGGAAATGTTTTTTCAAGACAAATATCACAGGAACATTAGCAATTTCATTAAAATAATTTTGTAGTTAATTCTAAAATGAATAAGTTTAATTTCAAATTCTACCATTTTTGTAAGGAAACTACCATATTCTGGCATGATATGTTACACTACAAATAATCAAGTAATAAATGTTTAAATCTCAGTAAACTAAAAAAAAAAATCTATCTGATCAAACTGGACATCCCAGAATAAATATTAATATAACTGTGTTAAATCTATTTTATAAAATTTAATATAGAGAAACATTCTTGGTGTTTGAGGAGGAGGTAAAAATGGGGGAAAATAATATTATGCTATGAGAAAGGAAGTTACTATTCATGTAAAAAAATCTTTTGTTTTATTAATTTAATTTTTATATTGATTTTATTCATTAACTTATAAAACACAACTTGGTTGAATATTACAACAAAAACAAAGTGAGTGTGTTAGGATGATTTTACTCCTTCACTACTGTCTAGACAACATGACAATGAAGAGCATTCACTGGCCCCCATTAAGAGGTCTCACACTAAATAGCACCTCTTGGATGTTCTTCTTCATCCTCATAAGCTTCTCCACTATAACGGTGTCTTCTTTCTTGAGATGAATTGGATTATATGAATGGAAGACAGGTTGGGTAATATGAATAGAAAAATACAAAATCTTCTATCTACATGCTCTAATTCAACATGTGAGACATTTTTGATCGTCTGCTTTATTTATATTTTGCTTTCAGGAGGTATGGACTTACTGTCTTACTTAATTTCCGGGACTAAAGTTAAACCTTTAAGATAACCTCTCTTTGGACCTCTGGAAAGTATATATTTTAGCCAGATGTGTAATATTTCATATCTACATAATTACATATATGTATATATGTGTCTAAAAGTCTCAACAAGTAGGCCTTCTTGATAAAAATTAAAGTCTTATTTCTTTTTATACTGTCAGACATCTTGCTATCTGAAAAGTGTCCAAAAACAGCCTTTTGGAATAGTTATCTAATTATCTCCTACCAAACAGCTGACTTCGTCAGAGCATATAAGAACTTCAGAGAAGACGGCTTCAGAGGCATAAAATGAATGGGTAGAATAGTCTTCATGGCTTCCCTCATCCTATAAAGATCAGAAGTGTCCACAAAAGCAAAGGAAACATACTACTTTATCCAACTGCATAGGTGTTAAGATAAACAAATATGAAGAAACTACCTTTTTTTTTTTTTAACAATTATCAAAGAATAATCATAAATGTTTATATAACATAGAAAATTTGCTGGGAAAAAATAAATAGACAGCAGCTAATCTTTCTCAAACAACTGTTTCTGAAAGGTTAAATAACTCTTTCCAATAAAAGAGAATCAGTTACTTACCACTCCCCACAGTGCACAGCCTTCAGCACTCCAACAGCAGCTGTAGTCTGTCGCTCAAAGCCTTGTCCTATGTGATCTGCATGGGCTCGTGTCCTGTCTTCAAAAAGCATTTCACGGGGCTCACTAGTTCGAGGTAGGTACTGCAGGTTTTTTATTTCATTGGTAGTTCTGTTTTTTTTTTTTTAAACCAACAAAAGACAACACGGACACATCCTTGATGACTTCTTTCATTTTATAGAGAGGGTTCAAATGAACACACATTTAAAGCACACTAAAGAGTTGCTTAGGAACAAAACAGAGATGACTAATAATTATTTACGTAATACAAACTTGAAATTTTTAAAAATCACCTATTCTCAAATCTTTCCTCACTGCCTTGTTGCCCCTCCTCACAATTTTTTTAATCCCTCTCTAAATCTCTCTCTTCTGAGGTTACAAAGGATTGTAAAATATGTACACCTAGAAGAAGCAAGGCACAGAGAAGAATACTGTTACCTGAATTTCTCTATAGTTTGGAAGTTTTCCAGGTTGAGTATATTTACCCCAAAACATATGAGACCAGTTCCCCAATATCTCACATGCCAGATGCTAATGTGAATCTCTGATCATTTATCTCATGGAGTGAGCAAATGAATGTTTACATCAACAGGCAAAAGCCACCTTAATAAGAAAGAATATTTTTCATGAATAATAAACTTGCTGGTACTAGTAAATAGAAAGGCATGTTTTGAATTATTTTCTGGTATTGGTAAGAGTGAGCTATCAACAAACATTCTACTGTGTGATATTTTATTTCAATTGAACTCATTTCCTAGACAGCTAAAAGAAGAGTTTTATCTTTTCTAATCAAATTGGGCTAATTTATCAAGATGTGACATAATATGATCAGATTAATTTCCACTGTGATTAAAACTGTGTATGTCCTATAAATAAGTTTATATGGATTAACACAAGGACAAAACAAAACTTACTAGTTGTCTATTAATGAACAATGTTGTGTAGTAGTGCACAATTTGGGAGGGAAGACCACCATTGGATAGCCCGACCTCTATGTCATCTATAGCCATAACACCACAAGGTATCAACTTTCTAAATAGATTTCATTAGCCTAATCAAAATCACATGTTGACAAAATAAAGTGTCAATATGTTTCAAGTAACTATGTGATGGCTCAGTAGATGACACAATTCTAAAGAAATGTTATGAGCCATAAAAAGGGGATTTTAGACAAGCAGAAATGCTACTATATAACAACTACCACACGTGTCCTAATCTTAAAAAACATTCTAGCGTACATCTCTGTAAAATGAGGAGTTTGGAGACTAGATGATCTCTGAGGTGGCTTCCAACTCTTAGATCTATTACCCTCTTGCCTTACAGAAAAGAAGAAAGTAAATGCCCTTACATTAGCCAAACTGCAAATTTCAGAAATTATCTTCTCCTACTTTATAGTCTCCCAATACTTGAAGTTCAAACACAATATAGGCAGTTCTCTGACTTTAAAATGCTGAATTTACAATATCCCATCTAAAAATAGATGGTCTCTGACAAGCAGTACTACCCTTACATTTCCCTCAAAAGAATAAATTATATACTAAATTGCCATGCTTGGCAGTCAGCAGAAGATACTTTCCCAGGAACCAAGAGGTTGTCAGGGTGTGGTGCTACATGCAGTTAGCCAGATAAACAAATGTTCCCTAAAACACATTTTCCCATAGAAACAACGTTATGCAAATAGTTGCTGGATTCCAGAGTAGCCCACAAAAATCTGTTTAATGTATTGTTTTTGATCTAAATCTGCAACTCCTGGTTTAAGATGCAATTCAGCTAACTAGCGGTCTTAAAACATTTATTGAGGCACTGAGAAATTAATATGTAACTTACCTATCACCACACAACTAATGTTAGACAGATGCTGGAGTTGAACCAGGGCTTCCTGATTCCAATGCTAGTTCCTCTCTACCCTAGGCCATGCTGCTTTTAGTATGACCTATTTTTAAATTTTATTTAATAGATCTGTGATTTCATCAGTGGGAGGCATTTATGAAGAATAAGGAATTCATTTCTACCAATATGGGTCAGTACCTAATCTATAACTTATATAACCTTAGAGAGCTGCCTGAGGCACTGAGAGGATAAGCAATTTTCCCAGACTCACAGAATCAGTGCATATACAAGGTAGAACTTAAATGCATATCTCCCTAACTATGAAACCAGCTTTCTGTCCATTGTATCATGATGTCTCTCAACTCTAATGTGGAATACAGATGAAATAGTATTATACAATTAGTAATACTTATAGAGTATTAATTCACTTACATTTATTATATGTCAGATTTATTAGACAAGTCTGGGAACTGGACTCCACTTATAATATCATTTCTATGGAAAATGTTTTTAAGGTTCTAAAAAACCAATGCTCCATTCATAGGTTAGAACCTACATATGTTCTCAGGCTCAGAGACTTAGAGCTGGAAGGGAACTTAAGAGTTATGTAGTCTAACTGCCCCATTTTTCAAGTGAAAAAACTAAGGCCAAGATAGATTAAGTGATTCGCCCAGGGCCATTCTGTATGGCAAATAACAATCAAAATTTGAACCCAGATTTTACACTGCCACTTTTCACAATATCTTTTAAAGTTGAAGGTATCTTCTTGGTCTTTTTTAAAAATTAAATTAGTACATTTTTATTATTAGCATGCATTCCTAAATATAATTTATATAGCATGGAAACACCATCTGAACAACAGAACTAGGGTCCAACATACCTTTTCCTTTTGAAAGGTGACTTTGGCATATCAGCCACAGGGATCATTTGTTCTCCTGGACGTACCCACATGATAGGACCATCATCACTATCTTTCCGACTCTCTAATTTTAGACTAGATAGTGTTCCCCATGGCAGTGTACACTAGAGAGAAATATTTATATTAAAACTGATTTTGAAGTACATTTTCAAATATACTTTCAATTATAGGGCTGCCAAAAAATGCATACCATCTAGATCAGTGGTTCTCAACCTTCCTAATGCCGAGACCCTTTAATACTCGTATGTGGGTGTATCTGCATGTGGGTAGACCCACCTGGAGTGGTGTCTCAGTTCCTAAAACCATCGGAAATACGTGTTTTCTGATGGTCTTAGGCGATCCCATTAGACCCCCAAAGGGGTCATGACTCATAGGTTGAGAACCACTGATCTAGATAGCTAGAAAGACAGACAGTATGCATTTTGTGGCAGCTCTATTTTTATATATAGACATATATACATAGACATATTTATACACACACATACACAATATATACATACATACATACATATTCATGTTTCTGGATATGGCTTAAAAATGGTTTTTAAAATCCGTCAAACAGTTAATAATTTTCCTACTTTCTTTAGGTATTTAGTTTTCAAACAATCACTCCACATGTATATATTAAGGACTTTATATATATATATAAAAATACAATGCAAATGGGGGGGGGGGGCAGTAATATCATCAGAAAGGGGTTGTGGGATGAGGAAACAACTTCTCCAGAGGTGCCAGTCCTGAGCTTTTTAAGGACTTCAAAAGAAACAGAGATGAGAAAAGACTACATTTCAGGCACTGGGTGACAGCCTGTGCAAAGGCATAGACATGGGAAATAGAACACGCGCATACATATGTGCATATGCATATACGTGTGCATGTGCGTGACAACAAGGAGGTCAATTTGGCTGAACCAGAGAGCGCATGAAGAGGAAAAATGTGTGGAAACACAGACTGAAACCAGCTTATAAAGCACTTTAAATGCGAGAAAAGTTTATATTTGACCAAGAGGGAGCCATTGGAACTTTTTGAGCACAGAAGTGACATGGTCAGCCATAAATGTTAGAAAGGCCACTTTGGCAGGAATGAAGAGGGAGACTGAACAGTAAGTTACTGCAATAGTCCAGGTGACAGTTAATAAGAGCATAAGTGGAAATATAGAGATAGATGTAAGGGATGTTGTGGAAATAGAATCAAGACTTGTCAAATGACTGAAGAAAGAAATGAAGCAGCATGAGAAGTTGGGGGTTGCTTTGGGGCTGTGAATCTGAGTGACTGGAAACGTTATGGTACTTTCAAAAAACTTAGTAAAGTTCAGAAGAGGGGTAGATTTTAGGTGGAAGATACTAAATTTAATTCTGGATATGTTGAGCTTATGGTGCCTGAAAGACATACATTGGGAAGTATCCAAGAGACAGATGGCAAAGCAGAAGTAGATTTCAGGAAAGAGGCTAGGGCTAGATAAAGAAAACTAAGAGTTATCTGCATAGATATAATTGAAGGTAATGGAAATCACTGAGATAAGGGTACAAATGAATACATAGAGGAGAGAAATCTTGATAGAGATTTCTGGTAACAGCCACAGATGGGGTATAAGACATGAGTTATAATCCTGCAAAGGAAACTAAGAAGGATTGATTGGCCAAACTTTAGGAAAGGAACCAAGAGAGAACAATGTCAGGAAAACTTACAAGGCACAGAATGCCAGTATTATCAACAGTGACAGTACTAATGAATGCTACAGAGAGGGCAAGAGAGATGAGAGTTGAGAAAAGGCCAGTGAATTTGACAATTAAAAGATCCCTAAAAACTCTGGAAAGAATAGTTTCAAGGTGACTGATGAGATCTGAAGTCAGATTACAAGGGGCTAAGAAGTGAATTAGAGAAGGAAAAGTGAAGTAAAAGTATAGAAACAACTTTTTGAGAAGTTTGGCTATGAAAGGGAAGAGAAATACAAGAAAATAGCCTAAGACTTTTAAAATTGGTTTAGTTGGGGGGTTTTTTTGGGGGGAGGCGGGGGCAGAGGAATGGCAGTGTATGAGTTATGTGTTTATTTTCCCCCAAATTACATAAGCTATAGCAATAACAATCAGTAAACATCAGAAGGAAGAATTTCCTGATCATTAGTAGATGCCTGTAAAAATGAAAAGAGAAGTATGAGTTAAAAAAAAAGTAACACTTAAGATGTGCTTCATTCACTGATAATACAAAATAAAACCAAATCCAAACTAAAATTTACCTTTGCTTGGCTCCCAACTGAGGAAGCCATCTCTTAGATTAGGACAAAACCTTTTGGTGGGAAAATGAGGACTATTGATTGGAGTGAAGGTAAAAGTTAATCATTGAGGGCTACGTAAGTAAAAGAAACAACTTAAAGTGTCTTTAAAAAATTTAACTTGCCTGATTTTTCCAGTAAAAATGAAACCCCTTTATCTCATAAGTAACAATCTAATAACAAATACTTAAAATATGAGCCCTATTATGCCCAGTTAAGTGGGAGATGAAAAAGGGAGCTGGGGGGTACAGAGAAGAGCCAAATGAGACTGGAACACAAAAGGAGGAAGAAAAAGGGAGTTAGGGGAAGGAAGCAGAAGAACAAGAGAGAAACCATCTTCATAAGAAGGAAGAGATAAGCACATATAGAAGGATTAAAGAAAAGAAAATAGAGAGTGATTTCAGAAAAATTCAAGTGATTCACAATAAGTACGACTGAGAGAAGTTCATGTTACATAATACCATGGGGTTAACTTATTCTTTTGGTTTCAGTGTGTTAATCATTGACTTGTGAAATGCCAACTAAATGACTAGCCACTTAGCACAGATCATAACTTCCACTTATAATTAAATAACTACAGCAGCCCACAAATTGTAAAAAAAAAAAATTATTTTCTGGGATGTAAAGGCAATGAGCAAAGTGCCAATACTTGGTTGGAGGTCAATGAATTTCAGCAGAAGAAGAAAGTGGAGCACTCATTAAGCCAACTATTTTATGCTGTTAAGTTGGAAGAAAATGAGGCCTACTGTAAGTTATGTGACCTTGCCCAATTTAATATAGCTAGGCAATAGTAAAATTAGATTTCAAAGTTCCCCTGATTTCCCTTTCCATCATACATAGCTGCTTCCTCACTCCCCATTCTGTCTCCATCTTTATTTTCTTTTAGTCGCGATATTTAAAGAGTTGATAAAATTAAAAGGAAAAGTGATTACTTAATTAAGAATTGATAAATATAGTTTATTGATGTGTTTGTTACTTAACTTCTCAGTCATAACTCATTAGCCTGTTAGAAATGGAAAGTGAAGAAAATACCTTGCTTATTTCTATGGGCTCTGCTGTTTTCTTCTAATTCAAACACTACTAAAATGTGAAGTATCACATGTAATCTTTAATCTTATCTCCAAGTAGCACCTTTAAAATTATTATATTTAGTATAAATAAATATATATTATACTTAGCATAATTATTAAATTATTATATTTAGTGTTATATTTATTATATTCATATGTTGTATTATATTTATTATATAAATTATTATATATTATATTTAAATTATATATAATACATATGAAAAATGTCATCAATAGTTTGCAGAGTTATACATTATTTCTAAATGTACTCTACCTCTCACATCATCATCCATCATAATTTACACTTGTATGATGTTTTAGTTCACAAAATATTTTCTTCACAATTACCCTGTAAGGTAGGTGATGAAAGCAGTATTATCCCTACTTTCATATAAGGACATTGAGGCTGAAAGAGATTAAATAAATTTCCTATGGTCATACAACTGTAAGATCTAAGAGCTTAGAGATTCAAACCTAGTTCTCTGACTCCCAAGTTCACTGCTCCTTCCACTATGCCTCATAGAGAATTATTCTATACACATAAATACATTTCTGAAATTTCCCTTACTTTTAAAAAAGGTGAATCTTCCAGCATGTCAAGAAACTCTGGAAAGTAATCTCCCACTTCCTCATCCACTGCTCCTACCAAGCTGATCTGTCGCATTGGGCCAGCTCGATATGTACCATGGGAATAGGTTCTTTTTACCTAAAAAGAAAAGTACGAGTTAATGTCATCTTATGTTTATTTCTTAACGCTCAAGGGGAAATAAATAGTATTTTTTATCATTAATAATTAATTCTACCCTCTTATGAAATACAGTATGTAATACTACAAACTGAGTATAAAACATATTTTATTACTATTATTACTACTACCTACTCTTAGCTAGTTAGTGCTTTGCCAAATTCTTTGTAAATATTATCTCATTCAGTACCTTAAGGGCAAGGGCTGTCTTTTGCTGGAAAGTAGGTGCTATTATAAATTATAACACCCACTTTAAAAATAAGGAAACTGAGGCAAAAAGATTAACAGACTTGTCCAGGGTCACAAAGCTAGTATCTGAGGCTGGATTTGAACTCAGGTCTTCCTGACTCCAAGTCTAGTATTTCATCTACTATGCTACTTAGCTGTATTAGAAAATGTTTTGGGGAAAAAGAAAACTAAAAGGAAAAGTTTTTGTAGTATTAATGGTTTGGTAATAGTAAGACCTCAGTACAAGCCCTATATAACTGAAAATTAACATTCCTTATAGAGAGCAACCTTAAAAGTAAAAAGGAACACAATTAGTATACTGATCCATTTTAGTTTCATTTATACTTTTAACCATTTATTTCTACTAATTTTAGTAAAGAGTGCCCTGTCAGTAAATAATGTGTCTGAATTTTCACAAATATATTTCATTCTTTTTTAAGTAAAAGAACCTAGCCTTGTTCAAACTGTAGATATACTCTAAGTGAATAAGGCATAGTATCTTTTTCTAAAATAACAAATAATTCTCTACAAAACAAATACAAGCAGAACTGTCTCCTTCTTCAGTTGGTAAGTTCCTTCCAGGAACACCATTTTAGAACTGGAGTCATCATCCTCCATTCTTCTGAATATACAACCTCTGTACTTGTGAATCTCTGGGATCTGCCAACATGACTGAACCACCTTCTCTCAGAATAATTTTCCTGAGTTCTTAGGCCTTCTAGCCCTGAAATACCCCTTTGCATCTCTGGCCTCCTCCCATTGACAAGCTCCTTTGAGGGGCCTCCACTATGATAATGGACCCAAGACAACCCTGCTTCATCCCTTCCTTGACAGGACTTCCGAATCTCTATAATTCTCTCACCTCCACTACTCTTCAGCTCCCCTTTATATATTGTCTTCCCCCACCAGAATATAAGTTCCTTGAGGGCAATGGCTGTCTTTTGCTTCTATCTGTACCATTAATGCTTAGCACAGTGACTAGCACCTAAGTGTTTAATAAATATTTGTCACTTTACCTTGGCCTTGCCCTGTTTGTGGGGATTATATTGTTTCCACTTAATATTCAACAACATTTGTTATAAAATGCCAATACAGTAGCAAAATTCTGCTCAAGATTTTCTAAGATTCAGACTATTTATTGCAAACAACATGAACTATAACAATAATCCTAATTTAATAAAAGACTTGCATAGCTAGTGTGTTTATATATATTTTTTTGGGGGGGGGAGAGCAAGTACACTTTAAACTTTGCAAAAGCACTTTACAAACATCTCACTAATCCTAACAACAATCCTGGGAAGAAGTAGGTGTTCTTATCCCTATTTTACAGATGAGAAAATTATGGCAGAAAGAGGTTGAATGACTTGTCCAGGATCATACAGCTAAGGTCTGAGGCAAAATCTGAACTCAGGTCTTCCTGACTTTAGGTCAAATTCTCTGTCCACTACAATACTAATGCAGCAAACATTGTTAACTATGACATAGTATTATAGTTACCTCTAAACCAAAATTTGCCTAGCAGTATTACAAATTTAAGGTTTAATGAATTGTTATAAGTTCATTTAACACAGTAATAAATATGCACCCCAAGATAATAAATGCACACCTCTCCCCAAGAATTTGGCAGTTTCATATCATCTTGAATCTATTATACTGTCTATCCTGTTCCCAAGAAATGAGGAGTACTTGGAGTTTTCTACTCCTGCATCCAAACTAAAGTCCAACTATTAATTTTAATTATAAACAACATTAAACATTCTTCTGGCTTAAGAGTCTGGATATCCCCCAAAGTCTGAATGTTTCTGATTTTATAATTAAGACTATAGGACGGGGGTAGCTAGGTGGCGGAGTGAATAGAACACCGGCCCTGGAGTCAGGAGTACCTTAGTTCAAATCCAGCCTCAGACACTTGACACACTTACTAGCTGTGTGACTTTGGGCAAGTCACAACCCCAATTGCCCTCCAAATAAAAAAGACTATAGGAAAACAGGATTCATGTTAACAAGCTTTTCAGGAATCTATTCTGTTAAGACAGGAGTACACTTTTTTTTAATGATTCTCATTATTTATTATAAGCCTCAGCTCTATATTCTAATATTGTGCTAGTAATTCTAAGAAAATTTGAGAGAAACCATCTACATTGTAAGGTAAGTAAAAACAAACAACTTCCATTTGTACATCATTTGTAAATGTTTTAAATTCTCATATTCTACTAACCTAAATGGTAGAAGAAGCATTGGCCCAATTTATCTTTCTGGACCTCGGTTTCCCTATGTGTAAAATGATCATCTTCCAGGTCTTTTCTAGTTCTTATATTCCATATAGCTTCTCAGATTAAGACACAGAAATTAACAACTTTAATTTCCTATAAAATGGGATATTTGGATGAAAAGAAGTCTACTGTCCCATCTAACTTTAAATCTAATAAAATATAGGTTAATATTCCTCCTAGAAGACAAAGGAGGAATAACTCTTCAGGTTATCAAAGAGATAAAGTATTTCTTAAAAAGAGTGAAAGAAAGAAGTCTCAAAAACCAAAAGAGAAATCTAACTTGTCAGGTGTTCTAAAGGTAGAATGACACACAGAAGAAAGGGTAAGCACAAATCATTTGGCACCAAGTCATAAATATGAGGCTCTTCACATAAAGGAGGATGGGGAAACAAGAGGGAGGAAACAACACGCTCTAATGAGGAAGCAGCTGCTTTCCAACTCCATGAAATATTAAGGTGAATTCATATCCAGAGAGAGATCACTTAAGGTCGGAGGAAGAGGAGTCAGACAGTAGGGGTTGGTGACTTCCTGCGAAAAGGCATTGAAATGGCTATTTACAGGACTCATGTTAACAGTAGAGAAGCAGGCTGTCCTATGACAGTATGCATCCAATACATATGACAGAGATGACTTCACACAGTCACCAAAAAGACTTTGCTAAAGCACAGGTCTGATTATATTACCTCCTTGAGAGGGGCCCAGCCTCTCTATTCCCAGCCACCCAGCCACAACAAGAAAGATGATGACAACAAACCTCCAGAATGATATATAATAGGATTAAATACAAATTTCTGTTTTGTATTTAAAACCCTTTACAATAGGACTGCAATCTACCTTTCCAGACATTATTTATTATTCCCTTTAACACATTTTACAGAATAACCATACTGGTCCACTTTCTATTTAGCAAATTCCAATTCTGAGCTTTTTAAGATTGTCCTTCATACTTACATACATACATACAGATGTTCCTCACCTCCTGGCCTTTTAATCCTTAGCTTGCTTCAAAACTCAGCTCAAGAGCAACCTTTTTAAACTTAAGTCTTTCCTAGTTTCCCTAATTGCTAGTGCCCCTTCCATTTCCTTGTATTTACTTTGTATATATTTGGTATTAATTTTAGTTGTTTTTCAGTCTTGTAAGACTTTTCACAAAGATACTGGAGTGATTTGCCTTTTCTTTCTCCAGCTCATTTTACAGATGAGGAAACTGAAGCAAACAGAGTTAAGTGACTTGCCCAGGGTCACACAACCAGTAAGTGTCTGAAGTCACATCAGAACGCCTAAGATGAGTCTTCCTGACTCCAGGCCCTGTACTCCATCCACTGCGCCACCTAGCTTTTCTATTTATATATGGACATACAGGCATACTTGTTATTGTGCTCCACTTTACTATGCTTCCCAGATACTGCATATTTTACAAACTGGAGGTCTCCAGCAACTCTGCACTAAGAAAATCTATCAGCACCATTTTTCCAACAGCATGTGCTCACATCATGTCTTTGTGTCACATTTTGATAATTCTTACAATATTCCACATTATTATTATATCTGTTATGGTGATCTGTGATCACTGATGTTTGAAGTTACTATTGTAATTATTCTGAGGTACCATGAACTATGCTCACATAAAAGACAGCAAACTTCAATAAATGTTATGTGCTCTGACTGTTTCACAGACCAGTTGTTTCCCAGTCTCTCTCTATTCCCAGGGACACAAGAATATTGAAATTAGGCTAATTAATAACCCTATAATGGCCTCTAAGTGTTTTTACATGGAAAGAGTCAAGCCATGCAGCAAACTTCACTGTCTTATTCTGTAAGACAACCTTGAAAAACCACAAGCCTGATCAGTCAGCAGCCATCAACATAGAGGTAAGACCCTCCACAAACAAAAAGACTATGACTTGATGAAGATTCAGATCATGGTTAGCATTTTTAGCAATAAAGTATTTTAATTAAGGTTATTTTTTAAGACATTAATACCATTGTACACTTAATAGTTTTAGTGCATAGTGGATACAGTATAGTGTATACATAGCATAAAAGTAATGCACTGGGAAACCAAAGAATTCATGTGACTCATTTTACTGCAATATTTGCTTCATTGCAAATCCACAATATCTTAAAGGTATGCTCGTATATGTTTATACACCTAAAAGTGTCTCAGTTGAATGCAAGCTCCTTGAGGGATTTTTTCTTTTTGTCTTTGTATCTTCACCACCCAGCACAGTATCTGGTATATGGTAAGATGCTTAATAAATACTTGTTGATTGAATATAATTTTAAAAAACTGGAATGTGTAGGGTATGACAATTTCTAGTGATATGTTTTAAGTGCTTTAAATATTACATGAATCTACTTCAGCTGGGTCAATACAAAAAACTTAAAATCCTGAGCTAGACAGTTTAAAAAGTTTTTAAGATACTCTGTAATTCAAAGTCAATTCATTGTTCCAACATGATAAATGAAAACAAAATCCTATTTTTCGCCAAAAAAGTTGTGGCAAAAAAAAACCCCAAATGTAGTCATTTGGGCTTCCCTCCCCCCCACAATAAAAAGATATCAATTTTATATTTTTGGAATATAACATAAAAACATTATGCTATTTTAAGTATTCTTGCTAACATTTTTTTGTCAAGCAATTACTATTTTTCCTTTTAAAAATGAATGAGATGTTTGCCGATCTCAGAATTTTTATTTCATTTAGTGAACTGATTTTTATTTTCTAATGGAAGGAAGTAAGAAAGTTAGTAACAGGGAAATATAAAGGAAAAATAAGGGGGGGGGGGGGGAAGGGTCTGAAATTACCAAAGATCTTAGAATGAAGAGAACTCAAAAAACATATCAGCACTAGCGGATAAACCAACAAGTAAAATATTAAAAATAGAAGGGAATAGAGTCTCCAGATCAAGTAAAAGACTTCCTATATCAATGAATAAATACTGAATGATAAAGAAGCAAAGTAAATTACAGAGTCACACAATTCTTAATGTTTTTTAAAAAGTATTCCTTTATTTTAAAATTAGTACAACTGCAAAATTAGCCTAAAAAATAAGAGAAAATCATTGTCCTAAAGTCTATATACCTCCCTACAAATGAAAAGAAGTATGAGTTATGAAGAAATGCCTAAAATATTTTTTAAAATTTTGGTAGGAATAATTTAATCAAATCACAACACAGAGAGGAAATTCTGACAATATGGTTGTCTCACACTATCTTATCTATTATTCCCAAAGCAGAGATAGCAATTCTTAAAATTGGAACAATTGAGCTCAATTTCAACCTGCTTTTAATAATTCTAATTATATGCCCAAGATAATTATTTTATTTTTATTTTGTGCACTTCTCCCATCTCTTGATTTTACTGGCCTGCTCCTAGATTTTGCCACCTAACAAGAGATTCAGGGATTGTTTTTTCTTTACTGTATAATTTGTCAGAGTATGGTAGCATAAGAAATTTTAGCAAATAAAGCGATGATCACTGCTTAGCACCATACGATTGCCCCAAATTGTTTACATTAATAAAGAGATTATTAGGTATCTGTTTTGACATCTAATCTGTATCTGTCTGACAGATACATTTCCAATTTTTCTAATTTTGCTAATGGCTAGTATCTTTATGACATGATAAATTAAGATTATCAAACTGTATTTAAACCTGAAAATTTTGCAATTAGACATTAACTAGTAAAAGCATTTAGCCATAACAAAGGCTCTCAACATGCCAATTGTTGAAAGTTATAAGGACAAATAGGGCTAGGACAAGATATTGGACTTCCAGATCCTGTAAATTTAGGGGATGCTATTCTTATGGAGCAAATGCACAGTGGACTCCAATTACCAACTGTTCCTACAGACAAAATTGTGATTATAGTTTCTATCTTGGCCACACATCACCTTCAAGGCTCTCAAAATGCAATAAAAAATCTATTATTAAAGCATATTCCATTAATTATTCTAGTGCCTAAATACATGCTTAAAATTTGAGTTTTTCAAGACAAAACAAAAACAGAGATCAATTCACTATAGAAATTAACAAAAATTAATCAAGTTCCATAATTATACAGAATTTACAGCTTAAATTTTAATAATCTAGAATGTTTCCTTAATATTTAGAGAAACTACCTGCATAAATTTCAGCAGATGTGGACATTTAACATCTCTTAAAATGAGGAAGATTTAATAGACTTAGAGCTAGAAGAGAAATTTTACAAATAACTAAAAATGAAGATTTCAGAGAAATGTGTTTAGACTCATCTGATGTGATGCAAAGCAAAGAAAGCAGAGTCAAAAGACACAAAAATTAAAAAGAAAAAGGCAAGTGCTGGCCATATACAAGTCTCTCCTTACAATCAAATGACAAGCATTTTCTTTTCAAAGAGCTTAAATTCTATCAATCTGTCTATCAATTTATAAACTCTCTGTGGAAAATATACTTTGTAGAAGGATTTGTGCAGGAAGATGTCTATTGCACCAAACAAAAAAATGTATGTATGTAATTTTTTAAAAAGGTTGTTGTTTGTTCTTCACGCTGGAAGAGAACCATGACATCAAGAAGGAAATGTCATGATTTACAAGTGAGTTGGATTTAAGTGAGGGAGGGCTATGCAAAGTCACCAGCCTCATTCTCTCCTCCAGAGCCATCTGGGTCCAGTGGTGAGATAGAAATCAGGAAAACTGGAGGTGGCCCTTTTGAGCTAAAGTCATGAAGACAGCTGAACATTTGATAAATGTAAGTACCACAAGAGGGAGCCACTCCCCGTGAAATCTAAGAAATCTTCCAAAGCTATAAACATTTCTTCAAAATGAAGACAATTCATTTCAAAGTAATCCATCCAAAAATCTTTATATGGGCAGTTGCTGAAAAAGTTTAGGCCATCAAAAGATAAACTATGCTACTGTCCCTTAAGGGAATATGGGACAAAAAAGAAATAACCTCAAATATACAATAAATATTTGGTAAAGGATGTAAATTTACATCAGCTTCATAAATACTTGGCAGTCAACCAGAATTGAACTTTTGAGCAAAGAAAGTCTTCATACATCCACTACCTTGCAAAGTCTACTCTTTAAAAAAAGGATATAATAGTTACAAAGCACCCAAAAATCTTAGCAGAGGCAGAGTTTGGGACTCGAGGAAGGCTTCCAAAAAGTCTCAAGGTAAAGGAAGGAGAGGGGAGATATATGGAAATAAAACCTGAAGTCATACGATTAAATATTTCAATTGTCAATTAACAACTTGGAAAGAACTAACATTAATTCAATATAGGTCATACATAAATACAAACTGGAGTTATTTAAAGTCTTACTTGGGCATATAATCTCACTTCTGGGAATAGATGGTAATAAAGATACAACAGATTTGGAAGAAAAGAATAACAAAAATAACAAAGAGCAGAAACAGTAAAAAAAAAATTTTTAAGCTTTATTTTAAATGAATTCAAACTTTTCTATTCAATACAATTTTACACGGCAATTTGATTTCTTTTCATTATGAAATCAATATATTTTATATTTTTCAGATGATATTTTAGGAGTGTGGAAACAAAGCAAGAATGTGACAAGATTTATCGTTCAACTAATGGAGGCAAAAAATGTTTCAATTCAACAAACATTCTGTGAGTGCCTACTACAAATAAAGCACTATACAGAAGGTGCTGGAGAGTCCAAGGGGAAAAAAAAAGTTAAGTTCCTGGTTTCATGGAATATTCTATTGTGAGCTTTCAATCTCACTATTCTGTCTTCCCATAGGTCCCAGAATGACATCATTTATTGCTTCAATTTATAATTTAATTACAAAATTAATGAGGAATTATTCAAAGATAAAGATTAGCATTAGAACTACAGATAAGACTCTGGGGAAAATCACCAATTTTATGTATGTATTCTCATATGATTTTATAAGATCAAATGACTTACAGCTGAAAGAAACCCTAAGAACTAGAACAGGGTCTTTATTTTGTTATTATTTCATGTACCTTGAACTGAAGAAGTTAAATAATTTACCAGGCTGCATATCTTTCATAAAGTTTGGTAATAACCAGCATTATCATCACAGAATTAAAGCTTGTTTAATATTTTTCTCTTAAATGTCCCCAAATTTTCAGTTATTCAGTAAGAAAATAAATGAAAAATGAGGAAAGAATCAGAATTCTAACACCAAACAGATTTTCAAGGCCAAGGAACAGATATTTTCCTATATGTAAATATTTCCCAGGCTACCACTCCTCCACTGGCCATACTCTCCCTTTCAATGTTATTTTGAGCCCTTGATGAAACAACTAAACTCTGTATAGAGTCCTCTGTTCTTGAATCCTTGGCCACTATCCCCAATCTCCAACTTTGGATTTCTTGCACAATCCTCCTTTGTCTCTCATCACTCAGATACATCTTCCCCACTATCTCCTTTTTAAATCCTGTTTTAGATGAAGTAGTAGCCCTTCTCCTTGTCAAGGAAAATCTCTATATGCACTTTTGAGCCCAACTCCACCTACCTTCCCCAACAAATTGCCCTCCCTATCATCCCAAATCTCTCCTGTCTCTAATCTCTCCCTATATACTGGTTTCTATCCTGCTGTTTAGAAATACACCCACATTTCCACATCTTTAAAAAACCCTCACCTATTATTCCCATCATTATCACCTTACATCTCTAGTCACCTTCATAGCTAAAACCCATGAGAAATCTGTCTACAATCAATCTTCCTTTCCTCTCCTTTTATTCTTCTATCATTCAACTAAAACTACTTTCTTCAACTTTACCAATGATCTCTTTATTGCCACAGCTAACAGCCTTTTCCACAACTTATCCTTTTTGACCTCTCTGGCACATGACACTGTAGATCACCTCCTCAGAGATACTCTCTCCTCTCTAGCTTCCTCTAACACTGCTCTCTCCCGGTTCTCCTTCAAACTATTTCAGTGTAGTTTCTTCAAGTCACACCCAATTGTGGAGTCCCCCAAGGTGCTGCCCTGGGCCCTCCTCTTTTGTTTACTCTACAGGATCATTAACTCTCATGGTTCAATTATCATCTCTATACAGACAATTTCTAGGTCTATATGCCCAGCCCTAATACCTTAGCTGAGCTGTAGTCACCCACTTCCAAATACTTCCTAGACATTATGAAATGCACTTCCCTTAAGATTCTCAATCTCACTATGTCCCAAACAAACCTCAGGATCTTACCCCATTATAATGGAGAGCATTACAATTCTTCCAGTCACTCAGGCTGGAAACTTCACAATTATCAAAAACCGAACTTTCATTCATCCCACTTATCTGACCCTCTGCCAAAACTCCTAGTTTCTACCTTCACAACAACCCTTTCTCTCCACTTATATAACCACCATCCTAATTTAATCCCTCAATCACCTCTTGCCTGCACTATTGGAATAGCCTTCAAATCAGTCTTCTTGCTTCAAAAACCTCTCTTTATTGGGGCGGCTAGGTGGCGCAGTGAACAACAGAGCACCAGCCCTGGAGTCAGGCGGACCTAAGTCCCAATCCAGCCTCACACTTAACAAATTTTTTTAAATGTAATAAATATTTAAAGTAGTAAAAATAAACACTCCATATTTTCTCCCTTACTGCTTCTCCTAGCCGTGAGGCCTTGGGCAAGTCACTTAAGCCCAATTGCCCTGTCCTCCCCCCTCCAAAAAGAAAAAAAAAAAAAACCCTCTCCTAATTACAATCTATCTTCCATTAAATTGCCCAAGTGATTTTCCTAAAGCTTAAGTCTGAAAATGTTACATTACACTTCCTCTCCCTGAAACACACGCACACACCCTCTCTGAATAAACTTCAGTGTCTCTCACTATTATCTACAACCCCTCATAACTTTTCCTAGCCACCTTGCTGCTCCTCAAAAAACACACACCATCTTCTAACTCCAAGTGTTTCCAGTGATTGTTCCCTGTGCCTGAAATTCTCTCCTTCCTCATCCTCACTTCCTGGCTCCTAGCAAAAATCTATTCTTTAACAAGAAGCCCTCCCCAAGAGTGCCTTCCATCTATGATTATCTCAAATTTATCCTGTATATTGTTTGTACAGAGTTGTTTGCATATCGTCTTCCCCATTAAACTGTAAACTCCTTGAAAGTAAGTACTGTCTTTTGCCTTTATATTTCCAGTGCATTAATACTGTTCTGGCACATAGTGTAAGCACTTAATAAATGTTTACTGTCTGACTACCATTGCATTTTTGCAACCATTCTGCAAGTTACATTCTTATAAGGTTGTCTTTGCCCAGAACCACATAGGCAGTATGAGAAAGAGGCTAGACTTGAATCCAAGTCTTTCTTACTCTGAAGTCAATTCTCTACACATTATGCCATACCAACCTGCTCCACCTCCTCAAAGAATCTTGAATCAAGACTGTTTTTATGCACATCTTATATATTTTGTGTGTAAAGTATTTGAGGGCCTGAGGCATACTGCTGGCTTTTTTGGATAATCTCTCCTGTGAATTTGCTTTTGACTGCTTTTCTACCTCCTCCCTATGGTATCTAACTTAGCAAGCAAGAGATATATCAGCAATTTTCTTCCTCCTCCTCTTCTTACATTTAAGGTCTTTTGAATAGACTTACAAGGCTCCATAAAAATACATTGTTAAAAAGCATCCCTGGCAGGTGGACTGTCATTGTTATGTTGTAAAGCCCAGGGTTCAGAAATAGTCATCTTCTGAAACATCATTTAAAACACCAGTTATCTGTTCACTCACTAAACCTGCTTTCCTCTCTAAGCTCTCTGAGAGGAAGATTTGCATACATTATTTCATTTAAGCCCTACAGCTATTATTGTCCCATCTTAAAGCTAAAGAAACTGAGATTCAAAGAAGTTAAATTAACAGTAAGGCTTCATATTCTTTAGGAATTTTTTCCAGATCTTATCATTTCTGCTCATGGGAATCACCGGAAGTGTGCAGTAGCAAATATCTGGCTTGACAAGACCTGGAAGAGTCTTAGTCACATCTTAGAGGAATCAATCAAAAACCGACATTTATTTAATGCTTACTATGTGTTGGGAACTGTGGCACTGTGCTAGGTGCTGGAGATACAAAAAGAGGCAAAAAAAATAACAGTCCCTGCCCCCGAGGAGTTGATAGTCTAATTAGGAAGACAACATGTAAACAAATATTTACAAAGCAAGTTATATACAAGATAAATAAGATAATGATCTCTCATCTGACAGGACCTGTGATGTGAATGTTACAAAGAAAAAAATAGTTTCTGCTCTCAAGTAGCTCATATTCTAATGGGGGAACATATATATGATTTTTCAGCTACAAAGACAGATGGAAAAGTCTAGAAATGTTTAGGATGCAACAGCAAGGCAGATAGTAATGTATCTTCTTTGGTTTTATTTCCAATAATAAAACCATATCATTTCTGATGTGCAGCTATTTGACAGTGTTAAGGAATTTGGAAGTAAGAACTTTTTTTTCTTTTTTTTATTTTTACTACTTTAAATATTTATTACATGTAAAAAAAAAATTTAACAATCTTTTTAAAAAATATTCTGAGTTCCAAATTTTCTCCCTTGCACCTCACTGAGGAAGCAAGCAATTTGATATAGGTTATACATGTGCAGTGATACAAAAAATATTTCTATACCAGTTATACTGTGAAAGAAAACACAGCCCAGAAAAGAAAACAAGAATAAAAGTTTTTTTAAAAAAGTATGCTTTGATTTGCATTCAGACCCTATCAGGTCTTTCTCTAGAAGTGGACAGCATTTTTCACTGTGAATCTTTTAGAATTTAGACTGGGATGATTTTTAAGGTCCAGGTCTAAACCTTCCATCTTAAGGGTTCCTGCTGACCATTATTCCTTCCTCTACTCCCCTAAGGAGTATCAGTGTTGAGCTGCAGACAGTCAAGGAGCTGAGACATTTAGAATTTTCTTTTCTATGTTTTTAAACAGCTTTGGCTGCTGAGACAGAAGTTAAGGCAATGGAAGAGACGGTAGCCAGGTCAAATTTCCACAAGAGTTCCTTCCTTGGACAGTGATCACAGGGGTAATCTGGAGAGAGGAGGGTACGCTGTCCCTGGACTCTTGGGCTCACCTGCCCATTGGTGATAATAAGTAGTTGAATGGTGGCAAGTCCTGCCTCCACAAGGGTCGCCTGCAAGGACTGAGGAAAAAGCAGTGTCAATGGCTGTGGAAGGTGGAGGGAGTGTCTTGCTTTTTCCCAGAGGTCTTCAGCATAAGGTTCTGGATTGTTTCTACTGGAGTCTGAGGGGAAGTGTATATTTGACTCACTTAACATATACTACTTTTTAAAGGATAAACAGCTGTTTCCTCATCCCAGGATTAATCTCCCTACATGTCAGGGAGGGCTTATGTCTGTTATTTAGCTCCAAGGGTTCATTGGTCCTTGTTCTCTTTGTCTCCTCTCATCTCACTCATCTACCTTCCAGCTTCCTGACACATATAATAAGCATTTCCATCTGAGAGAGACCTTTTTTCCTTCTTTATTTTACAATGTAGGCTTTCTCCCATTTTTTTTTAAAGAAACACTTAATTCTCTCCTTAATAACTCAAAAAGTGGAAAAGCATTCAAGTCCCTTTACCTTTTTGTCTAGTAGGAAAAATTCATCTGTACTTTAATAACAATCACTCGGCCAGGGAAGAAATACAAACATTTCATACTTTACGTAGGTGATGGCAAATTTCTTCCTGTTTTTATTCTTGTTAGAAATAAGCAAATTTAGACTTGGGCCAATACATATTTGAAAATTTTTGACAGCTTTCTAGACTTGTATATTCAGATGAATGCTGTGAACTTAGCATATGAGGATTTCATCAACACATTATAAAAAACTGAGACAGAGAAATCCTCAATGTAGTTATGTAGAAGGTACAAGACCTACAGTAGGGTTGTGTGGCAGTGTCCTAACTTTAGAGTCAGAAGACCTGGCTTCAAACCTCTTTAGGCTAGGGGCTATTTAACACCTGGGACTTTACCTCTCCAAGTTTCTATTTCCTCATCTGTAAAATAAGAGGCTTCAAAGATACCAGCAACTTAAGTAAGAATTTATTACTGAACAAAATTTCTTGGAAAAACTTTTGGAAAGCAGTCTGTCAGAAATTAGGTACAGATCAATATCTCACACCATATACCAAGATATGCTCCAAATAAATATGACTTAGACATAAAGGGTAAGACCCAGACATAAACCATTCAAAGGAACAAGGAAGAAACTACCTTTCAGAATTATGTACAGAAGAATTCAGGACCAAACAAGGGACAGACAGATAAAAGATAAAATGAGTAACTCAGCATAAAAATTAAATCTTTACACAAATAAAGGTGATATTGTTAAAATTAGAAGGGAAACATTTTACTGGAGAAAAAATCCTTGCAGCATGTTTCTCTAATAAAGGTCTTGTTTCCAAGATACATAGGGAACTGAGTCAAATTTATAATAATAACAACCATTCCCCTCATAGAGAAATGGTTAAAGGGTATGTACAGGCAGTTTTCAAAAGAATATATACACGCTACCAAGAACTATGTAAAAAATTGTACAAATCACTAATAATAATTACAGAAACGCAAATCAAAGAAACTGTGAGGTTCTAGTTAAAACCAATCAAACTGCTAGGGAAGACAAAAGGGAAAATAAATGTTGAAGGGTCTGTGGTAGGGGAAAGACAATAATGCATTGCTGGGAAAGTTGTGAAATGATATATAGCAGTTAAATGAAATTTGGAACTATAGTTTCCAAATCACTAAACTCTGTAAACCCTTTGACTAAATGACACTACTACTAGGACTATATCCTAAAGAAGTCAAAGAAAGAAGAAAAGGACCAATATGGACAAAAATATTTACAGCGTCTTTTTTTATAGTGGCAAAGAACTACAAATTAGCAGTCTGGTGAACAAATTTGTTACATGAATGTAACAGAATATTGCTATATCGTAAGAAATGAGGAAGGGGAGAGTTGAGAGAAACTTGGGAGGTTTTGTATGAATTAATGGAGAACGAAGTGAGCAGAACCTGGAAAACAATTTACACAATAACAATGACCCTATAAAGACAAACAACTCAATGAACAACAACAGATCCAGAGGATCAACAACGAAGAAGGTTACCCACTTACTGACAGAGAGGTAGTGGATTTAAGATGCAGAATGAGAGATATATTTTAGGACACTGCCAAAGGAAGGAATCTGTTTTGTTTGAATGTGTATATTTGTGACAAGGGTTTTGTAGGGGTGGCTAGGTGGCGGAGTGAATAGAGCATAGGCCCTGGAGTCGGTAGGACCTGAGTTTAAATCTGACCTCAGACACTTAATACTTGCCCTGTGACCTTAAGCAAGTCACTTAACCCCATTGCCCTTCCCCTCTCCAAAAAGCAAAACCACCAAACAAACAAAAAACCAAGGGGTTTGTTTTTCTTTTCTGTTCAATTCAAGGGTGGAATGGGAAAGAGACAGGGATAGGGTTCCAGCTCCAAGAAAAAATAAGAAAATGGAAGATGACAAAGAATTCCAAACAAACAGGGTATCTCAATTGCTATTCTTTCTTCAATGAAGCTACCCTCTCCAATATTTAACTTTGGAGACATATAACCAATCTTCTCTATTACTGAGCCTTTTGGCTTAAAGCCATTTTTATTAGATTTGCAAGATACCCAGCAAATATATTCCTTTAAGGGACTGTATTTCTTTTTTTTTTTAATTAATTTATTTCTTTTCTTGTTTACATCATTCATTTCCACGAGATTTTGAGTTACAAATTTTCTCCCCATCTTTCCCCTACCCAACACCTCAAAACAGCCATCCCACTGTATAACCCCTCCCCCAATCTGCTCTCTCCTATGTCTTCCCCCTCGTCCCTCTGTCTTTCCGGTAGGGCAGGATGGATCTCCCTACCCCAGTGCCTGTGTATCTTAATTCCCAATTGGATGTAGTTAATAATAATAATAATAATAATGATAATAATTGTATACATATATATTTTTAACATTTGATTAAAGAACTTTAAATTCTAGATTCTTTCCCTTCCTCCCTCATCACTCACCCTCACTGGAAGGACAAGCAATTAAATACAGGCTGTACATGCGTAATTACGCAGAACCTCTCCACAGTGGGCATATTGTGAGAGACTGATTATATGTCCCTCCTTCCTATCCTGCCCCCACCTTATTCTGTTCTCTACTCTGTCCCTTTATAGAAGTGTGTACTTCCATCAACCCTCCCCGCCACCCAACCCTCCCCTCTATCATCCCACCTCTCATCCCCATCCCCCCTACTCTCCCTGTGTGGCAAGATACCCAGTTCAGAGTTTATGTCAATCCTTCCCTAAGCCAAGTTCAAGGAGAGTAAGGTTGACCTTTTTAAGGGACTGTATTTCCATAGAGATCAATACTGTGACATGGAAGCTAAAAAATACAATATGATCTTTAGGTTTCATTAACAGAAACACAGTACCCAAAATGAGAAGTTAAATTCCTCCTGTAATTTCTACCAATTAGCCTCAACAGGTACCATACCTTAGAGAGGACACTAAAAAGGTAGAGTTTATCCACAGAAGGACGGTCAGGATGGTGAGAAGATCTGAAACTATACCATCTCAAGAAGATGAAGATGTTTCATCTAGACAAGTCTTAGAGCAGGGTCCTTATCCTTTTTGTGTGTCATGAACTTCTTATCTAGTATCTAATCTCTAATATCTAAAAACGTCTTATTTTTTTTCTCTATCCAAGTTCACAAACTCCCCATGAAATCTATTCATATGGGGGCTAGGTGGATAATAGATAAGAACCCCTGTCTTGGAGTGACACATATATAGCTATCTTCAAGATATCTGAATAACTGTTATACAGAAGAAGGATTACACTTATTTTGTTTGGCCTCAGAGAGCAAAACTAGGAACAATGGCTTAAAGTTGAAGATTTCATCTCCATATAAGGAAAAACTTAAAACTATGCTATATAAGAATGGAACAAGCTACTTGTAGAGGTAATAAGCCTCCCCTTGTTGTAGTTCTAAGACTAGACAAACACTTATTACAATATTATAGAGATTTTTTGCTTAAGTTCAAATTCAGCTAGGTGGGTTCTAAGGTACGCCTGGATTTATAATAAGAAAAACAAGGTAGAGAAATCAACATGTTACTATTCAATCATAACTACATTCAGCTTCTTAAAGAGTCTAAGAGTCAGGAGAAAGAAAAAACAGCTGATTAAAAAGAAAAAAGGGAAATGAGGAATTATGGTCAAAAGAAAAAACTATCAACTCTCCAAACTGTTATGAGCATATTACTTCATCTTAATGGTGATCTGCCAATATATATGTATGTGTATATTCATAGTAATACTCTTTGTAATAGCAAAAAAATGAAAATAAAGTGCATAAGTATCAAATGGAGAATGACTGAAAAACTGTGCTAAAAGAAAAGACAAGTATTAGTCTGCATCACTGATGAGCAAAATAAGCAGATTTTTTAAAGAGATAAAACAACTGTTACAACAATGTAAATGAAAAAATAAGTGAAAGTAAACTATACATTCTGAATAACTGAAAAACCAAAGATGAGAACAGATAATGAAACAGATCCCTTGCTTCATGGCAGAGAGGCAAGGAATTACTAGAAGCAAAATGTGAGATAAAGAGACAGACAGATGGATAGATGGATGAATGGACAGACAGAGTAACTATGGGATGTTTTTGTTTAACTGACTCTCTTTGTTACAAAGAAGGGTTTAAATTGGAGTCAGTGTCCAGAAATTATTAATATAAACATCAATGAAATTTTTATTCCCCAAATGGAGGCCCTGAAACAGAACTTAAAAAGCTAATCAAATAGAGTTCCTAAGCTCAAGTTTAGATGGATTTCCAGATCAAATTCTATAGTGTTTTATTAAAGAAAGAGGCAACACGACATAGTGAACAGAGTGCTAGACTTGGGGGTCAGGGAGAGCTGAGTTCAAATCCTGTCTTTTGACATTTACTAGCTAAGAGACCCTGGGCAAATCACTTAACATTTCTGTGCCTTGGCAACACCCTATGACTTATCCCAAACTGGTTCTGATTTGCATTGGTGGATGGGTTGTGCCGCCAGGAGTCAATTCAGTCATTTTTCTTTCAGAATTCCAAACTGAAATCCAGAATGACTAGATCTACATCTCTACCCACAACAATTCATTGGAGTGCAGGGCTATCTATGTCTGGCTTCTCACAGCTCCTCCACCAGATGAAACTGAAAATTTCTACACTCTATTCCCGACTATAAAAAAAAGCTTTTCTTTTCCTACTTCAGGTTTTAGAAGCAGTTTCTAACTTTTGTCACTTTTGCCAAATTTACATAGTATGAGATGAAACCGGTTGCTTTATCTTGCATTTCTATTAGTGATTTGGATCATGTTTTCATTTCATCTTTTATAATGTGAAGGTTTGGTTTGTTTTTTACAGCTACTTATTTACTTCAGTGGTTCTCAATCTTCCTAATGCCGAGACCCTTTAATACTTGTATGTGGGTGTATCTCCATGTGGGCGGACCCCGCCTAGGGACAGATAGAGGAGCGGTGTCTTGGGTTCCTAAGACAATGGGAAATACATGTATTCTGATGGTCTTAGGTGATCTCTGTGATCCCTGTGAAAGGGTCATTTGACCCTCAAAGGGGTCGCGACCCACAGGTTGAGAACCACTGACTTACTTGTTTGGGTTGATTGAGGAATGGATCTTGATGTTACACATGTGGGTTAATTACCTGTTAATTCAGGATATCAGACTTGTCTGTGAGATATTCGGTACAAATATTTTTCCTACTCTACCATTTCTTTTCTTAGTGGATTTTACTTGGGTAAAAACTTTTTAATCATAATGTATTCCAAACTGTTTCATTTTCTTTTTTGACAGAGACAGACTGCTAAAGTAGGGAAATTCCATAAACAAAATACATCTCTAGTTCACTGAGGTATCTAAGTTTTTTATGGTATCCTTTTGGACAAAATGGAAAGATTTGGCCATGGAGATGAAATCTTTAGGTGAAACCAGAACTAATGAAAGGCTGGATCCAAAGAACACTCATAAAAGATCAGTCAATGTCAGTTTGGAAGGATGCTTCTGACAGAGGACCTCAGAAGTCTATCCTTGATCCTGTTCCATTTAACACTTTTTATCAATCATTTGTATGAACACCTGACATGCATTATCAAATCTGCAGATGACACAAATTTGGGAGAGATAACTAACATACAAGATGACAGAGTCAGGATTCAAAAATCAACAGCTTAGAATGGGAAGCAAAATCTAACAAAGATAAATATAAGGTTTTATACTTGAGTTCAAGGCATCAACTTCATAAGTGGGGCACTGAGTAGTGCTTGGCTAGACTGTGTTTTTGTTTGTTTTTTAAAGTAGAGTGTAAGATCAACAGGGGTCAATAATATGACACTGCAGCAGGCAAAAAAAAAATTGAACATAACTCCTTGGGAAACATCAAGACAAGCACAGTATGCTACTGCTACTGCTACAATTTACTAATAATAATAGCTGACATTTATATGGTGCTTTAAAGTCTGCAAAGCATTTTTGATACATTATCTCATTTTGATCTTCACAACAACCTTGTAAGGCAAGTGACATTATTATCCCCATTTCCCATATAAAGAAAATGAGGCTCAGAGAGATTAAGTGACAAGTCTTCCTGATTCCAAGTCTAGAGCTCTATCTACTACAGCATACTACCTGTGATTATTAAATAAAGCTGCTGTTTATTAGTCTCATTAGTCTTCTAAGACTCTTGATTATTTGGAAATAGTAAAGCTTTGTTTAATTGGGATGAAATTTAAATTTTCTTCCTTTATTAATATATTCCATTCCTGACTAGTAAATAGCTTTTCTTGTGCTTACTTCCAGCTTCCATAGAAGCAGGGTCATATTGTGATTGTTCAGTTCTTCTCTGAACTTTTTCCTATTTTCTCTCCTTTAAGGCACAGTCCTTAAAAGAAGTTATGATACAGTGGATAGACCTAGCCACAAAGCCAGGACCTGCCCTTTAATAAACAATTGCTGATTACCTACCTCAACAAATTATTTAACTTGAGCTCTAGGCAACTCTCAAAGACTTTAAATTACAGCAAAGCTTCAGAAAGATTTGTTTTGTAAGAGGGAGTTT
Source organism: Pseudochirops corinnae (assembly GCA_028646515.1). NCBI lineage: Eukaryota > Metazoa > Chordata > Mammalia > Diprotodontia > Pseudocheiridae > Pseudochirops > Pseudochirops corinnae. Next base: position 437,354,560 of record CM053585.1, read on the forward strand.
CCTCTCCTGGTAATTATTTATATTATTGAAATCACAGGCCCAAGTATCTTTCTAGATTTGTTCTATCATATACCAGCCTTCTACTGCCTCATACTCTATTCACGCATATCTATAAAATGCTTATGAAAAAAATAATAGGTAAATACAACTTTTATCACATATTAAAACTGTTAGGGGTCATCTGGAGGCTTTGATTCCTCTGTGGTTACTTAAGGCACAGCTCAAGTGTTACCACCTCCACCTTCAAAGCCTATACTCAGCCTTCCAAATCCCTCCTTAAATTACCTTGACTTACAGACTGAAATCCTCCAACATAATGTAAGCTCCTGGAACACAAGGTCTATTTCATTTTTGTATCCTCACTACTCAACATGATACTATGTACCCAGCTGGCAGCTGATACATGTTTGTTGAGTCTACTCATCTTAAACAGCTCTTTTCAAAGCTGATAAAAGAATTTACCTCAGTACAACAATGTGAAAATTAACTGCAATAATTCAGTGTTATAGAAAGAACACAGAATTGTCAGTAAGGAAACCAAGATTCTGGTCCTATTCATATAACTCATATGATGACCACTGGGGGCAATAGATGTTACCTCTCTCTCTCTCTCTCTCAGTTTTCTCATCTGTAAAATAGGGTCAATACAGTGGATTGACATGTTCATTACATAATGATTCTACTTCAAAGATCAGAAATCAGAGAACTGTAACAGAGTTTAAAAGGAAAAAAAAATTTATGTGGGAGGAAAGGGAGAAGGTAGAAGGGAAAAATTAATTTTAAGCAAATTTTTAAAGAAGAAAAAGTAAATGTTGTGGCCTGGAAAATACATTAGGAAATTCCGTGTTTTTTAAGAGTACATACTTAATGACTATTATCTATTACACCTAAGACCTTTCCTTAGAATCACAGATAACACCTGTAAAGTATTTCTTTTTACTTTACATAGATTTTATTAATCATCTTTAAGGAAAAATTCTGAAGTAATGACTAGAAACTATAACTTTAAAAACACTTTGTGTGATATCTATCCAGGCTTAGAAAATAGTTTATGCCTAACATGTTCCTAAATTCTTCATTCTTACCTTCCATTTTATAACTACAGTAAAAACTGTTAACAACTCAAAAAGGAACAAAAATCTTCATGAAATACTATTTAATTATGTTTTAAAAAGAGAACCTCTTACCTGAGCATGAAAATTGGACATAGTCGTTGTCTCTATATCTTTCTTTCCTAATATCTCCATTTTCACTGGTGAATTGGGAAAATTAAATGAAAAGTAGTCTAGAAAGTCAGGTAAATATGTAGCTGCCCCATGAACAATACCCATTACATAGTAAGCTGCAGAGTTCTCATTTTCACTAAAAACCAGACCCACAAATTCTTCTGCAAACCTCTCCATCTCCACAGGAGACAAATGGGAGAGTTCATTACTGTAGGCATGGATAACTGATGCACCTCCATTAGGCTGATGCTCAATATGAATGAGCTGTTTGAACTCCAACGCGTCCAACCTTTTCATTTTATTCTGAACTCGAGGCTCCTTTAATGAGACAAATGGAAACTCACTGTTCTCTGGTATCTTAGACTCATACTCCTTCTTGGTATCCAAATTCTTTCCAATATAATCCTTAAGATGATCATCTATGATGCCTTTGGCTTCTCGATCTTCAACATCAGAAAGCAATCCTGAGCAGACAGTTTGAATAGATTTGCTATACATTTTTGGACGCTTCCTTTTTTCACTTTCTTTGTGTTTCTTTTTCTTTTTCTTCTTTACTTTTTTAATTTGTAAGTCTTCTGCATTTGTTTTTGGTTTGTCCTTCCCACCTGTTGGGAAAAATTTGTTTTGAAACTCCTTATTTTAACTGCTAAAAAATCCCACACCTTTGGTAAAGCATTTTAATTTAAAAAAGACAAGTTTATCTTCATTTTACTTTATACTGGGGATTAATTTTACACAGCACTGCAAACTTAATATAGAGAATATCTCAAAAGTCTCAGTGCCATTTTAAGCACACCAAGTACATTAAGATTTTGGGGACATATAAAAAGTTTAAATACCACACTTTAGGTCAAAAAATATAAAAACACTGATAAAAATCAAAAGAATGGAACAATCCACCATTAAACACAGGGGGAAAAAAACTTAACACCAATGCTGTGTAGAAAGGCACCCATTATTCAGAGTTAGAAAACTGTCCTTAGACTCAAACTCATGCCCCACCCTCACCCTGCCAACTGCAACTAGGAGAGTAACATAACATGAAAATGTATAAGAAGATACTTGTAAAACCAGCAAAAATAGCAAGAAAAAGTGATTTGTAAGCTACTTCATTTGCCTCTTTCTATATCAGAACTAATTTTGCCTCTATACAGCCTCTGTGGGGTTTCTTACTGCAAGTCTTCTAATTTCCAAGAAGAAACCAATGAAAGAGACCTAGCAGCAATATAATTTACAGTCATTAAAATTTTCTCAAAAACTGAGCCCTCAAAGATGTAAGGAACAGTAACAGAACTCCAGTGTCTCCATGACTTTTGTTCATTTTCACTGAAGACAAGATACAGAGGCATAAAGCTATATTATATTAATGCAATGACAGACTTAAAGGTCATCTGACACAGTAAGTAAGATGGATGGCTCTGAAGTCAAGATGACCAGTGTTCAAGTCCTGCATCTGAGACAAACTGACTCCATGTGAACACAGGATAAATGACTTAACCTATTACTCCCCCAGACAACTTTTAGGTGCTTCGGCAGCCTCAAAGAAGTGTACCAACTCCCAGACTGATACCACCAAAACTCCAAATCAAAAATACATGGTCAAACGAAAGCATGGACTAAACAATGTAGAAACAAAAAAGGGAGAAATCATGAATTATAGAATGGCAGGCAAAACAGATTTATGGGCAAGTCATTTAATTACCAAGCTTCAAGTTTCCTCATCTATAAAATGATGACAATAATGTTTGTCCTTGCTAACTCACAGGCATGCAATATGGATCAAGTGAGACTATAAAAGTCTTTAATGTAAAAAAAATTTAAGGTATTATGTTGCACAATTATAAGCTATTTTTACTATAATTTACAATCCTGGGCCTCACCACGTCTCTCTAAACATTTAACAGAAAATTACAAAACTCCTCAAAAGAAAAATTTTATTTCCTAGAATGATTGTCTCAATTAACTGAAGTAAAAATCTGGATGTGAGTTTATTTATTTTCATCTGTGTAGGACATCCACCCATTGAACCTCTTGCATTCCCCTCAAAATTTCTTCCTCACTTCATTATAACCTTTCTAAATGTTCACAGTTGTCTCAAATGAAAAGGCGTTCCTACTTTTCAAAGCTAGTTCTTCCACACTTCTTCAGGATTCTGCTACAACTTTACTGTTCAGTCAATTTCTCCTTCCTTGTTGTTTATTCTAGAAAAAAAATGTTGACCTGATGCTGCTACACCCCAAAATAAAATATACTGTTTGTACTTTTCTCTTTCCTTTCAAAACTAGTCTCTTATTTCCTCCATTTCCTTAAATCTTGCTCACTTTTTAACTCCCTGTATACTGGCTTACCACACAATGAATTACCAATTTATCGAAACTGTTTTTGAAAATTCCAACAATATCCTTAATTGCCAATCCATTTTTTCTTTCTCAGAGTTCATCTTCCCGAATACTCTGCCATCTTTTGATTCTACTGATACCAACCTCCATGAAACTTTCCCCATCTTATTTCTCTGGTTGCCCTCCTCTTGTCCCCTAAATTTGGACTTTCCTTGGGAATCCATTCTCAGCCCTCCTTGTTCTCTCTCTACATTTATTTTCCATGTAACTTCACACATGCCTATAATTTCAACTATCATCTTTACACTTAGTACTCAAACTTCAACTTAAGCTTTAAGTTCTTATCAGAGCTCTTATCCTACAGTTATAATTGTTTAGCAATTGTTCACCTTGATGTCCCAACATCACTTTAAGTTACATGTCTAAATCTTCCTCTCCAAAATAGGTCCCACTCTTGAATTAAATTTGTGAAATGGAATTACCATCCTCCCCCCCCAATCATCCAATAAAAAACCTGATTCCTCCTGTTGATTCAGCATCACCAAATCTAGGTGATTTTTTGTTTTGCAACGTTGTTCACATCTATCTCATTTTCCCCATTGAAACTGCCACTACCCTACTTTGATCCTTATTCCTTTACACCTGGACTACTGCATAAAGCCCCCCAACAAGTATTCTTGCTTCCAGGCTACCCTCACTCTAATCCATCCTACACAAAGTTGTCTGAAAAATTTTCTTAGCATACTACTCAGATTATGTTATTACCCTCATCAAACAATCTGTTACTTCTCATTGTCTACCAAATAAATAATAAACAAACTCCTAAGCTGGCATTCAAGCCTCAAAATTTTTAGCTTTACTTTCTTGTACTTCCCTAAAATGATCCTATAGTCTTGATTAAATACAATATTCAGAATTACCTGAAGAAATGTTAATTTTTTCCTTCCCCTGGTGAGGTCCATACCTTCCTTTCAAAATTCTACCTAGCATTCAAGGACCAGATCAAATCGGAATTCTTCCATGAAGACTTTCCAGACCATTCTATCTAAAAATAATTTCACCTTCCAAACAGCCATCCCATTTAAATACTGTTTAGGGTAATCACAGGAAACTTATTGTAGTATTAACTACCCTAACTTTATAAGCTTCTTAAAGTCAGGGACCAAATCTCTGTATCCCTATTCTGTTTAGTATCATATCTTGTACGTAAGAGATTTGATTGAAAAACCTACACAAGTCCCAAGTTGAATTTTTTTCCCTTACTGAAAAAGATTTGATTGAAAAACCTACACAAATCCTGAGTTGAATTTTTTTCCCTTATCCTTTCTCATATACATTTAACTGAAGTTTTTCAACACCATCAGTATCACTAAGTCTTGCTTCAGCAACACAGAAAAAAATCTCTTCAGTTGCCACAACTTAAGGGGTGACAAAGTAAACCATTAAAAATGATTTCTCTACTCCTTATCTTTTACTTTTTATACTTATAGAAGATGTATTTTATAGCATATGGTAGAGAAAGGAGAAAAAGAAAACAGAATGGAAGAAATACTTAGCTATATTTTTAAGTCAA
>CM053585.1:437359797-437387742 GCA_028646515.1 Pseudochirops corinnae
CACTGTGAATTCCCTGCTGATATAAAGGAGATATAATATAGATATCTACCTATAGAGAAACAGGCACTTAAATGTTTTTCTAAATGATCATGACTTATAATTTTAATTATAAAAATGTCTGAATCAGGTTAATATCTCAACATCAACATGGATAAAGAAAAACAACTAATTATGATTTATGTTATAACAAAATAAAATATGCATATTCCTTTATAAAGATAAATTCCAAAAAAAGAGTCAAGAAATTTTAAAGGTAGTTTGATAGAATTAGTGAAGTACTCTTATGGCAGAGGGTAAACCACGAAACCTAAAATTAATTTTATACAAAATAAGTTTGGTCTGAAACTTAGATCAAGTTTAAAAACCTTGAGAATCCTAACCTTAAGGATGAATAATAACCTGTTATCAATGTGTACTTCTGGTGTCCAAAACTATAGCATGCTCTGACTTAGTAATTTCCTAGGATATTGTAATAATTTTAAAAGACTGAAAGTTCAATTTTCAGTTAGATTTTGCATTCTTAAATACTTCTTCATAAGGAGCTCCACATATCACTGAAATTGTGGATTTGGGTTAAAAAAAAAAAACAACCTTGCAATTAACCCCCCAAAATGCTTAACCAGTATGAACAAGGTATACGCTCCTCCCCATTTTATGCTACTTAGGGATGTATAAGAACACAATGTTTGCCTTGAAACTATATATAAAGGGATAATTTCCACTATGAAATCATGTATGTTTTCTTCTACAGTTTTACATGAACTCTCTTTCAATTCATTTTCTTTCTCTATATATGAAATATGCATGGAACTACATGTATGTAAAAAAAAGGAAATGGTAAAATAAAAATAAAAAACTTATTGGAGAAGTTCTTTAACTTACCTAACCACTTTAAAATTAAACTACATATTAATTTTCATAAGACAATAAGGCCATTTTTCATTTTAAAGCTTCATCATGTGCATTAACAGAAATCCTTTCAAACATACATTATTCTAAACATCAAAAATTCCCCAGAGTGAATTCTAAGCCAAACAGACCCAGAATTTCTTTCACTTTAAGTCCTACTGTTTACCTGTTTCTACAATGTATTAGGAAGAATAGGATAACAATAGGTAAGTGAGGACCCAGGAAAGGTAAAAGATCAAAAGTAAAACCATGATTCTATTTTAGAGAGTTGCACAGAAACACAAACAAGAGTTTTAATTTGAACAATTTTCTTTAACAATTTTCTCAAAAATCATTGGTTTTTCTTTGTACCAGGATATCTTTTGGACTGACAACTAGAAGAAGAAAGTTATCTAGAATTGAGACCTAATTACATATCTGATATTAAAATTATTAAAGTAAATCAGATTTGATTTAGTCATTATTCAATTATTTTTTTTTTAAAACTTATTAGCTTGTCATACTATTTACATTACAGCAACTGGGATGTCCAATAGACCTCTCAAACTCAACAATGTCTATTAGCACAACTGGATAACATCAGTAAAGAAAAAGGGACAAGAGGAAGAAGAAGAAATCATTTGTAAAGGGGAAGAAATGGGAAAAAAAGATGCATATGGGGAAAAGTAACTGCCTTAGATATTACTTGGCACACAAACAACAAAATACTTCTCTCTGACTACAGAGTAACTTAAGAAATAGTCATGTATCATTTTTTTATTTGAAAATAAAGAATGACAATTTTTGTTGTGCAGATAAAGAATGATAATTTCATTCATTTCACCAGCATCTTTGCTTTGGGAAAGATGGGAAAACTACTGAAAATAGATCATAATCATCAGTCATTTTAATAGTGTCTATAATTAGCAATGGAAGTATCACAAACTCAATCTTAACATGGATAACAAACTGCTGTAGAATGCAAGTATTAGAATCTAAGTTATGTTTCCTAACGCATTCAGAATCTTCAACAACTCCTCTTTGATATCTAGCAACTTTCCTATTTTCTTCTTGGCTAAGAATTCCACATCTGAAGAAAATTTAACTATCAACATGCATAAGTCTCAGATGCATTTCAAACTGTATTATCTCATTTCAAATATCACTTCCCAAATATTATCTTACTACTGTTTCAAATTTAATAGTAGGGTATGCATAGTACAGCTGTCAAAGTAATTTTTCTTCATGTGCAGACGGTCTGATCATCTCACTCCCCTACTCAATAAATTCCAACAGTTCCCAATTACTTTTTGGTTCAAATATAAAAGTCCTTTATTTAGCATTTAAAGCCGTGAACAATCCAGTCCCTTTCTTTCCAGTCTTCTTACACATTACTTCCCTCTACACATTCTGTGACCCAGCCATGCTAGCCTACTTGCTGTTCCTCACACATGATGTTCCATTTCCCAATGACAAAGCTATGCTATGAACACTCTCCTTCCTCATGTCTACTTTTGACAATCACTGGCTTCCTTTAACACTCAGCTTAAGCATAACCTCCTGTCTTTCCCTTTAAGGACATACAGCAGTTTAAGTTTATGGCTATTTCTCCCAATACAATGTAATGTCTTTCCAATTATGAAAAGTGCTACTGGGTCAGCTAGGTGGCGCAGTTAATAGAGTAGCAGCCCTGGAGTCAGGAGGATTTGAGTTCAAAGTTCAAATATGGCCTCAGACACTTAACACTTACTAGCTGTGTGACCTTGGGCAAGTCACTTAACCCCAATTGCCCTGCCTTCCCTCCTCCAAAAAGCAAAACAATAAATAAATAAATAAAAATGAAAAGTGCTACCTATCTCCAGACAGAGAGGAGACTGACCCAGAGTGTAGACTGAAACTTAACTTGTGCTAGACGTGGCCAATGGAGGATTTTGTTTTGGTTGACTATATATGTTTTTAACAGGTTATGTTTTTCTTGTTTTCTCGGGGGGAGAGACACACAACAAGCAGTGTTGGGCAGTACATGGGAAGGGCAGGAGGAAATGAATGTAAACATGAAAATTAAATTAAAAAAAATAAGGCCTGGGTTCAAATCCTGTGTTTAGACTCTAGATATATGACCGTGGTAAGTCATTTAACCTCTCTTGACCTCAACTCTTCATTTATAAAATGAAGAGTTAAGTTTAGACAGCTTCTAATGTCCCTGCTAGCTCTAAATGTATACTCTGAAGATCCTATGTTTTGTTTTTGCTTTTTCTTTGTATCCCCAGGACTTAGTACAATACCTGGTACTTAATATGTGCTTGCTCACTAAACTGACTACTGCATAAAATTTACACCACTATGAGTTTACACAGGTAAAATGGAGAATAATTATTTAAGCTAGTAGGCCAAAAACTCATCATTTAAAGTGATGTGAACATTAATCACTATTAATGACTAGCTGATGTTCAAACTGACATAGTTAAGATTATATGGGGTTCTTGCTTCAAAGTCTTATAATCTATTTAGACAAAACATTTAAGCAAAGAAAAGCTAACAGAAAAATTATCAACTAAAGTATCCAAAAATGTAAATCCTGACTTCTGTTCCTTTTAGACTAAGATCCTATATAAGAAGTCAAGAAGAGAAGAAAATAGATAGCTTATACAAATTATGGTACAAGATCATCGGGATACATAAGAAAAATGGAAATAGTGACAAAATGTTTTTTGTATGCTTTCAACAATCTAAATTGATCAGTTACTTGTGTGTGTGTGTGTGTGTGTGTGTGTGTATCTGTGTGTATGGATATATAGATATCTACTCTGAACTTTGAACTTTCATCCAATAATTACATAATTCTGTTATTTATGCACAGAGATCTGCTATATTATCAGCTAATATAAAGGATGATGAATTTGTCAGAAATTTAATAATACAGCAAAATACTTTGCCAGAACAGTAGCTGAGATCCTAGAAGATTTGATGGTCTCTATCTTTACCATAATATATCCTTTTTCTCTTGCTCCCTCACACCCCTATTTAACTTTTTTCCAAGCTGGTTTTGTATTATTAAGAATTATTAAATTAGCTATTTACACTTTAAATCCACTATTTTTAAAAAAGTAATTTGCATGACTATTATCCTCTTATTACCCTATAAACCAATCAAACACAAGAGACATCCAAAATTAGTATTCCTGAGTGTGACAAGAATTGGATAGAAAACAAAATTATCTCCTGAATCTGCCTGAGATAGAAATTTCTTACAGAGAACTCAAGAGGGAACACTTATTTTTTTTTATGTCATTTTTCTTGCCACTAAAGGAATTTCACTATTCTCATATCTAAATAAAATGCCGTGACCTTCTATGAAGGAATGTGAAACAAAGCTATTAAAACTTGATAAAATGTTGTTGCAAAGTTGTAATGCTTCTCCCCTTAGGAAAATTAAGTATTTTTCAAATAGTTATTTACTACATAAAATAGCCCTCTTTAAATGAAACAACATCCCAAAACATTCTTGATTAAAAATTGTAAAAGAGAATATTAAAATTATGTTACATGCAAATCATACATTTCTCACCATTTTGTTTAATCACTATTAAAATTCATCTCCAGGAAAAACATACATTTATTATTTATACAACCAAAATTAATATACACTAAACAAAATTATTCTCTAAGGACTTACCTTTTGGCAATAATTTGACCTCTCCGTTCTCTTTCTTTATTTCATTTATTACTTTATGCTTCTTTTTTTCTTTTTGCTTCTCTTTGTCTCTCTCTTTAATTTTATCTTTGATTTTATCTGTGGAGGAAAAACTGTTCTTGTTAAAATTAGTTACAGACTATAGATACTTAAAGAACATGACAATTTTATCTAAGTAAAAAATAAAGAAAACAAAATGAAAATGTATCAGAACTTTAGAAAGAAAGGGTTACCAAAAAAATGCACATCTTCATTGATGGTTTTACCAATTTGTTTGATTCTATAACATTAAATGATATGTTCTAAGAAAGATTTTTCTCTTTATTCTTTATGTATAGTAGTGAACATCACTTTTCTAATTAATACATCTGGGCCATAATTATAAGAAATTATAACACAGTCTTGTACCTACAGAAGAACTTGCACTAACCTGATATATCCTAAAATTTTTTTGTTAAACTAATTTTTAATTGTTTGTGTCAGCAGTAAAGTACATAAAAATACCAATTATATAAGTTATGTCAGACAATTTTAAAAAGCTAACAGCTGATTCACAGGACAAGGTATATTTTTCTCAACAAGTACAACTATGTTTCAGTCCTGTTTGCTCCTGTACATAGTTTATTTATATGTCCTTGGGAGCACAATCATCACCAGCACATTAGAAGTAGGCTTCTTATTGGATAATAGGCACAGAGCAACATAATGGGAGAACCTAGAGGAACAGAATTAGGTCACCCTCTCTGACAGTGAGGAAGCAGAGCAACAGTGTTGTGAACTGTGGCCTTATCTTTATGTGAAACTAGCAAGACACACCTCACTCATGTCTTCTCAGTACATTCTGTTCACTGGCTGAAGCACTAGTATACTGTCTCAGCTAGTGCCCCAGAGAGTGACATGTGATAAGTCTAGCCTTTCAGGCTCATTAAAAGCTGCAGAGCTGATCAGTGCCTTCTTAAGGCAAAATAACTTTTGTCCTTTGAAAGTTATTGGAGTAAGGAACCAGTTATTTGGATAGGAGATTCAATGCAACAAATACCTACTCAAGGTCGCATGGAATAATGGAATAATAGTCCTTATTTACCATTAAAATGGGAACAAGGCTACCTGTCCCACCTATCCTTCACAAGACTGATGTGAGAAAAACACTCTCTAGGTGAGTCACTTTACTTCTCTCAGCTTTAGTTTCCTCAATGGAAAAATGAAAATAATATCCATCTCAGAGGGTTGTCCTGAAACCTTTATGTGTTGTCTCCCCCATTAGAAAGTGAGCTCCTTAAAATTAGGAACTGTCCTGTTTTTCTATTTGTAGTCTTAGCACTTTACACATAAGGGTTTAATAAACGCTTTTTCATTCATTCAAGTGAGATAATGTATGTAAAGTATACTTTACAAATCCGTGAGTATTATAGAAATATTATTAAAGTGTACATTATTGTTATTATCACTTGCAAGACACTATGCCAGGCACTAGGGATTCAAAGGACACGACAGACTTCACTCTCAAGGAACATAACCATTTGATGATCACAATGTGAGGTGTACATATATCCAAATATCACTGATATCCTGCAGAAGTATTACATTCAAAGAAAGTACAGGCAAAATGTTAAGTGTGAAGAAGGAGCCAAGAAAGCTTCATGGAGGAGGCAACACCTAAGTAGGGTCTTGAATAAAAAGAGGGGCTTTAGAAAGACTGGAAGTTATGAGGATCTGTTACAGGCAAAGGAGATGTCATGAGCTAAGACAAAGAATGTAGCACCATAAGAAGAGGGGACATAGAGCCATCCAATCTGAATGGAACCTATACTCTGTGAAGATGGAGGATATGAGGAGGATAGAGAGGCCAAGGAGGTCATTAATTTAAAACACAATGCTAAAAACAACATATACTTGGCAACTAAGTAAACACAGGCAATAAAGGAGAGAGGAAGAATCAAAGATGACTCAGATCTTGAGATGGTTAGAATGTGAGCCGCTTAAAAGCATGGATTGGTTTTGTCTCTCCAGCACTTAGTACAGTGACTGGCATGTGGCAAGCAATTAAAATGTTTACTGAGTAACTGAATAATTTGGAAAATGGTAGTACCAGCAACAGAAATAGAGAAATTATGATATAAACAGGCATCTACTCCTTTTAAATGTCCCTGGGGGCAGGAAGATGTAACATGGTATATAAAACAATGAACTTGGAGTCAGCAAAACCTGAGTTCAAATATGGCATCAGATATTTACAGGTTGTATGATCACAGACAAATTACTTAACCTGTGACTTAACCTGTTTCATCAACTATAAATTAGGAATTAAAAACAGCACCTACCTCCCAGGGTTGTCATAAGGATCAAAAAAGGTAATAATAATCATGAAGCACTTATTACAGTGGCTGGTTCATACTAAGTAACATGTAAATATTAAAACTCTATAAATGCTGCTATTGTTATTATTGCTATTATTTCTGCTGACCAGGCTGAAAAGCCTACCTGTGTTTTTGTTAGTTTTTGTTTTGTTCTGTTATGTTGGTTTTCTTTTTAAATACAATAAAGCATTCTTGGGGAAAAAAAAAGATCCAATCCCATAGGTCTGTACTTTCCCTCTTTACCTACTAGGTGGCACTCTGGTATTGGCTCCAGAAACTGATTAATGAGGAGTCCAAAGGGTAGGACAATTCAAGTGCCTTTGCCTTCTCCCCAGGAAACCAGCAAGGAGCATTAATCCATCAATCAATTAATTACACACACACACACACACACACACACACACACACACACACACACACACTCCAAGGGCAAGGCAGTATGGCATGGTAAATGGCCACCTCTGGGGTCAGGATGATCTGGGTTAAGTCGACTCCTGACATAATTGCTGGTGACATGACTAAGGGCAAAATAGCAACCTCATACATGTCACAGGCTGCAATATATGATTGCAAATTACCGATAAGGTATTCCCTCTATTTTTGGAGGAATTTCCAAGACCAGCAGTTTTTTAAGGATGTCATGGGTGATAAGAAAAAAATTCCAATGTATTTTTTTTTTGCTTTTTGTTGATTTGTTTTTATTTAACAAAATGCTACTTATCTAGCAATTATATTTCTAAAAACCTTCCAAAACCCCGATTTAGAAGCTGAAACACCTCCAAGTCCACCTACAGTATAACACGTAAAGCCTATATGCACTTTATCAATTTTTTTTCTAACAACAGAAAACATTTGACAATTTTACACAATACAGAGGAATGCTCAAATTGGCTGTAACCCAACATCAAATATCTGGGCCCCTACTGTAAAATGAAAAGCCCTCTGATGTGCTTTAAGAAATGAGGAGCAGACAAACTTCATAATAACCTGCAGAGATTTATATAAACTGATGCTGAGGGAGAAGATTAGAATCAGAAGAAATGTGTACACAATCGCAGACACAACGTATGTGTGACAACTAACTTCAATAGACTGGGCTCCTCTCAGCAATACAAGGTTATAAGACAACTCCAAAAGACTCCTGACTGAAGGAGATATCCACATCCAGAGAAGGAGATGCAGAGTCTGAGTGCAGATTGAAACAAATTACTTGCTTTGTTTTTCTTGTCTTGTTTTGTTTCCTCTCTCCCACTGATCATTCCATCAGTTACAATCCTTCTTATAAGCTGACTAATGATTAATGGGAAGATATTTGCAGATCCTGTATCCAAGTACATGCCATCATAATGGGGGGGTGTAGAGGGAGGGGGAGAAAATCTGAAACTCAAGGGACTGTGGAAGTGAATGTTGTAAACTAAAAGTAAATAAACCAATCTAATTTTTTTAAAAAGCCCTCTGAAAGTTACAAAGTTGTCAATAAGTCCCATTCCTTGGGGTGAAACCCTTCTTATCCTCACTCAACTGAATATAAAGTTGCTTATTGAAAAATACATACTGATAACAATGAAAAGTGACATCTAACTGCAGAGAACTATAGATATAGTAAAGTAGTAGGAGCTCGCTCACTATTTTTTATTAAAAAAAAACCTATGGACATATACCTGTTTTACCAATAAAGAATATCTTATAGAAAAAAAAAATTCAAGTGGTTAAAACTTCAGGTATTTAAATATATGTTTCAGACATCCATAAAATTTCATTTATATAGAATACCAATTTTCTCTAAGTTACATAAGTAAGGTATTACTGTATTTATTGTGGTTTCCACTAATCACATTCAACCATATCTAGGCTATAATGGGGGAGGGGGGGGGGGGAAGAAACAGTGAGTAGCAAACAGTAAGTGTATAGAAGGGGAGAATGGGGGAACCAGAACAGATAGATGAGAGGTATATATAGTAGTCTAGAGCCATTCAGTAAAGTAACTAATAATATAACATACTTTATTATAACCTAAGGACTTTACTATATTACAAAATATTTTAATAATATAACTCTTGCATCAATTAAATGTTAAATTATATTATTCATAATATTTACTGAGGCAAGGAAATGTGTAATACATTTCAGAAATATTTCCAAACATTTTTAACATTACCTGAAAATTTAATCACAATATGCCAGTTTAATATTCTTTTCAACTCTAAAAATTCTACATTCTATCCCCTTCAACAATAAGAGATAAATATGATTTTATCCTATTCTGTCCTAATACTGCCACCAAGTCCTTGCCAATCACCAACCAAGAGTTACTTCCACCTCTTTCCTCCTCCATTTCTACTCAAAAGCTGATGAAGAGAGCTGGAAGGAGTCTCAACAACTAGAATGATTATGACCATTACAATTTTATATTGCTATATAATCTCTACTGGGTCAAAATACTCATCTTTAATTGATTTTGTATCTTATTTCCCCACAGAAGTTATTCTAAACTACCTCTTCTCAAACCTTCCAGATCGCTACATTCTCCCAACTCTGAAAATCACAATTCATACTCTGCTGGAAAAAAAAAAAATCTAGGAATTTAATTTCCTCATCCCCTCCTCATCTAATAACTATTTGATCTCATCCCCTGCTATTTCCTTCTCTCCTAAATCTCTGATGAAGAAATAGTCCTCATCAAGGCCAATCACTTTTATAAATAAAATAATCCCATTCCCATCCTGTCTTCTCTAGACAACTGGCCCCACTATCATCCCTTTCTTTCTCATCTCCCAGTTAATCTACCAGTTGCTTTCTTACTGCCCACAAACACAGACAAGTGTTTTCCATCCTCACAAAATCTTCACTAGACACTAAGTTACTGCCCTGCATTCCTCTCCTCTTTCTCAGCTAAACTCCTAAATAAAGGTGTCTACACTCACTGACTCTACTTCCTCTCCTTTCACTATAATGGAAGATGGGGGTGGACATGGAAGAGAGTTGTCAAAAGAACTGAAATGCAGAAGGGGACCAGGTCACCAAGGATCTGGAATGTCAAAGAGATTAAACAACAGCACTGTACAATATTATAATTTGAAGTCTGAAAATGCTATTCCTCCTTTAGTTCTACTTTTCCCCATTAATTCTTTTGACATTCTGTATCTCTTGTTCCTCCAGATGAACTATTATTTTGCCTAAATCTACGAAGTTTCCCCTTGGTACTTTGATAGGCACAGTAATTAAAAGGAATACTGTCATTTCTATTATATTGGCACAGCTCAGATGTAACTGCTAAATAGATTTTTAAATATTTAAGTCATTATTTCTTTAAGGAATATTTCATAACTGTATTTATAAAGATCTCTAAGTATGTCATAGTAGACTGATTCCCAGATATTTTGTACATTTTGTAGTTATTTTAAATGACACTTGTCTTTCTAATGTTTTATCTTGTATTTTATTATTGTTATATGGAAAGGCTTTTGATTTTTGCAAGTCTTTTTTCTATCTTTGCACCCTGATGAAATTACTATCTGTTTCTTCACTTATTTTCTAAGATAAAACATTACTCTTAACACAAAAAATTGAAAACAATTATGTAATGATTATGAAATGGCTGAAACACATTTTAATATATGAATGAAATAGACTATTGCACCCTAAGAAAGTGAGACTACAAAAAATACAACGAAATATGGGAAACTGTATATGAAGTAATACAGAATGAGAAAAGCAGAACCAAATTTATACATATTTGGACAATAATTACATCGATAACTTCATCATAACTTATATAAACAGATAATTGGAAAAAGAAATAAGTTTAAAAGGGGACACAAACAAAAATGATGATTTATTACTATCTTTTTTAGGATAACCCTTTAAAAATATGGTATATAAAGTTCACAATTTCATGAAAAATTATTCACAATTTTTTTAAAACCCAAAACTTTGATAGGGGTGGTAAAGCATCATAAGGTGGCAGTTTTTTTTCTCAACATAAGGATGAACGGGTTCCTTGGGGGGGGGGGGGGAATTAAATTTCTTTTCAAAGGAAGTATTCATGAAGATGCAAAAAGACTACTTGGTGATACTGTCATTACAATTTTTTTTTGAGGATACAAAGCCTTTATATTTTATAAGTCCCAAAACTAAAAAAAAAACAAACATAAGTTCTCTGTAGCTTTATCATGGTTATTTAAGTGCTAAACTCGCATCCTACATACATTCTGAAGAAGTCATTTTACATTTTGGTAGGTCAGAAACAGAAAGAAGTGAAAGGAAATAGAATTATACCTAAGTACACACATAGACACAAAGAGATAATGCTCTATTACAGTACTGTTCTGATGCTTCACTATAGGCTGAAGGTGACCCAGGATTTCAAAGACCATGCCAGCAGACTGCAGGCTTTAATAGTTTTACCAAGCTGGAAAAGTTTGAAGTACAGTCTGGTAAAAACCTCAGTTAGGCACATTATCCAAGACCAGGCTAAGCAAGTTAACTTCTGAGAGAGTCTTATCTCACCAGGCTGGCTAGAGAATATGGCTTTTTCAACCACAGCAACTCTACTAAATGGTGGTTAAAAACAAAACAAAACAAAAAAAAACAAAACAGACTTCTACTAAAATGGTTTTTAAAAAAAACCTGACATTTGCATTAGCAAAAAGAACACTGAAAAAGTCGGAGACCCTTCAAATATTGTAGTATATTACATATATATATATACACACACATTATAAATGTATATGTGTATGTATATGTACCACTAATAGTTAGAAAAGGAACATTTTAGACAGAATAAAATGTTCAGATTTACAAACAACAGTATTTTTGTACAATCAGGTATGCAAAGGTCCTTATATAACAGGATGTTTTTTACTTGATAAATGATAAAAATTTCATTATTACAACTATAAGAAAGTCTCTCCTTCCCCTGCCTTTAACCACTGATGTAGGAGCTACCAAAGTCCCTGAGAAATCAGTTCATGTTACTACCTTATTGCTACCCAGATTTTATTCTTCCATCCTATTACCTTTTACCAGCTTCACAGAGAATGAGGTCTTAAGAAAAAAACTGAGTTGCAGGCCACTATAAGTAAAATTCTGGTTTTGTTGCAGAACTGTATACTCAGACCTAACAAGGGAACTTAAAGGTCATTTGGAACAACCCCTCATTTCACTGATAAGAAAACTGAGACAGAGATACAAAGTGATTTGTCCAAGGTCACCAGGTAGTTAAGTAGCAGGGCTAGAATTTAAACCCAGGTCCCCTGACTCCAGTCAATTCCATAATACCGCCTTCTATATATCAGTTAAATAGTCTTTAACTATCTGAAAACTAGAAGCCTACCTGCCACTTACAGAAGGCATGATACAATAGAGAACCCTCGGGTTCAAATACCATCTCAGTTACTAAGTAAACTAAGTGATCCCAGTTAAGACACTTAACCTCAGATCCTCATCAGTAAAATGAAGAGTCAGCCTTTATGGCCTCTATGATCCATTCTAGTTCTAGAGCTATGATCCTATGGTCAAACCTAAGTTATATTTTTTTTAAGGCAGCATGAAAAAGTACATAGAGTGGGGGCCTTGGCAGTAAGGAATACTGGAGTTCAAGTGACCAAGTCACTTAACCTCAATGTGTTTCAGTTTCCTCATCTATAAAACAAAAAGGTTAGATATGATGGTTTCCATGGTTTCCAAAGTCCCTTCTTCCAGTTCTAAAACTACAATCCTGGGGCAGCTAGGTGGCACAGTGTATAGAGCACCGGACCCTGGAGTCAGGAGGACCTGAGTTCAAATCCAGCCTCAGACACTTAACACAAAAACTAGCCATGTGATCTTGGGCAAGTCACTTGGCCCCAATTGCCCTTCAGTCCTCCCTCCAAAAAGAAAAGGTGGCGCAGTGTATAGAGCACCGGGCCCTGGAGTCAGGAGGACCTGAGTTCAAATCCAGCCTTAGACACTTAACACAAAAACTAGCCATGTGATCTTGGGCAAGTCATTTGGCCCCAATTGCCCTTCAGTCCTCCCTCCAAAAAGAAAAAAAAAGCCTTCCCCGAAAGCTCCAAAAATAAAAACTACAATCCTATGAACACTTTTGCTAGGGCAGCTTGAGTTCAAAGTTCCAAAACTACCAACTACCAACTTTTAGAATGCAAGTGTTTGTAAAGTGGACGCTATGTTACAATGAGTGGTCTAAATTATCTATAACTGCCTGTCAATTAGGGAAATACATGGGCACATTGTGGCATATGAATGTAATATTATTTATTGCACCAGAAAAACAAATGAGGAACTCAGAGAAACAAGGGAGAAATCATGTGAAGTGATGCTGAGTGAAATTAAACTATAGCATACAAATAGCTACCATAATATAAATGAAAAGAATAGTCAATATTAACACTTACTAAGCACCTATGTGCCAGTCACTATACTAAGCACTGAAAATACAAATTTTACAAAAAATAGTCTCTGCCCTCAAGGAGCTTTTAATCTAACGGGGAAAGACAACAGACAAAAGGAAGCTAAAAAGGTGGGGGAAAGGGAAAGGGAGAAGAAGGAGTTGCCACAGGGATACTCCTCAGCTCTGGCAGCTCAAAACTAAGCAAAGTAGCTGGTAGGAAAAGAAGAGTTGGCTGGAAATTCTGAACCCTCTAAAGCAGTGGTTCTCAACCTGTGGGTTATGTTCAATTTAAATACATCCTGCATATCAGTTATTTACATTATGATTCATAAAAGTAGCAATGAAAACAATTTTATGGTTGGGGGTCACCACAACATGAGGAACCATATTAAAGGGTCGCGGCATTAGGAAGGATGAGAACCACTGCTCTAAAAGGAAGCTTTGGAAGGAATCTTTGTTCTACTCTCCAGCCCTCTGATCAGATGGGAGAGGCAACTGGGAGTAGAAAAGGTATTAAGCTACCAAAGCTGAAGCAATCTTCATGTCAAATGAGACTTCTGGTGATGAGCTTATCCTGGAGTAAGTATGCTGTTCAAGGAATGAAAACCAAACAGAGTAGCTGGTAGGAAATGAAGAGGAAAAAACACTTAAAAGCTGAACACTGTGTTTGCTCTCTGAAATTCAAACCTAGATTCAAATTCTGCTTCTAATGTTTACTGACTAGATGTCTTTAGTCAAATCACTTAACCCTCTGGGCCTCAGTTTTCTCATCTATAAAATGAAGGGTGTGGAGTGGTGACCTCTGAGGTCCCTTGCAGTTCTAGAACTATGATCCCTACGATTAACAATAAATCTTGGTCCCAGAGAAAAGAGATGAAAAAATAAATACTCCTTCTGAGCACAAAGTGGAAGAAAGGGACTGTGAAATATCATAAACACTGTCAAACAAGGTCAGCTGTGTTAAAGTTAAAGGAAGCTTCCCTGCTGTGAAGATAAACTCTGCCCCTTAATAGGCCGAATGTAGTCACATGGAGCCTGTGGTGGGAGGAGTTTTGCTGAAGGGAAGCAGAGCCCACAGGAAGCTGGAGGTCAGAGCTAGCCAGGTGGTGGGGGAGAGAGGAGGACCTCAGGCATTGAGTCAGATAGGCTCATGAATAGATACTGATCTTGTATTGGTTTGTGGGAGGGCTAAATAATGCTGTGGCTCTCAGTGTTATTATGGCTTCTGAATATCTTTGGTATTATGATGGAATCAGCTTACTGGTTGTGGGATTCGGTTTTTTGGTATCTAAATAAATGCTTCAGTTCTATCCTCTATCTGGAGAGTCTGGGATATTTTGTGATTGGACCTCATGTGATACTTATAGTCACAGTTTTTATCATGATCACGGGCACTGTAAATATTGCATTGGAGCTACAGCAGCCTAATTATTCTTGATAAACTGAGGTCCACCTCCCTAAATGAACTTCCTCCTCAAGTATTACAAAACACTACACTGACATTCAAAAAAGGTAAAGAGAACAGAGTCTGTGAACTATGGACTGGAAAGCTTGACTGTGATTGCTGAGAAAATTCCTACAAAGGATCAGAGATGGCTGATGAACACCCAGAAAAGAAAGTGATCATAAACAGATTTCATCAAGAACAGGTCATGCCAGCCTAACTACATTTTTTTATAGGTTTACTAAACTACTAGATAAGGGAAATGTTGTGAATATAGATTACAAAATTTTTGTTAAAGTTATTTCATACTATTCCCATTGAGAAATGGCAATATGACATATGGAATATGAACTCCACAATAAGAAAATCAGATGAATTTAGAACTAGTTTGAGGGAAGAAAGGCTTAAGCATTTATATAAAACCTACTATGTGCCAGAAGGCACCAGGCTAAGAGCTTTTACAAATATCTCATTTCATCCTCATAAGTCTGTAAGTTAGGTGCTATTAATATATCCATTTTACAATTGAGGAGACAGACTAAGAGAGGTTAAGTGACTTGATCCAGTTAATAAGTATCCCAGGGCTCAATTTGAACTCTTGGCCCAGCTCTCTATCCATTGTGGCACCAGCTGCTTTTTTGATGGCTAAATTCAAAAAATGGTTGCTACTGGTTTCATGTCAACATGGCAGAAGATCTCCAATACCTGAAGGATCTATTACTGGCCCTGTACTTTTTAACATTTTTAATCAATGACTTGGACAAAGTCTGCTCAACAAATCTATAGATAACACACTGCACAGTAAGAGTAAGGATCCAAAAGGATCTTGACACATGAGAGCAAAAGTGTCATGGCTGGCTGCAAGTCAGGTGCAAAACTGAGAGTGAGGCCTGTACCAAATTAAAATGTGACTGCTAAATGTTTAACAAAATAAATAAAAATAAAATATAAGATTATATAAATTTGTGGCATTCTGAGTCAATATGTGGCCTCAGGGACCTGTTTCTATTTGAGTTCACAATAGTACTAAGATTTTTGAGACATCCTGTATAATGATCCACATGAGGCACTCACCAAACTGGGAAACTGGGGCCCTGAGCCATAAGTTACTATTTTTTAATTTCATTTTTATTTTGAGTTCACATTCTCTCCCTCCCTCAACCCCTCATCGAGAAAGCAAGAAACATAATAACAATTATACCTATGCAGTTGTGCAAAATATATTTCGTATTAGCCATATTCTAGGAAGAAAAAGAAAATGAAAAAATATGATTCACCCATCAGTTCTCTATCTGGATGTAGATAGCATTTTAGATCCCAATTTTGGAGTTGTGGTGGATCATGATTTTGATCAGTTACTAAGTCACAGTTTTGGGTTTTTTTTAAATGATATTGCTAATTACTGTGTAGGTCATTCTCCTAGTTCTGCTTACTTCATTTTCTAAGGCAAAAGTTATAAAACTGACAGGTTATTAAGTTCTCCAGGGCCTCTAGGACCTTCTGCAAAGTGGCTGCTGACAATGGCCAAGTAGTAGAAATATTAAAATATGGGGCAGCTAGGTGGCATAGTGAATAGAGCACCGGCCCTGGAGTCAGAAGGACCCGAGTTCAAATCCGGCCTCAGACACTTAACACTTACCAGTCATGTGACCTCGGGCAAGTCACTTAACCCCAATTGCCCTGCCTTCCCCGCTCCAAAAAGCAAAAAAAAAAAAAAAAAATACATACATACGCACAAATGTGGACTAGATGACTACTTTTCAGGTATGTTACAGTAGGGATCCCTTTCAGGTATGGATTGGACAAGATGGCCACTGAGGTCTGCTCCACCTTTCCAATTAAGGACTTCTATGATTCCTACCTTAGATAATCACTGTTTATATAGGCAAGTCACTAAACCTCTCAAAGCCTCATTTATAAAATGAGATCCTCACTTACTACTTACATTTCATACTACATTACATATATGGTTACTGTGAGAAAGTCAAGTATTTATTAAATATCCACTATGTTCCAGGCAGGAAAACATTCTGTAAACCTTAAAACATTAAAAGTCATATACTATTGAAGCTAGAAAACCTCTATTCTAGTTTGAAAGCATTATAAAGAAATGGACCTTAGACATTCACCTACTGTAATATCTTGATTGTAGAGTATAATCCTTAATAAAATATTTTTAAAGAATGAGTAACACATTTTCATATGTATCTAACACATATATCAACCAGGAAAACTGAGTATTTATGAATCAGACCTACATAAAACATCTAATTATCATTTATCTTTAAAATTATAGAAAAATAACTAAAAAATTAATTCAACTTTTATATAAATTTTATATGATAATAAAAACCAGTATTTCAAAAGATGCTTAATTTCACTAATATAGATCAATTGCTCTCAAAGTCTTGTTCTCAGACCCCTGGGATTCTCCAAGATCCTTTCTATGAATCAGTAAGATCAAAACTATTTTCACAATTACTACTAACACTTTATTTGCTTATTAAAATAATCCTGTATTATGATGCTTGATTTTCTTCATATATTTCAACCAAAACATAGCACAGACTGAATGCAGGAACAGATATAAAATTCCAGATATCTTCTATTAAATCAGACATTAAAGATATTTGCAAAAATATGTAAAATAATACCATTCTTCTTACTAATGTTTTCTTTTGGAAAATATAGTAATTTTCATTTAAAATGTCATATTAACATGTGATGGGCTTATTGAATATTCTGAAAGTTATCATTTTAATTTCTAATATGGTAAATATATAACCCACACAAACAAAAGCTCTTTGAGATGCTCAATAATTTTTAAAGAATGTAAAAAGGTCTTGAGATCAAAAAGTTTAAGGAACACTGATGTAGATAATTCCTCTACTGTTATAGATGGTTTTAACTGACCTATTATCATCTAAAAAGTAATCTCCTACTAGTCAAGCTTCAGGTGGTAAGAATCACTGTTATTCAATGGGAAGAACACCACTTTAATCCAACAGTTAACAGAAAAATAATCATTTTCAGTTCAATTTTTTTTCAGTTAGGTCTGACTCTTCATGACTCCATTTGAGCTTTTTTTGGCAAAGATACTGGAGTGGTTTGTTATTTCCTTATCCAGTTCACTTTGCAGAAAAGGAGACTGAGGCAAAGAGGATAAAGTGACTTGCCTAGGGTCATACAGCTAGTAAGTGTGTGAGGCCAGATTTGAATTCAGAAGATTAGTCTTCCTAACTCCAGGCCCGGCACTCTATCCACTGCCACTTAGCTTCCCCTGTACAATACACAAAGGAAAAACAAAAAGAGGAAGAAGCCTTTCACTTCAAAAGCCATTGTACCAAACCGGCCATGGAGTTCTGATCAAGTTAACAGTCAAACATAATTCTAGAAGAGAAACGATAAAGCTCACTATCCACTTGCTGACAAAGAGGTGATAGATACCAGACACAGAATGAGATACACTTTTTTTTAGGTAAGGCCAATACAGTAATTTAATTCACTTGATGACACATATTTCTTAGACACAACAGATTTGTTTTTATTTTTATTTTTTTCCCAAATAGGAGGGGAAAAAAATGCTTACTGAGAAGAAAAAAAATTGTGAAAAAATTTTCAAAATGGTAATGGAAGA
The DNA here is from genome assembly GCA_028646515.1 of Pseudochirops corinnae. Classification (NCBI taxonomy): domain Eukaryota; kingdom Metazoa; phylum Chordata; class Mammalia; order Diprotodontia; family Pseudocheiridae; genus Pseudochirops; species Pseudochirops corinnae. Next base: position 437,378,209 of record CM053585.1, read on the forward strand.
ACTAGGAAACAAGACAACTCATTTGTTTAAAAGTGTCAGGAAGACAACAGCAAATGTTGCAAAATTACCAAAAAGGAGCTTGGGTCTATTAACATTCCTCATGCTAAAGGACTCTCAAATCTACCTATTCTACCCTAACCTTTTTTCTGACCTCTAATCTTACATCTCCTACTGCCTTTTGGACAGTTCAAATTGGATGTCCAGTGGCCATCTTCAACTCAACATGTCCCAAATCAAATTCATTATCTTTCCTCCAAACCCCCCATCCCTCCCAGTTACTGGAGAGGGCAACATCATCTTCCCAGGACCTCAAGCTCACAACCTAGCTGTCATCCCTGACTTCTCACGATCTCTTACTGCTTCCTCCCACACATCCAATCTACTACCAAGGCCTGTCAATTTCACCTTATGGACATCTCTCAAGATCCCTTCTCTCCTCTAGCACTGCCACCACTCTTATACAGGCTTTCATCACCTCTAGCTTATAGCAAAAGTCTATTAGCAGATGGATCTACTTGCCTCAAATCTCTCCCAACTCCAATCCTTTCTCCATTCAGTCACTAAACTGATTTTCCTAAAGTGCAGGTCTGACTATGTCATCCCTCTAACCAACAAACTTCAATGGCTCCCTACAGCCTCTAAGATCAAATACAACAGCATTTATGATTTCTAGAAATACAACACTGGAAAATCAGGCTTTGATAAAGCCCACTGTAATTCAAAGGGAGCCACACAACCATCCTTGAACCCAAATCACTCTGGCTCTCATAGACTGGCCAACAATATGTCCCAGCCAGCGCAAGCCTCACTTGGTCATGGTTTGAGTTTTGATAGCTCAGAGTTACTGTTAACAGCAACTGTTTAGGATTTGGCCAGAAACATGAAGGGTCTTCCTTTCCCAGATTGATTTTTTTTTTCTGAGTAGATAAAAGAGGCCATTTTTGGTCTCATTTCTCACCTAGCCTTGATCACTGAATGGGCATTGCCTTGGACAAACTGAGACCTGGGAAGAGCCTCAGCTGAAAAAGGCCAAGGCCTCCCACTGCATCAGGGGCCATCTCCAGTTGCCCTAATCTATATCTTGCCACTGGACCCAGATGGCTCTGGAGGAGAGAGCGAGGTTAGTTAGTTCTGCCTCACTTAAATCCAATGCACTTCCAAGTCAAGATATCACTTCCCTGATGTGACTGGTCCACTTCCAGAATGAAGGACAAACAACAACAGGATCAAACACAAAATATTCTGGTTTGTCTTCAAAATCCTTTATAACCAACACCCCTCCCACTTTTCCAGCCTTCCTATATCTTACTTCCTAACACACTCTTCGATCCAGTGACACTGGAGTCCTTGTTATCCCACAAACAAGACAATCAATCTTGTGGCTCTGAGTATTTTCTTTGGCACTGCTAGGCCTTTAGATTACCTGACCCAGGGAGACAGAAAGTTTCTTTAGTAGTACTTTAATTTTAAATCAGTTTAGTAGTTTTAGGTAAGTTCTGAGAAGCCAAAGTTCCTTCTGCCTATCAAGATCTATCAAGGGGGCAAAGCTGAAGTTGAGATAATCAACAGAAATGGAGTGCATAAATTTCAAAAAAGCAATCCCATTACCCCTAACCCTGGTAATTAATCTAAATGTCAAGTGATCTGTGAAGGAGTAGTACCTTGACCTACACAAATATGCAAGCCTAAACTAAAACAACAGTGCCTACCTAAGAGGCAAAATGAAACAATGAACTGAACTAAGTTTGTATAAAGCAAGCTATTTGCTTGAATATATGTACACGATCTAGAGTAATGAGGGCAAGAACTATAGCTAGATATTTTTTGCAGCCTGGAAAATAAAAAAGAAAAAAAACATCAAATATCTGAAAGAGTCACATAGGAGTGAGAGAAGTCAGTTCTGCTTTAATGCTTATTTCAAAATACTCAAATTTGTTCCAACAGGAATGATATATTAGGGAATGTTTTTAGCATGAATTTGAAATTTGAGTTGGTATATGTGAAATTTCTTACACAGAGAAACAAGGAAAATGCAGAAAACTACACTTCACAATAATTCACAAGCTGCAAAGACATTTCCACGAGCCAACTTTAGGTCTTTATCAAATGAAGAGGGCTGGCCCTTTCTTGCCTTCACCATTCCCTGCCCTCCCCCCCTCCCATTCCCCTCCCTGGCTTCTGGCTCCAGCCTGGAGTTTCAGCTTGCCCAGCTTCCTCTAGACTTTGCACACCCAAGGGATAGGAACTGGTCGACAAGCTAAGCAGCAGTATGAAACTTCTGGACAGCCAGAGGCCTTGAGACTGCTACTGTTTACTATGGTATTTGTGTATTTCTTTACCATTTAACAAGCACAGAATTTTGCTGGGTTTTATTAGATGCCTATTTATTTGAAATTTTTCGAGGACAAAATTTTCGAGTGTTGTATCCCCAAACCCATTCTAAACATAAGCCCTGTGGCTTTTACTGTGTGATTTTGCATAGTGAGGTGTTTTTTTGGGAACACATATGTCACTATAGCAGAACTGGCTTGTATTTTGCTAGGTCTTAGAAGGCAGAACTAAGATCAACAGGTAGAAGATGAAAGAGAGGCCCATAAGGAAAGAACATAAGGAAGAACTTCTTAACAATGAGAGGAGGCCAAAAATGAAATAAAATGTAGAGAAAGGAACAAGTTTATCATCACTGGAGGTCTTTAAGGAGAGTTTGGAAAACTAACTACTAGGGGTAGACAAACAAGATGACCTCTAAAAAATTCCTTTCAACTTCAGTATTCTTTAATTCTGTGGATGTGTGTTCCCTTACTCAGATAGTGAAAGGTGTTACGTATATTTTATACAAATTTAGATCATAAATCCTGAAGAAAAACACTGTGTGTTACCTTTTTATTTCCAGCACAGTGGAAATGCAGAAAGAGAGATGAATGCACAAAGAGACTCAAGTATAGAAATCCTAGATTCCAATCCCACCTCTGACACACATTAGTTCTGTGACCCTGGACAAATCATTCAACCTCTCAGTGCCCTAGAAAAAGGTCTAAACCTATATATTGTAGACCAGTTGTTAATACATATCAGCAGCCATCTTCACTAGGGGAAATAGGACAGGGAATAAACAGTTAGATAGCACCATACTATGTGCTAGACTATAGGGGTGAGGACCTGAGGCCTTCAGGCCACATGTGGCCTTCTAGGTCCTTGGGTACAGCCTTTAGACTGAGTCTAAGTTTTACAGAATCCTTTTATTAAGGGGATTTGTTCTATGAAGTCTGGATTCAGTCAAAGGGCCACACTTGAGGACCTAAAGGGCCACATGTGGCCTCGAGGCCACAGGTTTCCCCACCGCTGTGCTAGTCACTGTGATCTAAGTGATTTCATTTGAACTTCCAGGAATACCTAACATCACTAAAACAGATTAGTACAAAAAAAAAAAAAAAAATCCAGCACCTAGTCAAGAGAACAAAGCAGACAATTGATAAGTATCTGTCAACAAATTCAACTCAATACACAGTATGAATCATCCATGAGCAGGATGAATTCATTGATTGATTCCAGTTAACATTTCCTGAAGTGACTTAAAAGTTAAACAGTATCCTTTTTTCTTTAAATGAGATGCTAGGTAGTAGTTACGGGCCAAGACAGAGAAGACATAAAACATTGAAAAGATAACCTTTGGTTACCAAAAGAAATAATACTTGGAATAAAAATTTGAGATAGTGTGGTAGAGCTGATAGAGTCCTAAGTGTGGCAAGCTAGAAGATTCTCAATATAAATCCCACCTCAAGATACTTATACCACTCACAACTCAGTTAAGTCTCAGTTTCCTCACCTATCAAATCAAGACATTAATACCTTTGGCAAAAAGGATCATATGAGATTACACACTAAGGCACTTAGCCAGCTATTATTAGGACAACGAAGGCAGAAAGTTTATATATTTTACTCATTATTTATTGTTGTTACTTGGCATAATTTTTTTTTTAAAATAGCATCATAAATATAGAACTGGAAGGGACCTCAGAAGTCATCTAACCTAATATACAAATTGAGCGGGGGTGGGGTGGGTGGGAAGGGAGAGGCAACTAGGGTTAAATGAATTGCCCAGGGCTACAGTTAGTAAGTGTGTGAGGCCAAATTTGAACTCAACTCCTGTTGACTTTAGGGCCAGTGCTTTATCCACTTGGCAATCTACCTGTCCCCCCCCCTCCCCCATCCTTCATTTTACAGATGAAGTTAAACGACTTGCTCAAGGTCACACAAGCAAGTAGTGACAGAAGTGGGATATAAACACTGGCGTTCTGTCTAAATCTAAATCCAGAGCTTTACAAACTATGCCACGGAACAGGAATATAAATAAACTCTGCCAGCTAGGTGGTACAGTGCATACAGGGAGAGGCTGGAAGTCAGAAAGATTCATCTTCCTGAGTTCAAATCCAGCCTCAGACACAAGCTATGTGGGCAAGTCACTTAACCCTATTTGCCTCAGTTTCCTCATCTGTAAAATAAGCTGGAGAAAGGAAAGGCAAACAACTCTAGTATCTTTGCCAAGAAAATTCCCAATTGGGTCACAAAAAAAGTCAGACATAACTGAAATGACTAACCAACAAAAACAAATTCAATAATGAACCAACACATACATTTGTTTAGGTATTATTTAAGAACTATAACTTTTCACATAGCATTTTTCTTATCTTGGTATTTTAATAACCATGACTCTACCTACCCTCACAAGGTTGCGGCAAGGATCAAATAATATATTTGTAAAGCTCTTTGCAAACCTTAAAGTGATATAGACATATAATGTAATATATATAAATGCTAGCTCTTATTAATATAATGATAGTACATATATAAGTACCCTAAATTTTCAAAACATTTTCTATTCATCCTTTCATCTCAGCCTCACCACAATCCTGATGAGGCAGGTACTACAGGTTATTCCCATTTTTACAGTAGATAAAACTGAAGATTAGAGAAATAAAGTGGCAAAAGGACCCTAGAGAGGTTAACTGACTAGTGTCACAAGTAGGATTTGAACTAGGTTTACCCAGCTCCAAGCTCAGCAACCTATTCACTATGCCACACTACCTTTCATCAAGAGCCTAACATTAAATTTCTAAATGTAAAGTGTCTTCTAAGTTACACTAAAAATGCTTTAAAGAAAAACAAGCTAAAAATCAAATAAATAAAACATTTCAAACTCTTACTAGCATACATTATTATGTCTTAGAGAAAAATATGACTTGTATAACAGTAAATCTTTCCCTCCTCTTTTTTTCTTTTTCCCTAACTCTAATCTCACTCTGCAATTAACCTAATAGAATCACAAAAGAGGAAGGAAATTTAGAGATTGGCTAATCTTACCTCTTACTCAAAAAAGAAATCTTGAAACATCCCTTAAAGGTAATCACCTACTTTCTGCTTGAACACTTCTAGGAATAAGATGTTCCATACCTCACAAGAAAGTTCATGTAATTTCCTAACAGCTACAACTATCAGGAATGTCTTCCTTACAACAAGCTAAATATTCCCTCCAATATTACTTCAACACAGATAAGGGTGAGGCACACATGTAGTTCCTGCTGCTGTGGAGGCTGAGGCTGATGGATTGCTTGAGCTCAAAATTTCTGAGCTGCAGTTGGGTTAAGAGTCTATCAGGTGTCCACATTAAGGCTAACACCAACATAGCAATGCCCCATTGTCCAGTGGGGCACCAGTAGGTTGAGTAGAAGGAGTAAAACAGTTTCAACATTTCCAGGACAATCACCAGTGAGATCAGGCCTATGAGTGGCTGGGCACTTCTTTTCTGAGTAAGATACCAAGTCTTGATCTCAAAAAATATATATATATATTTCTATGCACTGGCTCCACCCTTTAGAATTTAGGATAAATCTAATTCCTTTTCCAAACAATTACAATTAAAATACCTAAAAGCAGCTCTCAAGCCCCAATACTTCAAGCTTTCTCTCCTCCAGGATCAAGTGATCATAGATTTATATTTATAGCTGGAAGGAAATCTTAAGTCCTTTATTTAGCTTCTTTATTCTAGAAATTAAGGAAACTGAGGCTCAGAGACAAGTTAGGGCAAAGTCTCCATTTCTATGGACAGCCAGGTGGCAAAGCAGAAAATGGGCCGGGCCTGGAATCAGGAAGACTAATCTTGAGTTCAAATCTGGCCTCAGATTTTCTAACTGTGTGACCCTGAGCAAGTCACTTCACCCTGTTTGCATCAGTTTCTTCATCTGTAAGATGAGCTGGGAAAGGAAATGGTAAACCATTCCAGTATCTTTGCCAAGAAAACTCCAGGGTCATGGAGAGTTGGATATGACTAAAAATCAAATTAACAAACTCCATTCCTGTATGTGATAAGGGCTTCAAGAACATTTTTTTTTCATCCTTGAAGTACAACATGGATCAATAAGACATGTAAATTTTTCTACCACAAACCACAGTGTCTGACTACCCTCAACATGGCAACTCTAGGCAGGTAAAGGGGCAAAAAGTCAAGGAGAAGAAACAATCTGGGGACAGCTGTAGAACACATGTAGGAATAGTCAGGTTTTAAATTATTTGAGAAAAAGTATTCTGGACCAATAAATATCTGCTACAAAGTGATATAGGTCAATAGACCAGCAGTTAGCAAACTTTTCAAGGGTCTTCATCTTCCAAGGGTCACATTCTATTTTCTCAATGTCCCTCTTAAAACACTGCATACAGAACTGAACATAATAATACACTAGATGTGATCTAATCCAGAGTCCAATGGAGACTGACTAGTGTCAAATAGACCATTACCTTACTTTTTCTGTGTAGTAAACTTCCATTAAACTGGCTGATGATGGCACAAGGCATTTTGGCTGCCACATCACACAACTGACTCCTAAAAACAACAAATGTACATTCATATGAAATGGTGTTATGTAAGTCTTTTTCAATCTAGATTTAAGTTTTTTATTTTTTATTTTTCGCACAGCACAAATCTTGAAATTTACTTTTATTTATCTGATCTTGTTAATTTCAACCCATTAGTTCTAGTCTTATCTTTTTTTAGTCCTGATTCTGTCATCAAACTTATTTTTCCCTATCACATCTGTGTTATTTGCAAATAATTTCTCTTCACTTAACAGCAACATATTAAGTAACACTATAGTATTTGGACAGATTATACAACAAATGACAAATTCACCTAACTCTGGCCACATTTTTTCATTCTGTTTGAAAGGATATCTCAAGAGATTCTGTAAATATCTTTCTCAAATATACCCACTGTACACAAAATGCTGTACCATGGGCTGAAAATATAAGGATAAAATAAAATAATATGTACTCCCTGCCCTCAGAAAGTTTACTGCCTAACAAGAAGGATAGGATATATACACAGTTATCTAAGTTAAAATGTGAGAAGAACAAATAAATATAAGAAATTACCTACCTTATGCTTAAAAGGTACAACTGACAATAAGGGCACACAGACATTAAATATCTACACAATTACTGCTACAGTAAATTAAAAACAGCTAGATGTTGTAGTTGGATAAAGTCCTGAGCTTGGAGGTAAGACCTGAGTTCAAATCCAATCTCAGACACTGTGTGACCCTCAGCAAGTCACTCAACCTGTTTCCCTTGGTCTCCTAATCTTTAAAATGAGGATAATAACAGCACCTACCTTCCAGGATTGTTGTCAGGATCAAATGATATCAAAATTGTAAAGCACTTGCCACAGCGCTTGTCACATAAGTGTCATAAAAATGTTAGTTATTATTATCAAATTAGTTGAAGTAGATGGGAAAAAAATCAACAATTAAAGATTTTAATACAACAGAATATCATAAAAGGCAAAAAAAGAAATTAAATTTGAATACGGTACTGAAGAAACTATATATATGAAGAAACTGTGTGTATGTATGGAGAAACTGTGTATATATTACATATCACACACATACACACAAAAAAAATCTAATGGAAAATGTGGGAATAGATTGCTTTTTTAAAATATGAAATAGTCATGAAAACTCATTACAAACAGAACATAAAGAAGATGCAAGTAAATTCACAAAGCTACAAATTCAAAACATTACATTTATGGATTTTAATGCCTGAAAAGAATAATCAACAATGAAACTATGATCAAAATACTCCAGATGATTTGATGAATATTGACTGGGTTAAAGAACAAGTTACAGAAACAGACTACAAGCTGACAATATAAACATAACAAATCAAAATCTATGATGTAGCCAGACTATTATTCAAGGGCAAATTTACATCCCTGAATCTTCATATCAACAATCAATCAAAGAGCATTTATTAAATTCTTATTATTATGTGGCAAAATCTGTGCTAAGCAATGGGAATACAAATAGAGAAATGAAATTTTTAAAGAGGCTTATATTAAGGGGTGATGTGTAATACACAGCTATAAGAGGAGATTAGCATATAGGAAATGTTAGGTTTATTTTATTTTATTTTATAAGAAAGGCCTCACATGGAAGAAAGTGGTGACGCAGTTAAGCTTTGAAGAAAACCAGGGCTTCTAAGAGGCAGAGGTGAAAAGAGCATTTATTTCAAAAGGAAAAGAGAAAAACAATGCTAATTTTTTGGCTAATCTAAAAAAATTTTAAATGAATAAATACATTAGCTGCAAACAAAGCAAGAAATTATTAAGGTTAAAGAATTTTATAAAAGAAAATAATTAAAATTTTTAAAAGAACAATGTAATTGATAAACCATTAGTTAAGTGTAAACAAAATTAAGAAAATGGGAAACAAAATTAGAATGAACAATAAAAAAGTGGAGAACAAAATAGAGTAAACTGTAACCAACTAAAAAAGAGAGAATATATAATATATATAATGAGAATATAAAAAAACTGCAAAAATCTCTAAATTGATAATGATTGATGATGACTGCATAAGCAAATTTTGAAGGAGAAATTGAACAAATCATTCACAGAAAAGGAACAACTGATCCACAACTAAATATTATCAAAATATTTAAAGAACAAATAATTCCTTTAATTTATAAGCTATTTCAAAAAAATCAGAAAAACTATAAGGCACCTCTTTCCAAAAGCAAAATACCAAACCTGATAAGGATAAACAGAGAAAGAGGTTTAGACTAATGTCATTAATAAATAATGACACAAAATTTTTACATAAAATGCAAACCAAAGATAAAGCAATATAAACCCAAAAATTATTCATTACGGCCAAATAGAATTTGTACCAGGAATGCAAAGATGGCTTAATATTAAGAAAATCATGTAAAAAATAATACCACTAACAAAATCCATAAATTCATTTTATGCAAAAACACCTGTGGTAAAATATAACATTCATAATTTTGTATAAAAATGGAAGGACTTTTTTTTTGGATAATTTTAACTTTTATTTATTTTAGTTTACATCATTTGTTTCCACGAGATTTTGAATTACAAATTTTCTCCCCATCTTTCCCCTACCCACCACCCCAAAACAACCATCCTATTGTATAACCCCTCCCCCAATCTATTCTCTCCTATGTCCTCCCCCATCACCC
>CM053585.1:437388242-437408448 GCA_028646515.1 Pseudochirops corinnae
ACATATTCATAACATTTGATTATGGAACTCCAGATTCCAGGTTCTTTCTCCTCCTCCCTCACCACCCATGCCCACTGGAAAGACAAGCAATCAAATACAGGCTGAACATGTGAAATTATGCAGAGCCTCTCCATAGTGAAAAGCTCACATTTATACTAGAACTTTAAAGTGCTTTCTTCATAAGAATTCTGTGAGATGGGTCATCACAGTGGCCTACCTAAAAGTGAGGTCATCATTGTTTTCTTTGAAGTATATTCCTACATTCTCTTGTTTTGCAGTTAACTTTTTACAAGAACTTAATCTAGACAAGAGAATCTCACACCTAACAAGGGGGCATTCAGTTAAAGAGAACAGTCTGGCTGATGCTTAAAGTTTATAACATTTTATTTTGAGGCCTAATTTTAAAGTAGGGTCCTTGTGAGACCGTGAATGGTCCCTTTATACCAGGGCTACTGCCTCATAACCTTGTCCATGGTCCTGCTATTTCACCTCCTTCTCCTCACCAAGTAACGAAAGAATTACAGAATTAAATAATTCCAAGTCCTCCTTCTAGTCCTAAACTTCTTGCCAAAAGACATGGAAAAAATGTATGTCAGACTTAGTATGTCCCCAAAGATTTAGTCAGCTAGTTCAACATTTACATTATAGCTAAGAAAACTTGAGGTCTAGAGAGGATAAATGAAAAGGACCAAGAAAAACATTCAGAGACAAAAGGGTTCCCACAGCTCAAAATTGACCAGAACAATAGTTCTGCAAGAGATTGAGATTAGATTGAGAGAAAGAAAGAAAGCCACTTAACCTCTTGAACTTTCCACCTCTTCTTTCAAGGCTCAATCTAAGTACTTCCTGCTGCATAAAGGTTTCTCTGATTTCCCCAATCAGAAGAGATCACTCCTCTTTCAAATTTCTTAAAGGAATGAGTGAAGCAGTATGATAAGAATGGAAAAAGCACTATGTTTAGATTTGGAGACCTAGGTTCGAATCCCAGCTTTCATTTCCTAACTATATAACTTCGGGGAAGTCACTTAACTTCCATGGACCTCTTTCTACATCTGCATAATGAGGATCTCAAAGGTCCTTTCCAGTTCTAAATGAAAGAACTTTATAAATATTGCCTTAATAATCATGGCTATTTATATCCTATTACATCATCTTTTCTCTATGATTTGTTTATAATTATTTATAATCTTGAGGGATGATGTTATACCTAATTCCATTTAAAAAAAAATCCAAAACATCAACACAATTCCTTGACCATAGTAGGCACTTAAGAAATGTTTGTTGAATTGGATTGCGTTAGTTTATGAGCAAGCTGAAAGAGAGAGGGAGAGAGAAAACTCAGGACCTGAACTGAAGAGCACATATATGGATACATATTGCTGCATTTTCTTGCTATGTATATGTATTTTTAGATTACTAACAATTTTTCCTTATTTGGATAACTACAGAGCTATTTCACCTGCTTCTAGCTAAAATAATCGGGTTAGCAATCTCATGTATTGAAGGCTATCGTAACTCAGGAATTCAACTGTTTTTCATTTTAGTAGAGATAGGAATAGGGGCTGGACTTGGGATTTTATTAGTAAAGGTTATGTCCCAGGTTAGAAAACTTCCTCTAACAAGCAAATTGCTACCTTCTCTACAAAATCAGTTTGTAGTTTGGACTAACTGAAAATTGAAAAAAAAAATTATTATGGATATTGGAGTCTTTTTTTTTTTTCCACTTCATAATACAGAATTAAAGAACCACAGTTGGAAGAAATCTTAAATACCATTTAGCCTAATCACTACTTAAAACATGCACGCCTTTTACAGCATCTCCAACAAGTAATTGAGCACTGCCTCTATCTGAAGACTTCTAGTGACAGAATTCATTAGTTCTTAGGGTAGTTGATTCCATTTTTTGACAACTCTATTAGGAAAATCTTTTTTATATTGAGATTCCGTGTAACCTCTATGTGGTAGTCCTAGTTTTGTCCTCTTGGGCTAAATAGAGTAAATCAAATCTATTTTTCTCATATGATAACTTTTCAAATATTTGAATACAATAATAACCAAGCCTCCCCTAAATCCTCTCTTCTCTGGGTGAAGCATCCTTTAGTCATTCATTCCTCATTTGGCATGATTTTCAAGTCCTTTCATCATCCCAACTCCTTTTTTCTCGGAATACTCCAGCTTGTCAATGTCTTTCCTACAATGTAGAGCCAAGGGCTCAATATCATACTTCATATGTGGTATAACTAAAGTAAATTTGAGTGGAACTCTCATTGCCACAGAAAACAAAACAGCAACTTGTTATGTTATGGTGCAGTCAGATAGATCTCTGTATTTTTTTCATATGAACTGCTAAGGAAGGTATGGCTAGACATCTCACACCTGGACAGTTGTACTTTAAAATTTTTTAAATTATATTTCATTTTTTATATTACCTATATTTCCCCAATATGTTCCGCTACCTCCTAGAGTCATTCCTTGTAACAAAGAATAAAAATAAGAAAAAAATAATTCAGCAAAACTAAATATATCAGCAAAGTCCAAAATTGTTTGCAGTGCACCACCTTTATGCAGTTGATCTTTTGAACCCAAATGTGAGCCTAAACTGACATTAGTTTAAGTTCAATTTAGCCCCAAAGTATATCTGCTTATGGATTAAAATTAAAAATAAGAATCACCAGAGGAAATGAACAGTTTAGGGAGAAATGGGTTGGAGGAAAGAAGAGGGCTTTTTTCTGGATCATGGGAACATAGAAAACCTTGAGGAATAGACTGAAGGTGTTTATAGGTAAAGTCAGTAGATGATCTAGGGTGGAGGTGAAGAATCAGAAAGAAATGGAACTTTGGGAGTAGATAGGAAATGCCTTATCCAGTGTGCCAGAGACCAGGCAGAATCTCAGAGAGTCAAGGCAGGTACAAAAAAAAAAAAAAAAAAAGTCTAGCCCAGGACCCTTTGAGGGTCAAATCTCAAAATGATAATGCCAGCAGGTTTGGGGAGGCTTGAAGATGCTAGTAGTAGTGTCAATCCTAAATAACCTTGGGATGGAAATAGAAGTATATTTCTCCAGCAAAGATTATAATCCAATGTAGAACATTTTGATTTGAGAGAAAGAGACTGAGAACTGGGAACCATGTAATCAATAATTGCTAAAATAATCTTTGGTTAAATGTTAGTTAGGATTGTGTGTGTATGTGTGTGTGTGTGTGTGTGTGTGTGTGTTGGGAAGGAGTAAGGAAATGTTGTTTGCTTTCCATTAGTTTTCTCATAAAAATTCCTTTTGAAGTATTCCAACCTCGTCTCAAATGAACCAAGGAAAAACAGGTTTTATTACATGATGGTTATGGAAATTAGTTTCTCCCAAGGTCTGGTGTAGTGGTAGTGGTGGAAGCACTGAACAGTTAAAAACTCAGGAAAACCTTCTGAGCAACTTTGAAATACAGGCATTTCTACTTGGCCCATTCAACAGACATTTACTTTAGATAAGAGAATGCAGTAGTAAAACAAGATGTCATACAGGTATGTGGAAGATACTTTGGGAGAATTCCAGTTAGTCAATAGTTAAAAACTTTAAACTTTTCTTCATTGAAAAGATTTGAAAAAAAACCAATAAATGTTTTGCAGTTGGATAAAGATTTTGGAATTATTTTGAAATTCTTCTTACATTGATTACAAAATGTATTTTCTCTTACTTGTTAAATAACTATATCATCTTTTTAATCTTTCATTTTAAGGAATCACTGATGTTGTTTTAAAATAAATCCCAGCTCACAAATGCTAACTCTAATTAAAAACTATTTTCAATTAATCTTAGTAGAGGAGAATATGCACAGCTATCCTAAATATGAGCTGAACAATCACTTATATTTTTCAACATATCACTATTATTTGCTTACATTTATATATTGGATTCCATTTTATAATGTGGTTTCCTCAGAATTAAAGAACACTACCACATAGCATAGTGGATAGAAAGACATGGAGTTAACAAAATCTGAGTTCAAATCCAGCCTAAGACACTAGCTGTGTGACCCAGAGCAAGTCACTTAACTTCTGTTTGCCTCAGTTTCCTTATCTATAAAATGGAGATAACAGAACCTACCTTCTCGAGTTGTGAGGATTAAATGAGGTAATATTTGTAAAGTGCTTTGCAAACCTCAAAGGATTATATAAATAACAGCTCTAATTATTATTCTTGCTAGTAAATAAAAAAAAAAGACCTGTATGTACAGGCTTTATGTATGTTAATTCATTTGATCCTTACATCGTTGTTACCTGGGAGTTAGGTCCTATTTCTACCCTTATTTTATAGATGAAGAACCTAAAGCAAAGAAAGCTTAAGTGATTTGCTCAGGGTCACATATTTGGAATTTGAACTCAGCTCTTCCTTAGTCCAAGTCCTGCACTCTATCCACTATGTTACCAGCTACCCTTATTAATCCTCTCAGTCAGTCTGCCACTCAGTAAGCATTTATTCTTTTTTTTCCTTTCCTTTGTTTTTTTCTTTTTTAGAAGGAGGAAGGCAGGGCAATTGGGGTTAAGTGACTTGCCCAAGATCAGATGGCTAGTTCTGAGTCAGAATTTGAACTCAGGTCCTCCTGACTCCAGGGCAGGTGCTCTATTTACTGTGCCACTTAGGCACCCCAACAAGCATTTATTAAACTGTGTTAGGCAGGCACTGCTAACTGCTGAAGATACAAAGAAAGGGAAAGTAGGGGGTATAAGTAATATCATCTCCATTTACAGAAAGGGAAACTAGTTCAGAGAGGTCAAATAACTAACTCATAGTAGAAGTAGAAGACTCAAACTTGAGGTTTTTATTTCAAGTTTGGGCCTTCCAAGTGATATAGGATCATAGAATTTAGAACAAGAAAATTCTTTATTGCAACCTCCTCATTTTACAGGTAAGAAAACTGAAATAGTAACAAGTAACTTGTCCAAGGTTACAGTGGTAGTAAAGCAGCAGAGACAAAATTCTGAACTTATTTTAACTGACTTCAAATACAGTGTTTTTTACATTATATTAAGCTCATTCCTGGACACTCATAAATTTTTAAAAGCAAATTTTAACTTTAATTAGAAATTGATTTGACATGATTCTCACAAAAAACAGTTCCAAAAATATCTAAGATCCCATATCATGAAGCAGAAAACCCTGAGATTATAGGACGACAATTGTGGTTATTCTTTTTTCCCCCGCTGAGAATTTTTCAATAATCTTGAGGGTCAGGGCAAAGACGACAAAGACATTTCAGCTGTAAAAAGAAAATCTTAAAATGCCCACTTCTTGAGGTTACAGGAAGGGGAAGGCGGTCATACTTCCCACTTGGACAAAGATTGTTCTCAAGGGCCCTCAGAAACTTTCAAGTGCATAGAATTTAAATATATTGAGTACTTTTAGTACTAATTAAATGTGTCTCTGTTTACTCATCATCTCTTGACTAATACAATTTTATAATCTATTTTCCCTGTTTAGATCTTAAGTCAATTTTAATAGTTCTTCCTATTCAATAGTCATCTCGTTTTGACTAATGCAACTTTGCTGTCTACTCCTTAATTCTGACATCTTAAATCCGTTTCAAAAGCTAATGGGAAAAATCACTTTTAGCATTACTACTTATTACAATCAAATTACTTTTTTTTTTTACTTCTCAAATCCCTTTCCATTTAAATACACAAGGTCTACAAAAACAGCTAGAATACTCAATAAAGTACTCAAAAACACAGTAACCTTAGAACCGTTTTGCTCAAAACCCTTAAATTTCTCAGATAAACTGAAAAGTAGGCTTTGAAAAAAAATGCCAATGGCTTTTCTGTTGGACTCTTAGCTACAAGTAGCTATTTGAACAATACTTTTTTTAATTGAGATGATTCAGAAAGGAAAAAAAAAATACCTTTGTTTCTTCATTAAAAAACACATTTGAAACGTAACATTTGTAATAGAAAACTTCTTACATAAGCCAGCACCCAGTCCTGATAGGTGAGAAAGACCCCAGGACCTGGCACACAGTAGGCACTTAGTGAAGGCTAGCGGACCAGAGACTGACTGACCCCAGCTTTCGAGAACACTCAGGACGAGCCAGAAAACGATGTCCAAAGGCAGATGGCAGAGACGACGACGACAGTAACAACAACAGCAGCACCAGAATTTGGTCAGAAACGCTGACTCTAGGTCCCTTCCTCCATCCCTGAAAGGGACCTCAACTGAAAAAACGACTTACTCTCCGCCCGCAGCTTCCCTCCTCAGAACATCTCTGAAATTAAGTCGTCAGAGATCAGTGAGCCAGGAAGGGGACCAGCAAACAGGAAGAGAAGGTAATGAAGCGGTAAAGAAAAAAGAGGGAAAAAAAATAGTTGTACCGACACAGAGTTCCGAGACCTGGGGAGAGGCGGATTTGGGCATCTCGGGCGGGGCACCAAGCTCTGCAGTCACCCCCGCGAGCCTCGGGAGGCACGGATCCAGGGGGGCAGTTGGCGGGCCCTCCCCGCCCCCTCTTCGTCTCGCGCCGCGTGCCGCAGAACCGCACTCAACTTCTCCTCTCTGCTCCTCGGTCCCACCTCGCCTCTCCGCGTCCGCGAGTATGATTGGCGAGAGAAGGGATCCCTCAGCGCCGCTCATCCTATGGATAACGCCTCCGAGCAGCCTCTCCTCCGCTCCGCCCCTTCCTCGTCTTTCCCCTCCCCTCCCGATGATGGCCCGCCCCTCTCGCCTCTGCGCTTGGGAGCGGAGGGAGAGTAAATACAACAGGAGCGCAAAATGGCGGAGTCGCTGAGCCCCGTCCACGGCGCTGCCGCCGCCCCCGAGAAAGAGTCGTTCTGCAAACCACCGCCGCCTCCCTCTCCTCGGGACCCGTCATGTTCTCTGTCGGCCAAGAAGGTCCGGACGGAGGAGAAGAAGCCGCCGCGAAGAGTGAACGGGGAAGGGGGCGGCGGCGGCGGCGGCGGCGGCGGCGGCGGCGGGAATAGTAGGCAGCAGCCACCTCCGCCTCAGAGCTATGGCAGCCCCGCGTTGTGGAGCTTCGCGGCCGTGGCCGCCGCCGCCACCCCTCCCGGCGGCTTCTCTTTTCCCGCGGACGCCGCCACCACTTCCTCCTCCTCCTCCTCTTCCTCTTCGTCGTCGTCGTCCTCCTCTTCATCCTCCTCCTCCTCCTCTTCCTCCTCCTCCTCCTCTTCTTCACTCTCTCCCCAACCTCTGCCCCGCAAACTGCTCGTCTCCCCTACGCTGCTTCACGCGCAGCCCCACCACCATCTTCTGCTCCCGGCCCCGGCCGCCGCTAACGCCAAGCCTCGGAGACCCAAGGAGAAGCGGGAGAAGGAGAAGAGGAGGCACGTCGCCGCCGGGGCGGGCGAGGCCGGAGGGCCCCGAGAGGAGAACGGAGAGGTGAAGCTCCTGCAGAGAGGTGGGTGCTCTCCTGGGCCCTTGGGGTGGCGGGCGCGGAGGGCAGGGCAGGGGAGCGGCCCGCGCGGGCCGGGCAGGGGGCAGTGCCCGAGACTCTGGAGCTCCAGCCTCTCTCCTTTGCCCTCCCCTGGGCAGGGGGAGGGGTCGTGGTACCCAAGCGAAGGTTGGCCAAGGGGCTCCCCAGCTCCCGGCAAGGATGGGGTGGCCCAGGTTGGCACCGAGCCCGGGGAAAGGACCTCTCTCCCCGAGGTGACTTGGTCGTCACCCCAGGGACAGGAAATGGAGCCTGTAATTTTAGTAGCCAGGGAAGGGAATGGCCGAAACTCTTCCTCGTCCTCCTTCTCAACGCGGGTTTGAGCCTCCAAGATGATGCGTCGTGCGCCTGGGCAGAGCTTCCTTTAGGGGACCCACGTAAGATGTCTTTAGGTGCTGATGTACCAGATCCCAGGGAGGGAGGCATGGGGCATGAAGGGGTTAAGCCTTAGGGATGCCCAGAGGGATCCTAGTACCGCATATTTGAGACGACCCCCTCCCCCCACCCCAACGCCAGCAGTAGTTTCTTCATCTGAAGATCCTGTCAAAAAAGGGGGGTGGGGTGGTGTGGTGTGGAGAACACTGGCGTCAGCTGGAAGCTACCAGAGGCCTGAGCTTTTCATCCCTATTAGGGAAATGAGGTAGTGTCCTGGGCGCTGAGTATGCTATTTCTCTCTCCCTCCCTTTCTCTCTCCCACATACACATATTCTTGAGAGATTTTGGTGGCCTTCCTCGAAACTACCCATTTCCCATCGCCCCCTCAAAAAGTATATATATTTATTTGCTGTATTATTTTCACTGTAATGGCGATTGAAATAAATACATGAGGGAGAGTAAACTTTTTAAAAAATGACTTAAATGGAAGTATATTTCAAAAGGAGGGGTATAAGGATCTGATCTTGAAAAAGTATTTCAGATGTAGAGCTGTCTTAACATTTTTTAAGCACTACCTGTTATTTTAAAAAGATTTTTATGACTTCTAGCTATTGCAGTATGATGATCCAGTATTGTTATAACTGAGAGAGTAGTTGAGATTTAGAAATATATGTAGTTTTTCAATTCCAATAAATAATAAAAATAGTAGGAAACTTTAGTATTGCTGGTTTCAGCTGTTATCTTCTGATCATGAAAATCGTTAATTAGTTTATTTGAATTAGTTTCTTTTATTGTTATTGACAGTATTACTGTTGCATATGATTTAGTAGCAGGATTGTTAACTTCTGTTTTCGTGTTTTGTCTACAACATAACTTTGCATCTAATTTTAGCCATTTAATACTTTGGGATCCCCACCTTTGGAGATTTTCTTTCAAAGTATATTTGACAGTGACAGTTATTCTGGTTATATGCAGAAGTACTGAGGAGCGTATATCTTAAGGTTATTTTGTTTTCCTTATTGGAAATACTGTGATGGCGGCAATTTTTTTTTTTAAAGTAGTCATGTATTCTTGAATGCTTTTAGTTTAATGATGTATTTTCTTTAGGTTTCTTTTCTTTGAGTTTGTGAATAATGAATGAAATGACTAAGTAAGATTATGGCAAAGAAATTGTAATCTAGAATGCTTAAAACATAAAACATCGCTAAGTAGTTGTTGTTAGTAGTGTTTCTGATCTTAAGCAATATTTTGAAACCTCAACCATTTTAACCTGATAAAACAGCTTTAATTATTTTTGTTTTGTAAATACTGTAAAATCGTGTTACATAATTTCTTTTTTCATCGTTTGAATTGGGTGTTGAAGACATCTCCAGGTAGCATATTTCCTTCTTGAATTTTTTTTTTCCTGAAAAAGAACACGTAGATAGTCAGACTCGCATATTAGATAGAGAGGGTCATCCACAAAATCAGAATGACTTAGATTCAGGTCCTACCTTTGACTCTTATTAGATGTAACCAAGGGCAAGTCATTTAGCCTTTCAGTGTCTCAGGCAGATCTCCAACTGGGTTTCTTGATCTTTTTGGTGGACTCCTTTGGCAAACTGGTACAATTTATTCACTTCATCTCAGAATAATATATAGGATTACCAAGGAAATCAATTAGATTGAAATACAGTTCATAATAATAATCCAGGAAAGATTAGATTGTGGTATGTTAAAGAAGACCAATACACCTTGTTCTGAAGCTGCAGGTATGCATCTTGAAGGTTGTTTTCACATCTGGAATTCCCTACACCCATGAACTAGATATCAGCATAGGGGTAAGGATTTTTTTCCCCAAATGACCATGTAACTTTTTTTGTGAGGAAAAAATCTTAAGAAAATATAATGACTAATATAGTTTTGTTTAATCTTTTCCTTAGTTATGTGTTGGTATATCTACCACTAGAAATCTTTGCTTCCTAATTCAGAAAGATTGATCCATACCTTACTGAAATAAAACATTAGCTGAATTAAGAAATAAAAACACCTTTTCATCTGAATAGTAATAACCCTTTAAGCAGATTAATGAGATTTGATTAGTGCTGATGTTCCATTCAGATAGACACGTATAACTCTAATTCAGTTGTTCGACTTTGCAAATATAAGAGCCAAATAATAGCAGGTAGGGGCAAATAAATTTAATTTTTTAGTTTTTTTTAAGACTCTAGTGGGAATAAACTGGATGGATATGGTAGTAGAGAAATGGTATTGTTTAACCAGTAAAGCCAGCCCTGAAGCCAGGGAGAACTAGATTCAAGCCCCACTTTCCAAAAATTGGCTGTGTGACCCTGGGTAAATCATTTAACTTCTGAGTGCTCCAAACCACTTTTTTAAGAGTATAAGTTGCAGACTTGCAAAGGTAGGGGGAATTCCTTCATCTGGAAGTTCCCTATCCCTGCAAAATCTTGGGACCAGTTTCTCTCCCTAACACTAGGGCATTTCTTTTATCTATAGGTCATTTTGCCATTTACCAGGAAGTAAGCAAAGAAAGGCTTCTTTGTGACCAAAATTGATTTATTAAAACTTATTTATATACTTAACAACAGAGCCCCTATATCCCACTCATTTACTCTGTTTTACCCAGACTTCTAATTAGCTTGCTTTTTTTCAGTTTATAAATTAGAAACAGAAGGGAGAGGGATATTGATAGAGTGATAGGCTGACAGTAATTAAAAATGACACTAATTGGGACAAGATGGGAAAACTTTAAAAAGTAGACCACAATAGACTTCTCTGGGATATTAGGTATTGATGCAGGGAGCCCATCGTGCTTGAGTATTATATCACAGGACAATTATGTTCACAAGGGTGATACAAAAAAGGTTAAATTATATTGTATTTAACAAGACAAGAAAATAAATGTTTTAGATTGATTTCCATAAAATTATTGAAATGAAAATTTTAGTGTCTTAGGTGACAGGGTAAGCTTTAATCGTTAGGAAAATTCACTTATTTGGCATATTTCATTCCCACATCAAACTAGACAAATTAAGTTTTATATGTTGAAATGGAAATTTGTAATTCTCCAGCTGAAAAAGGAAAGATGTATTCAGAAGGTTTCCAACATTTAGGGAGAATGACTTGGTAGTAAGGGTACAAACTTAGTAGAAAATAGCTAAACATCTTAACCTAATTGGTTCTGTTAGCTGCTTATAGTGACATACTTGTATAGAATGTCTTTGGTTTTCTAACCACTTAAAAATATATTATACTGAATGCCCTAAAGTGTGTGTGTGTATGTATGTATGTATGTATGTGATGCACATCCACAGTTTGTCTGTTACGTAGTCTTGAGAATTGAACTTTGTCTTATAGAGTTGCCTATAGAGGTTGAATAACATGCCTTTGTATCACATGGCCGATGTGAGTCAGAGGCAGGACTTGAATCTCAAGTATCTCAAAATCCAAGGTTTACGGTCTATTCATTAGACTACACTGCCTCTCAAAAGTGTATTTACAAAAGATATTTTATTTAATACTGAGTTAAAAGATTAGTTTGTAATTTTGCTTCTCTGTTAGGCCTAAATCAGGAAGACATAAAACTGTTTATGTTATTGCCACATGAACTTGGCTTATGGAGAAGAGTGGTGTTAAATTTACTGCTGCCTATCTAGCGTTTGTTGGACCTGTCTTTCAAGTAGCATGCAGAAGCTTGAATTCATGTTATTTTTTTTTTTCCCTTGAATTTCATTCTAAAAGTCTGACAACAATTCAAATTAAGGGGAAACTCCTTTTAAGGTTAAGATACTTCTGGAAAGGAAATCAAGTTTTTTTCTATAAAAATTTGAAAGTAAAATTAACATGTTGCAAACTTTTCCACACTATATTTTAAA
This sequence comes from Pseudochirops corinnae, assembly GCA_028646515.1. Taxonomy (NCBI): domain Eukaryota; kingdom Metazoa; phylum Chordata; class Mammalia; order Diprotodontia; family Pseudocheiridae; genus Pseudochirops; species Pseudochirops corinnae. The sequence goes on from CM053585.1 coordinate 437,399,918, forward strand.
TGTAACTAAGCAGTGATTTGGTATATTTAATTAAATATATATGTGTGTCTGTCTATATGTATATGTTTCTATATAGCTATAGATACACACACACATATATATATATTTTTTCCCATTGAGGCAGAAGTAGAACAGACTTTATTGGCCAGAATAAGGAAGTTTGTGAAAGTTACCTCTATCCTTTTGCAGCTCAGACTTCTTGGCCCTAGATTTTTCTGTTTCATTTCCAGGTTTTTAGCAGATTAGAAATGTGAGAGAAGGATGGCTATTAGAGAAGTCTGGTTATAAACAGCTATTGTAATTGTATAAATTCTGAGAGTTTTGGTTGAAGAGCTGTTTATGTATCAATTTTAATGCCTCTAACAACTTTTTCCTTTTTTATTTTAATTTTAAGAAATCAATAACCTTGAATATTTCAGTATAGAACAGAAAAAGAATTCAATACCAAAACTGAATCTTGGGACCATATATCTTGATTTTCTTTTAAAGTGCATATGAAATGTTAACACAGTAATACCCATACTGCCCTCCTTGTCTAGATACCTTTCAGAAATTCCCTTTTCTGAGTTGGTTTTAAATGTTTCACTGAAGCTCTTTTTCTAATCTCTATTTCTACCAATTGATTAATCAACAAAGACACAGTTACTAAACACTTGACCACTGTCCTCTCCATTGCCTCTCTCCAAAAGCCCTTACTTGTAACAAATACTTAAATTGATTCCAATGTCTTTTTAAAAGCCTATGGCAGCAAGTAGTTTCTCCTGTCAATGAACTAATATACCACTTCCATTTCGACATTATCCTCTCTATTATAATTATATGTGTTTATCTTTCCTTAGCAAAACTATAAGCTCCTGAAGGCTTGGATCTTATAAGTCCCCTATCCTGCCTAGCACAACAACTTATGAATAATAGGTCTAGAGCAAGTACTGAAAAATTCAGTAAAGTAAAAAAGAATATTTTGCAAAACAATAGATTTGTCTTAAATAAATTTGAGGATAAACAGACTGATTTTCTACATACATATTGTTTCTCTCGAATAGAATAGAAGCTTCTTGAGAACAAGGACCTGTATCATTTTGTCCTTGTATCCTCAGTGGCTAGTAATAATTATTTGTTGAGTTTAAATGAAGAATCATTAGGATATAATTAGTGACTGGTTGTGGTGGAAGGAAAAAGTATAAAAATGAAGGTAAAAACAAAAACAATGACAAAAATAGCAAAGTTAGGACATGGGGAGACTTTTTTTTGGAAGGGGGTGAAGAAAGTGTGAGATTTACCTTGGCCATGTGATGTGAGGCAATGACAAGCCCTTTTGGATTGTAGACTTAGGATTCTGTTATCCAGAACATTGCTCAAACGAGAAAGCCATTAACTGGAGCTTGGAAAACTATTTGTTTATAAATTGTTGGTTTTTCTTTTCTACCTTTTTGCTAACTACCTTTCTGCCTTTATTCTTGAGACTTTATTTGGAACCTGCTCCATTTTCAGTAGTCTTCCCCTCTGACTTTCCTATTTACCCTTTCCACATTGCAACTGTCAGCTTTCCAGTCCTTAATAGAAACAGTAGAAACAATCCTGTTAATCTTTCATTCTCCTGCTGTCATTTAGAAGTCTCTTGGAAAAAAACCAAAAAACACCAATACATTCTTTTGTAAGAGTTGTCAGAATATTTGAAGAATATTTTACATTGTATTCATTCATATAATAAGCATTTATTATAAGCCGCCAAAGTGTTCAAGGCACTGGGCTAGGCATTAAGGACATAAATATTGGGAAATTTTAAAGTCTCTGGCTTCAAGGAATTTGTTATTTTAGAATGAGGTGAAGGTATAACATGCACACAGATAAGTAATTCATGAGAGTGGCAAAGGAAGTTTTAAGAACATTAATCTAGGAGTGGTGTGAAGATTGTTTTGTAGTCAAGAGAAACTGGAAGCTGATTATTGAGGAGAGTAATATAACAGCCAGTTAAAATGATCTGAGACAATATGAGGATGAATGGAAGCCACTTTAGCTTGGGAATGCTTTTTGGAATATGTGATATTTGAAGGAAGAGAAATTCTGAAAAGAAGAAATTAAGTTTCAGCAAGATATTTGACAGCCTCTTTCAATGGCCATGTAGACAAGATGGAGGGATGTAATATTCTTACAACTGGTTAACTGACAAGACCCAAAGAATTATCATTATTGGATTACTGGACGAAGACCCTTACCTAGTTTAGGCCAGCACTCTGACATTGCCCTGTACTGTTGAAAATTTTCACTGATAATTTCAACAAAGCATGGATGGCATATTTACCACATTTTCAAAAGATGCAAAGCTGGAATGATGATCTTACTCATTGGATAACAGAATTGGGATTCAAATATATATTAACATGATGGAAAGATGGTTTCAAATTTAAGATTTTTTTTTAAAAAGAAGATAAAATTTAGTAAGTTCTACATTCTTCCTTCATCCCATGAATAGAGAGACCTGTTCTCAGAGCCAGGAAGACCTGGATTCAGATTCCACCTCTAACCCTTACTGGCTGTGTAACCCAGTTCAAATCATCTCCTCTCTTAAAGCCCCTTCTCCTTGTTCTGCTCAGCTTTCCAAAACTATGAATTGCAGAGAAGATAACAGACTGCTTTGATACAGGGAGTTTCTTCATCTGCTAGTTTCATATATCAATGAAATTACAGGTCCTCATTTCTTGTTTTATCATAGTGGGAAGGTAGCTTTGGATATGATTCTTTTCTCTTTTTTTCAACCTTTTCCCTGCTATCTTTTATAGCTAGGAATAGGTTCTTTTTTTCCGATGGTCCCCCTGCTTTATTGTTAACAAAGGTGGAGACAAGAAAATTGTTTAGTCCTGCCTCACTTAATAGTTGTGTAACTCTGGGGTAGGCAGTTAATCTCTCAGCCTCAGTTTCCTTATCTTTAAAGTGGGAAAGCAGCTACCTGGAATTGTGCTGAGGGCCAACTGAGATAGCATATGTAAAGTGCTTTGGGAAACCTTAAAATGCTATATAAAGGCTAGCTGTGTTACTAAGGCTACCTTACTTCCATTGTTCCATATTCTCCATGTCTTGCCTATCCTTTCCTCCTCCTCTTAACTGTCTCAGAGAAATAGGTGGTCTTTTTCCTTGCTTGTCTAGACTTAACCTCTCTTCTTGTGAGGTTGAGACCATACCTTCCTGTCTCCTTCAGAAGCTTATCTATCTCATTTATCATCACCTTCTGTAACTCAGCTTCAGTCTCTTATCCATTGTCCCTTTCCTTGATGCCTACACACATGTTCAAATCTAACACATCTTTAAAAAAAAACAACCTTCACTTGACCTTTCAGTCCTTTCAGGTTACTACCTTATCTTTTCTTCCTTTCACTGTGAAATTCTTAGAAACATTTGGCTACACTTGATTCCTCTCCTTCCTCAGTACCCACCACTTCTTAGCTCCTTGCTTTCTGACTTGTTCGTGTACCAAATGGTTGGAATTGTTGTAAGATTACCAAGCTTCTTAGCTGTTAAATCTGATGGCCCTTTCTCAGTCCTCATTCTTCTTGTCTTCTGCATCTTTTGTGATGACTACCCTCCTAGATATTCTTTCTTCCCTTGGCTTCTGAGATACTGGTGTTTCCTCATGTTCTTTTTTACCTTATTTGCTCACTGGATTGACTTAATATCCTTTGCAGAAGACTCCTTCACTGTAAGCTCCATTTCCTGTCTCCCAAGTGTAGGTGTTCCTCAAGGCTCTGTTTATTCTGCATCACTTGCTATGTCTTCCTCTTTTTTGACCTTTCTTATGATACAATTATATTCTGTTACATTGCATAGCTACCATTTGTTGAGCTTTTCTCCCAATTCTTGGGTGCATAGTTTGTTTCCTAGGTGTTTTTTGTTTTTGCTTTTTTTAAAAATTATGCTGCTTAGAAAATTTTTGTTCAGATTTCTTTTTCCTATTACTAATGTTAGAAACACAAACACATTCATACCAAAATTTGGGTATCAAAAGAATTTTATTGAGGAGAAATTCAGAGGAACTAATTACACCCCTGGAGGAGAATACAAAAGTGAGGAAAGCTTTATACCATTACTCTGGTGTGGAAGGACACTCCCTTCAGAGGACAGATTGATTCATTTTCTTCAGGTTTTCAGTTTTCCTATACACCCTTTGCATATTTCTCATAAACATGACCCTCCTCTCATCATCATACATTATCATAGATCCCATGTTCAGCTAATGAGGTTCTAATTCCTTTCAGGATGTGTCATATAATGTGCACGAGGTTTATTAAGCAAGTGCAGTAGTAAATTTGGAATACTCAGTCATTGACCCCTTACTGATTTCAACCAAATCAGTCCTTATCCTGGTCTGAGAGTCTCCCAAGACCACTCACTCTCTGCTTTCTGATTGGTCAGGTCCACCTGCTGTCTGCTAACTCCCTTTATCTTACTTAAGTAGTCTAGCAGTTCTATGGAACCTTAATTCTTTACTGTTTCTCCTAATTTATTATCAGTAGTTTCTACTTCAGTAATTTTTTTAATAGCTCTGTGGAAACTTAACTCTTTGTTGTCTCTCACACTAACATTCTAATATTAGGATAAATTTTTCCCATAGCCATATCAGGATTGAATTATAAACTTTGTTATTTTAATGGTTGTATCTCAGAATTATTATAATTTTTATTTCTTTGTTTTATTAGAGAGTTTGTTATTGATAATTTGGGTTTCAAGAATTTTCTGTTCATAGTCTTTGCTTATCTCTTAAAAATTTGGTTATAAGTTTATACATTTGTATAGTCGTCAGCAAGCGTTCCTTAAGTGCCTATTATGAGCTAGGCACAATGCCAGATGCTAGTTACAAAGAAAGGCAAAAAACAGTCCCCTTTCTCAAGGTGCTACCAGTAAAATTGGAGAGTTCACATGCAAACGACTGTGTACAAACAAGATATGGGAAAAGTTTATTGTAGAAAGTGGGATTTTAGCTGGGAGTTGAAGGAAGACAGAGAAGCCAGGAGAAATGAAGGAGAGCTTTTCAGGAATGAGTGACAGCCAGTGGAAATGCACAGATTTGGGAGATGGACTGTCTTGTTTGAGCAATAGTAAGGAGATCTTTATCACTAGAGTATGTGGAGGGGGAAATAATTTGTAAAAAGTTTGGTAAGTTAGGTAGCATCCAGGTTTTAAAGGGCTTTAAAAGCCAAACAGAGTTGTCTTGTATCCTGAAGATAATTCGAAGCCACTTGAATTTATTGAATGAGAGGAAAGGTTGGTTTGTAGTCAGATCTGTGCTTTAGGAAGATCAATTTGACAGCTGAGTGGAAAGTGCATTGGAGTGGGGAGAGATATTTTGACAAGGAGACCAATCAGAAAGTTATTGCAATGTTTCAGGCTTGAGGTGATAAGGGCCTGCACCAGGATGTTGGCAGTGTTCAAGGAGATGGTAGTAAGAGATGGTATATGGGGGTGGGGTCTATACAAGAGATATTACCAAGTAAAATTGACAGGATTTTGCAATTGATTGGACATGGGGAGTGAGAGTGAGGAGGAGGAGGATGCCTAGGTTGGGAGCGTGCGTGACTGAGAGGATGGTGCTGGCCTTGACGGTAATGGGAAAATTAGGAAGAGGGGAGGATTTTTTGGGGAAAGATAATGAGTTCAATTTTGGACATGTTGAGTTGACAGAGATTGTCTTTGGGGTATCCTATTGGAGATGTCTTAATAAAAATGTCTAAATAATTTTAAGAAACAGTGGGTTGGCAATTGGAAATGCAAAATTGGAAGTTCTTAGACACTTTATGTCAGAAGTTTTATTAGAAATGTTTATTGCATAGATATTTCCCCTCTATCTTTTTTTCTGGAGGCATCTTTTTTTGTTTTGCAAAGCTCTTTATTTTAAAAATAATTATTCATTTAGTGTTGGTGTGCTGTAATGGTTTGAGCATTGGACCTTGAAGTTAAAGAAGATATGAGATCAAATTCTGCCCCAGGAGGTAAGCTGGGTGGTGCAGTATGAGAAACCTGGGTTCAAGTCCCACATTACCCACTGTGCTGTCATATTGGCTGTGTGATCCTGAGCAAGTCACTTGACCCTGATTGCCTCAAATGCCTCTTCCCTCCCCCAAAACAAACAAACAAATTCTGCCTCAGAGACTTACTATCTATAACTCTGAAAATAACTTAATCTTTCTGGACTTCAGTCTCCTTATCTATAAAATAAAAGGTTCAGCCTTGACCTTTGAGATTGCTTTTGGATCTAAATCTCTGATATTGTGATAAAAAAAAAATAATCCTGTAATTTCTCAGCCTGGGGTAATGGATATGGTATAGCCTTACAGTCTACTCTAAAAGAACCTAAGTTCAAGGTCCACCTCTCATAACTAATATCTATGTCATCATAAAGTGGTCCCTTAACTTCCCTGAGCCTTAAGTTTTTTATTCTTTTAAGAGTATGGCAATCCCTGTAGCATGTACCTCACAGAGTTGTGTGGCCCAAATGAAGCTATATTTATAATGCTCTGTATGAATGCCACCTGTTTTTTTCTTCTGTTTGTTGAATAGGAAAGAATTTTCACCTTACTACAGTTTCTGCAGATGCAACATTCTAGCATATTCTAATTTTGTGGGTTTTTTTTTTAAAGGAAATGTTTACAAGTGTGGTATCCTGCTGTCCTATTATCCCCAACAATTTTCATTCTCCATTGTGTTGTGATCTTGGATTTATCAAGTATTATTCAATTGTATAACTTTGGTTCCAATTCTAGATGAGCTAATCTTTTCCATTGAACTGTTTTTTCCCACAATTTTTTAATCTAGTACAAACAGTTTTGACATATACTGCCTTGTGGTATGATTTGTCATCAGGTACTGTAAGTTCTTTTTTTCTTTCATATTTTCCCTTTGTGTTTCACTTTGTTTTTCATTTAAAGGCTGTTTTTAGTTAATTGTATCAAGTGCCCCATTGGTATTTTGATTGTTTAGTTGCATTGAAAGTATAAATTAATTTGAGTAGTATTTCCATCTTTACCATATTGGCTGAATCTGTCTGTATATAGAATATCTTTTCAGCTGATTTTTAACTTTTTCTGTTAAGATTGTTTCACAATTGATAAGAGTTTTATGTGTGTCTTAGTAGATTAATTCCAAACCTTTTGGCAAATTTTGTTTTGTAATTTTAAAAAATTTTTTGTGAATTTTGTTTTTCTATTTGTTTCTTTAGTTTTTTGTTAATTTTTTTTCTAACTTGGTCTGTGATTAGATGAGTATATATAACTGAGTGAGGAGACTCCTCTACGAAGATCAGTACATAGCAGTTCTGCAATGTCGAGTCTTTTTAGAGGCACTTGTACCCAAATCTTCCAGACTCTGTGAACTTCTCTGCTTATGCCATACTGCCTATTGATGTTTTTAGTGAGATCTATACATGTCATTGAACTTTGTAGGTTCATCTTATATTTTGCTATCTTGCTGAAACCATTTGTAATTGCAATTAGATTTTTTTTAGTCTCTTAGTTCTTTGATAAACTGTTATACCAAACAAAAAGATAATCTCTTAATTTTTTTTATCTTTTCCTTTCCTTTTCTTTTTATTGCTATTTTATTTATTTTTAGTTTACAATTTTCATTTCCACAAGCTTTTGAGTTTTAAATTTTCTCCTCCTCCCTTTCTACACCACTCCCCAGGATGGCATGTATTATGATATAGGCTCTACATAATACATTCATATTAAACATTTTCACATTAGTCATGTTGCAAAGAATTATAACCAATGGAATGAACCATGAGAAAGCAGAAACAAAATAATCTTAATGTTTTTAAGTGTTAAAAATGCTTGGTGAGAATAAAATGCTCTACTTTATCCTTATTTTTAGTGGGAAAATCTCGAACATTTCTTGATTTAGTATGGTACTAGTTTATGGATTCATAGCAGTTCTTATCACATTTCCTTAGTGGAACTTTGATTTCATTATTTTAGAATACAACCAGTCAACACCTTTTTAATCTTGTGAGGTCTTTTATAGAGAATCCACCCAACTTGCATCCTCTCAGCCTTCTTTTTTAGGTCTTTATACATTTTTCATAAGAGACTCCTTGTTTGCTGGGAGAGTGGGTTGATAGCCAACAGTAACACCTGGGGTCTTGTGTTTTCTTTACTTATCAGTCAATTGAGTGACTATAAAGTTGTGTTGTGCTGTAGAAAATTGCTTTTGAAATTTAACTTTTGTACCTTTATATCAAGGGTACCTGAAACAGGTGTGTAGGTATGTCTTAGATTTTACAAAAATAAAATAATAATGAGGGTTGTTAGTTGTTGATGTGACATTTTTTTCATATTAAGAAAGTCCTTTCACAGTATGCCCACTGTGGAGAGGTTCTGCGTAATTACACATGTACAGCTTGTATTTAATTGTTTGTCCTTCCAGTGGGGGTAGGTGACGAGGGAGGAAGAGAAAGAATCTAGAATTTAAAGTTCTGTAATCAAATGTTAAAAATATATATGTATATATATGTATACAATTATTATTATTATTATTATTATTAT
>CM053585.1:437408948-437461382 GCA_028646515.1 Pseudochirops corinnae
TAGGAGAGAACAGACTGGGGGAGGGGGGACACACTGGGATGGCTGTTTTGGGGCGGTGGGTGGGGCAAAGAGGGGGAGAAAATATGTAACTCAAAATCTTGTGGAAATGAATGATGCAAACTATAATATAATTTAAAAAAAAAAAGATGGTAGAATGAGAGGATGCATACATATAGCTAGCTCACCTGTCTCATATCCTTAAGAAAATAACAATGAGTCATTTTTTGAGCACAGGGTGGCTTAAGGAAACAGCAAAGTCTGTGGATACTGGATATAGGGTCTAATCAGAGGCATATGCAGTGGTGGGGAGCATGTCACCATCCCTGGACTAAAAGGGGACTGAAAAAAGACACCACAGTAGGAAACACCAAAGCTATAAAGAGATCCCAAGGGATCCCTGAACTCTAGCACTGGGTGCATGAATAGCTGCCATCTGGCAGCTCTGTTGTCCCCTACCCAGTTCCAGGTCTCAGACCCAGGCCAAAGAACAGTTGTGGTGGTATACTGAATAAGCATTAGAAACAAAACAGTTGTTCTGTGGGGCTGATTACAGGAGTACAGTGCAGCATCTCAAACTAAATAGGAACTGGTAGTTTATTTGCTTTGAACTTGCAGAATGTCACAGAGGGATAATAGTGGCTGAGTCCAGCAGCAGCCTACTGAGCCTTCCAATCAAAGACAAACTGACAATGCTGACAACCAACCAAACCTAGGCCAGGAACTTGAAGAAATCAGATCAGGAGGGCAATGAGCAGACCTATCCCCTTATCACATCACTTTGGGAGCATTGAAAGCTTGCAACCCCCAAGCCAGAGCTGTGAAAGCAGCAGCAGATCATGAGAGGATACTCAGGCCAAAAATACTTCTCAGCAGTCTGCAGAGTCTTAACACTATCCTAAAATTCCAAAGTCAAGAAGTAGGCTGGAAGAATAAGCAAACAAAAAAAAAGAATTCCCCCGTCTACCCCTAAAGAGCTATTATAGCAAAAAGGAAGTGTGAGACACAAACAAGAGAATAACCCCCACACACACAAAAAAAGTCTACAAGGAAACCTTAAAGAAAAATGCAGGTTGGACACGAGTAGAAAAGAAATTCTGAGAAGAGCTCATTTTAAAAATTACTTTAAAAACCAAATGAGATTAGTAGGGAGAAAAATAGGGAAAGAAACAAAAGCCAGCAAAGAAAAATGAAAAATATATTAAGTCCATGGAAAAAAAAAAGATAAATGCTTTAAAAAAATAACTCCTTGAAAATCAGAACTGGCCAGATTGAAGGTATTATAAGACATCAAGAAATAATTAAAGTCAAAAGACTGAAAAAAAAAAATAGAAGTGGAAAAACTTATATAATAGGAAAAACAACTGACTTAGAAAACAAATGGAAGTGATAAATTTAAGAGTTATTCAACTACCTGAAAATTATGACCAAAAAAAGAACCCAGATATAATATTTCAAGGCATCCTAAAACTCTAGCTGTGATAGAACCATAAGGAAATATAAAAAGGGGTGGAGGGGAATTCCCCCTTCACTTACTGAAACAAGTCCTAAAATAAAATAACAGAAATTTAGCCGAAATCCAGAGCTTACAGGTTCAGGAAAAAAAAAAAATTCTACAAGCAGCTAGAAAGTTCTAAGGAGCCACAATCAGTACTACACATAATTTAGCAAGCCACAATGGCAAAGGAGTAGAGAACTTGAAACAAAATATTCCAAAAAGCAAAGGACTTAGGCTTACAAACAAGAATGATCTAACAGAAAAAAATATAATCTTGGGGGCAGGATGTGAACCTTTAAGAAGACTTCCCAAGTATTCCTTATGAGGAGACCAGAGAGAAGTGGGAAAATGTGACAAACATAGAAGTCGAGGAGCTCAAGTCAGTTATCCATGACTTTCCCCTCTTTTTTTTTTACCTCTCCAATCAATTGCTAAGTCTTGTTAATTTTATCTTGTATATGATATGAATAGCCTTCCATCTATCCACAAGACCACCATTCTAGTTTAGACCTTCATTGCTTCTCCCATGGATATTTGTAATAGTTTCCTAATTTATTTCCTTGCTTCCAGTCCCCTTTCCCAGCTTATCCTTTATACAGCTACCAAAATAATCTTCCTTAGAAACAGATCTAACCTTATCACTCCTTTGCTCAATAAAATATTTTGTTTCTGTGATACAATATAAATCCTTCACCTGTATTTTATGATTTTCTAGATCCAAGGGATTTTTTTCAGAAACAAAAGTCAAGTTCTCCAACTCATCTTGCTTTCTACTTTTAATAGCTAACAACTCTTTATGAGGGGTGAGGAGAGACAAATGCGATAGTAAATTATAATCCATGATAGAGGGGGAAAAAAAGACAGCAAATAGACACAGAACTTACAAATCCAAATTAAATTTATTAGATGGTATATTTACAACTAAAGACTCAAGAAGGTTGGACAGAGGAAAACCTGTGGATCTACATTTCAAGGAGGACCTCCACTATTCATTCAGTGATGCCAATATTTTGATCACATGATTATAGGGAGTGGTAAGCAACCACATATGGTTTTCTTGCATTTTTGGTTTTTAAGAAAAAAAGGCGGGGGAGGGCTCTATTATTTTCACATCGGTTTTCCTTTAACAGAGGTTCTAAAGCAATTATTGGTAAAAATAGGACCTCATCTGTTGCTTTTGCTTCAGGAGCTATGCTTTGGCATCTTTTGAGCCATGTAAGGAATTGAATGGAATGAGGTATGATCACAGAAATGGAATGCTCCTTTTTCCCAATGTTTATTGAAAGACCATTAAAAAAGAGGTGTAAAAGTGTGTCTTCTATGAAGAGTATTCCATTTGGTTCTAGGTAGACATTTATCCAGAAAGTCAATTTTTGAAATGTATCAGTAGAGGCCTCTATTGGTTTAGGGATAGGATGCAAAAATACTGGAAACTAAAGCAAAACAGGAGTCAGAAAAAATAATCAATAGGCATGGGCACAGGCATACCAGGGAACTTGAAAGAATACAAAGAATTTCTAGTTTGAAAATGTCCAAATAGTAAACATAAAAACCATGGGAAGAAGCATAGTTACAAATAAGACATTAGGTAATGAATTGTATCAAGTCATACTTTAGCAGGCTCTACCACACCCTAACATTTAATTTAATTCCAACCTCAATGACCTTATTTTATTATTACTCTTCTTCATGTCCTTTCTAACCCAGTTGCTACCAGGTGTTCCTTGAACCTCATATTCTATCTTTCCTCTCTTCATACCCCAGACCTTGAACACATTTCCCTCCCCCTTTATCACTACTTATTGGAACCCTTATCTGTGTTTAAGGTTCACTTCAGGGACAATTTGTCTATGAAGTCTTCCCTGATTATCCCTCTTCAAATTACCTTATACTAGGGGCAGCTAGGTGGTGCAGTGAATAGAGCACCAGCCCTGGAGTCAGGAGGACCTGAGTTCAAATCCAGCCTTAGACACAACACAAAAAGTGGCCGTGTGACCTTGGGCAAGTCACTTAACCCCAACTGCCCTCCAAAAAGCAAAAGAAAAAAAATTAGCTTATACTTAATCCATATAGAGGTTGTATTCTCCAAATATAGTGTTTCATTTTTCTATCCCCAGTGCCAGGAAATGACTTCCACATAGAATGCCCTTAACAAATGTCTAATTGAATTTATTAGCATTGGAGGAAATCTTGGATATCATCTTCTCCAAATCCCTTACTTTATTAAACTTTTGATTTAATCAACATGGATGGTTCTTTTAATGGCATTAATGCCATTCAACTGTTACATATGGCACTGCTATTTTCTTGATGTGCTCCTATGACACTATCATGGTTTTAGTTCTCCCTCCCATTATCCTTTCTCTAGCCCCTTAAACTTCTCCTGCTCCCTTAAACATAAGCATTGGTTTTGTCCTTGGCTCTCATCCCTCATCTTCCCATTTACTCTCTTCATTGTTGAGAGCAAACTTAAAACTGAGTGTATCTTAACTCATAGCCATCTCCCTCTAGGAAAACCTTTCTTCTAACCTCCCAGTCAAGTAAGTTCATAAACATAAGTTATGCTCAAATCTTTCTTCCTTACCTCCTATATGCAGGTTTCAAGCCGCCTCAATTTTCTAAAACATCTCACACCTGTATCAACCAATCAACATAGTTCAGGCTCTCAAGGCTTCTTGCCTAGAGCATCCTAATAATTCCCAAGTTAGTCTCCTTTCCTTGCTTCTACCTTCTTCAATCCGTCATTCACACTGCTGTCCAGTAACCTTTCTACATGTCTCTTTATGCTATTCCTTTGTTCATAAACCTTCAGTGACTCCCCATTCACATTTAACAAACAGAAAGTAAACTCTTTAGGTTAGCTGTACAGTCCTCTCCATGGTATTGTCTTATCTCACATCTTCACATATTTTATATCCTAGCCAAAATAGGCTATTTCTTTTTCTCCATCTTCCTTCATTTCTTTCAGCCTTTGCCCAAAAATGGAGCAGACTCTCTTCCCCTCACCTGTTTAAACTTCTTCCTTCCTTCAAAACCCAACTCAAGCCAACACCTGCAAGCTAGTGAGAGGACTTCAGGTTTCAGTGAAGCCTTCAGTAATCAAACCAGCTGAAAGTGATCTGAGTCCTCCAATTTCTGCTAACATTTCCTGAAACTCTCCTTTGTACTTACCACACTTTCTCTTTTATCTTTAATTTTTATAGATATCTTTCCCCTTCCATTTAAGAACAAAAGCGCTTAGGGCAGTTCTGTATTATGTGCATGTTTGTATCACCAGAAGTAGATGGGTTATGTTGAACTAGGAGAAATCTGAATTCAATATAAGATGTTGAATGTATTTTTAACAACATCTCTCCTATAATCAGAAGCATGTTGTAAAATCAGAAACAAGGACTGGTTAAAGCATTTGATTATCTTGGATAGTTGTATACCACTTAGGAAAAAGAATTTTTTAATGCTTAAAGCCAGAAGAATCCTATCCTATAGCACCAAATTATCAGACACATTCAAAGGAATAATCTCCATGTATACCTTAAATTACTGGATTGTGTGTGTATATATATATATATGTAAAACAAATATATGACAGAGTATGATCCTTGACTAGAAGCCAACATTGTAGAAATACCACTGAGTCTGGGGTTAAGGGACCACGGTTCAAATCTTTTCTGTTATGTACTACCTATATAATCATGGGCATAACATTTAACTTTCTTGGACCTTAGTTTCCTCATATATAAACTGAGGACTGAACTAGATGCCTTCTGAAGTTCCTTTCAGCTCTATATCTATGATACTATAACCTCGTGAAGATTACAGTCAAACACAGGAATATAATTAACATAGGCAAATATAGTATCATCTATTATATGCTGAGAGCATCAAGAAAGTGATGCCCTTCGTGGTGAAAATGATATTTAAGTTACATTTTTATACTAGTGTAGGAACTGAAGAGGAAGAGCTAGGAGGTTCCAGGAGTACAAAGAAAGGTTAGCATGGATATGAAAGATAAGCATAGAATATACTTGGACAGAGTAATCCTGTTTGGCTTGAATGCAGTGTGTAAAGGAGTCATGAAATAAGGATAATTCAATAAAGCCAGGTAGCTAGGTGGCACAATGGATAGAGCACCAGGCCTGGAGTCACTAAGACCTGAGTTCAAATATGACCTCAAACACTTCCTGTGTGATCCTGGGAAAAGTCACTTAACGTCTTATGTCTCAGTTTTTTCATCTGGAAAATGGGAATAATAATAGCACCTAAAACCCAAGTGTGACGATCAAATGAGATAACAATTATAAAGCACTTAGCACAGTGCCTAGCATACTACAGCAGGGTCTATAAAAATGTTAGCTATCATTATCATCATCATCATCATCATCATTAGTATTATCTTCTTTCTGAATACTCAAGAGGTCTTTTTCCATAGGCTGATCATATAGAACAAACCAAGTACTGTTTTTAACTGACTAGTTTTTTAAAACTGCTAGCCTTTCTGTATTTTATATTGTGTGTATACAGAGAATAATTTACAGCAAATACATCAAAACATAGTTCATGTTTTTAAACTAGATATATTTTGTACATCTAGGCATTTACTCAATATAATGCAGAGAATGACTCCTGAGATTATGCTAAAAATCTTTGTTAGAGTTTTTGCATCTTTCTATTTGCCAAAACATGAAATTCTGGCTTTTGAGAACTATGTAACAAAAGTCCAAAATTAGAAAAGAGAAAGTGAAACTTGGACCTGTTTTTTAAAAAAGCAAATATTCTTGTTGCATTTCATTACAACAAAACTGAATTTTTAACATTATAAGGAACTAATATGAAAAGACAAGTTTCCTGGAGCTTTTCAGTAACATGAATTAAAGACCTCTATAGTGAATACTTAAAATAGATGAATAACTATATGGATTTTATTATTTAAAATTTTCATTTATAACAAAATGTTGACATGATAACTTTTAGGGCTAGCCCTATCTTGCTATTTTTTAAGAATACAGATAAACTATTTAAAAAAAAATTCACATATATGCTAGTAAATTCATCCATTAATTCAATTATTATTCCATCCTATTATTAAAACCTTTTAAAAGGACACAGACACCTTTGGACAAAAGCAAAACACATAAGGAGGGACTGTGTACACATTCTTGGCAAAAACATACGCTCAGTAGATTCTATTCACTTTGGCTATAACTAATGTGTGCCTCCAATCTAAAATCAAGAGTTTCACCAAAACTCTAAATTCATTTTAAAATTATATTACTCATCCACTCAGTTTGATATTTTTCCCGCTCAGTTTGATATTTCTCCCACTGCCACATATTTAGTCCTGGGCAAGTCATTTAATCAATCTGAGCCTTGGTTTGTCTGTTAAATAAGCAACTGAATTATGGAATATTTAAGGCTCCTTCCAAGTAAAAAATGCTGTGCCAATAGCAATGACATCTCAAGTACCAAAAACAGCAATATGCCTTACCTTATTTTCCAAATACTAACTAGAAATTGAGGAGATAAAATTTTACAAAAATATAAAGAATATTACACCTCCTTCCTCGTTGAAACCCATGACTGTCCAAAAGTTTCTTAACATGCTAAGGCTTGTTGTACCTGGCCTTTCAGCTCCCCTTAACTCTAAGTGTTGTCTTCCCTCATTAGAATAAAAGCTCCTTGACAGTCTTGCTTTGCTGATGGACAATTTCTGCTCGAAGTTTTAAATCCTGGAGAGACATTTTTCCAAACTCATACAGTCGCTTTCCTGAACTCTGTGCTCTAGCCAAAATGGCATTCTCTGTTCATCACTTGTACTTCATTTCCATTATCTCCAGGTCTTTGTGTTGGCTGACTTCTTGATAGTAAAGCACTTTCTCCTCTCCTCTGCCTCCTTCAAGACTCAATTCAAGCATCAACTTGTACAAGAAGCCTTTACTTATTTCCCACAACTATGAGTGCCCTCCGCCTTCTTAACTACTTTGTATTATTCCGTATATACTTATATAAATACTTGTTATCATCCCTGATATCATGTAAGCCTGAGAGGAAAGACTTTCATTTTCTGTCTATCCCCAGCAACCAGCGTTGGCACATAGGAGGAACTGAATAAATTTTTGTTGATTCACTGAATATAAAAATCCCTGAGTAAACGAGCAACAACAACAAAATTCCAGTTAAGGATAAATATGGAAGGATAGTTGATTTTTAATTTTTCTACCATAGTCAGCTTTTTCCTTTTACAATGATCCCACTTTCTTTCCTCAAAGCCTCTAGACTCTACTCTACATACTCTTATCTCACCAATCTCTTCAATAAGGGAACTATAAATCAAGAGAAAAGAAACCTCTTGAAAATAGCCAAACCTGATTCTAGCTCCTGCTTCAAGTTTGGATATTTCAGTCAGTCCCTGTGACATGAAGGCTAAATGGGAAGAATGCAATTAAAAGGATTTCAATCCAGAAAGAAAAAAAAGAAACAAATTCCTATAAAAGGCATAAGGTTCCTAAGAAAGTTAAAATGATAATCAAGAGAGACAGATTTTGTAGAATTGGTTTCGTTTTTTACTGGCAGGTGAAATATCCTAAAACATAGACATTTTGATAGTCTTCTAATCCCAGTTGAACTTAAATATTAAAGTAACACACATGAGCTAAGAGAATTCAATATTGTTCCAAGGCACTTACGGAATCTCTATAACTAGATGAAAACCAGGACAAATCAGGATTGACAAACAGTATATAATATAAAAATAACCTTTTGCTTACAATTTACAAAATGTATTATTACAATCTTTTATCTCTGCTAGCCTGTAATGCTGGCAGCATGTGTCCAGCAATTTTAAAAATCAGAAACTATTTTCTAAAACATCAGGGCAAATAATTTACAAATAAGGTAGACAAAGATTTAGATCATGCAGAGATTCCTTACATCTTCTGTTAATATCTTATGATTGCAACTTTATCAAATTATATACCTACTTGCCCTGTACATATACAAAATAATGCATACATGATAAAACATTAGCAAAAGGGTACTCCATAAACTCAATTTCTCATAAAAGTATTACTGTATTAACATGTCTACAAGCAGCGTGTAACAGGGTTAAGAGACATTAAGGCAATAATACTTGAAGTTACAAAATAAACCATATGTAATACTTCTTCCTAAGTGTACAATAAGGCAGAGTAGATGGTCCCAGCCCTCCCCACCCTCCAAAAAATTAGAATGTAATACTGGAATCCACTGTTGCAAACTTTCAAATTTAAAATGGATCTATTATAAAAAGTTTATCCTTTGTAGGTAACAATCTACACTGCTCTCTTAGCAACCATCCTCACCCACAATAACTCAAACTTTTCTCTATTGGGGAGGGAAGTGAAATACTAAAAATCTGGTTTCAGTGGCACTTGAATTTTCCAGTATAATTTTATGTGTCCTTTGTCCCCTTGCATCATGTCCATTCTGATGGTGGATCTCTTGGTCCTTTGGGTTTTCCACAACGATTACCAAAACCTATAGTCAAAAATACAGATAGAATCCATCTTTCAGAGTTTTGAAGCATATTATTTACAACCTTCTCACTCTACAGGTATCTTTACCTTTAGGAACACAATTTTCCATAAAGAAATTTTACATTAAAAAAAAATCCTCAAACATCACAAATTTTTTTGGCAAATTAAAAATGCTTTATTCAATATCAGGAATAAAACCAACCCTGATACAGCTTATGAAAAAAATAAATATATTTGACATTGCTTCAAAACTAAAGGAAAAATGTTTAAACAGTACTTTGTACTTTAGGTTTTTATTCATTTTGATGTGGTATATTCATTTAAGTATACTTTCATTCAGTTTATTTCTTGATCAACTCAGCAAACACTACTTTTAGCTAGTATTCTATTAAGAACACATAAAAACACTACAAAGTTTGGTTCACTGCTGATTTTATCTTAAGGAAATCCAAGAATTATGAGAATTTGGTCTTTTCTAATATCTGCTGCTTAGTGATAAATTTCAGGAGAACAGTAACCAGTGGCAGGTAAAAATAACATATTGATTAATGGAATTATTACCAATATCTGTAGCTTCTGCTGAACTTTCTTCTGAAATATGGTCTTTGTTACTTAAAGTAGGGAGTACACATTCTATATCAGTCTCTGTCTGATCACTCTCTACAGGGAGATCTAAAAAACAAAGCAAAACAAAAATTTATTAGCTATGATCATTTGTAACATTGTGAATTTAGAACTTTAATGTAGACAATAAGACAGATTATATTGCTGAAATAACCACGTAAGTCTAAGTATACCTTCAACAACACTAACAGTGTGTTTCTGAGAGTCACATGAACATGAAATAACTAAGTGGGGATGGGGATACAAGTATGATACAACCACAACATGGAGCAAATAAAATAACTAAGTTTAACAGGAGTTTTAGGTTTCTGTAGCTGGAATGTTTAAGGCACTTTACTTTCATAGTATTTTCTTTGTAACCACCTTCTGAACTGGGCAGTTATTTTATGAAAGAGTGTGGTACAATGCATAGAGCGGCAGAGTCAAATTCAAACACCTGGGTTTATATTTCAGCTCTGTTCCTTACTACATGTGACCCTGGACGAGTTACAATTTATATAAACGGACAGCATTTTTCAGGTATTCTCCAAATCTAAATTTGTGGTCTTAAGTACTTGGAGAGGAATAAGACCTGGACCTGTGAGTTCATTGGTAGAAAGAACTCCCAGTTGAGAAAACTCTCACTTATCAATGAAAGTTCATACCTTATCTTCAACTTAAGTTTTAGATAGGGTTAAGTTACTTGCCTAAGGTGGCACAATCAGTTATGTGTCAGAAGCACCTGAACCCAGAGTCTCCTGGTTTCTAGTCCAACTTTCTATCCACTATGCCGAACATTTTGTTTAAACACTTAAAACATTCCGTAATTTTAACAGTTCCCAACACCAAAACAATTAAATAGTTAAATGAAAAATATAGCCTATAAATATACTGGTGAGATACTAAAGCTTATGTTTTACCCTCCTAGACTTTGTGTTGAAACTGGTATTGAAAAAATATGAATGTTATAAATGAATAAATGAACATTATAGAATTAATATTCTGAGAGATTGTGTTGTTCTTCCAGAGATAATTCTGGTTCTAGTTACCAATAGGTTCTTAACCATAAAGTATCTGAGAAAAGAGGATGAATATGTGGGATGACAGATGTGATTACTCTACTCTGGAATTATACTTGATGTAAAAGATCTTTGGCAAATATAGTCCAAGTCTGTTCATTAATATATCACAGTGTATGATTTCTATACTGCTCCTTGACTTATATGCAGAATCTGTTTAAAGCTATATATTTCCTAGATATTACAATTTTTTAAATGTAAAACAACTTCACCTTTTAGAAAAATCAGGTTTTTAGCAATATTAACTACTTTCATCTTTAAAATGAATTAGTAATGAACATGCTAGCTTTTATGCCTAAAAGGAATTATGTTAATTATGAGGACTTATCCCCCAAAAAGGTCAATTTGAGCAAACTGAATAGTGTGCTAAAATGCATAATTTTAACTTTAAAAAGCAATAAAGTATATTATTAAGCTGCAACATCAAGCATTAAAATACTCTATTACAATATTATTAATAAAAATTTTTGGCATGACTGAATTATAGTTACAATTTAATGGTGTTTTAAATATGTAAAGTAAATAAATCAGGATGTATGTAATATATTAGATTGGCTTAATTATGACAAATTCATTTGACTGAGTTTTCTAATCTGATCCTATAATATTGGTTTGAATTTCAGCCTTATAAATCTAGACTAAAATAAATGAAAATTTATGCTCTTATAGAAGGGATGGGTTTATCACAGTCAAAACATGTCAGGTGGGTTAATTCAGATCATTTTTTTCAAATAACTACCAACAAGGAATCAAATCCAGTTTGTAAGCGTATTTCACATCTCTGGCAACAATTACCTTAAAAGTTTGAGTACACTGAAATGGCAACGGAAAGACATAGGAAGGTCACCAAAAAAACCCCAAAACTGTAGCATATAAAAACAATTCATTAAAAACAATGAATTATGTGTAAAAAGTAGGATAAAAAAGATACTGTCAAAGAGATTTATGACCACAAAAGGAGGTGGGGGACTACAAGAAGATGGGGCCCAATATGTCAAGAAGATCTCCTGAAAGATTTATAAGAGGATATGAACAAGAGCTGCACCAATAAGATGACCTGGATGGACTGAAAAACTGCAGTAATGAAAGCATGTCTCCATTGAAGTAGATAGCAAAATGTAAATCAAAGGTCTGAAAAAATGGAATTCTTCAACATTTTTTCATCAATGTGGAAAACAAAATGGAAAGAAAGCTTAAATCACTTACCCAATGTCTTACTCTCAGTAGATATCAAGACCTGTTAAATAATCATTTGGAAATGTTTAACTTTTTATACACAAAAATAATGTAACAGAAAAATCAGGGAAGTCACCTGTATACATCTATGAAACTTTAAATCTTTTTTATCTTATAACTCTCCAAGTGATACTAAGGAGAATAGTGCTTCCAATGGAGTTTAAATAAAAACCATGAAATATGACATGCTATTTAACATATTTTAGTATGCATAGGTGAGAGAGAATTTACCTTCCCTTTTCCAAACAGGACGTGGAAAGACTGGTATCACTATCCCCCAAAAGCACACAGCAACTAGCTACCTATATCCTACAACTAGGGCTTTAGATACATTTCCTTGATGAGAAGAGAGTACAAGGTGGGCTACAGGGGAAGAAATGTCCTATGTAGACAGTATTATGATAGAAAAGCATTACTGTTACACACACACACACACACACACACACACACACACACACACACACACACACACACACACACCACACACACACACACACACACACACACCAATAGTCCTGAAAATAGGAACCTCAGTGAGTAGCCAAGAAAGAGGATGAAACCATATTACGGTCACTCTTCCATCTCGCTGAATCCTTACCTATATTTGCTCCCAATGTTCATTCTGGAACATTATGCCTATTAACTATTATTCACATCCTACAGGGGGGATCAAATCTAATTTCTGATAACAGTATGATATGTGTGAAAGGTGATTATTTGTTATGTGTAATTCACATTTGCCTTTTCATTTTCACTTCAGGTAACCAATCTTGTACTCACCTAAAAATTTAGAAATAAATTTTTTTGTGTGTGGAGCTTGTTTAAAACAGAGCAAATAATGCTAATTTATAAATTATAATCTGCAGATCTAAATTTAAGTAATGCCAAAAATCACCTCTAAAAATATAAACAAAAGAGCAGAACTTTCTAAGCTGATTCTTCCATTCCCAAAATTAAACTCTTACTTCAGATTTCTTTTGTTCAGACTGCTCTTCGGTGTGAAGTTCATTCCACTCAGCTGACCTTACAGGCGTGTCTGAGAAAAATGGATCTTATGATCAAAATCAAAATTCTTTTAACATGAAATTCCTTTATATTTCAGTTATATATAAAAATGGACCATTTAAGATGCAAACTTTTTAGAATGCTGACTGTAAGTTGCATATAAACTAAATTTAAACAATTTCCACTATATGATACACATGTATCATAAAAATCTCTCTATGATAACATTTCCTAAACCAAATTATTAAAGCTAATAAACTCAACAATCCCTAAATTATAAGACACAAAACCGGTCAAATAAAATATATTTAGAATAAAACATTTTTTGGTAAGCACTGCAGGCATGAGTTTCAATAAAACATCAAAAATATTGTTGAAATACTGGTGAAAACAAATCAGAACAGTAAACTCTAGTAATTAAGGAAGTCAATACGAATATGCAGTTGTACTGTACGAGTGCCACTTTGCTTAGCTTAAAGAATGAATAATAGGCCTTAGAGTTTAAAGGACTCTGCAATTACATAATTAAAAGTCTCTTTATGTTATGAGAACATAATAAAAATGTCATTAAGTGTAATTTGACAGTTCTGAAGTTTCTAATGTCTTTAGAAATATTTATCTTCAAGAAGCAACTTCCATATTTGCCCAGTTACTGCTCTCTCAAATTGAAAAGCTGAATTTAGTTAAATATAAAGTCTCAATAGGCACACCACAGGAAAAAAAATATCATTACATTGATATTTGATTCTGTTTTTGATTTGTTACACTCACTTGTTCTGGCAACTTCAGTGGTTTTATAAATTAAAAAAAAAAGCCAATGCTAAAAAAATAAATTGTTTCACAGAAATACCAGTTAAGTTTGAAATAAAATTTTTAATCTAAAAGTTACATCAATAAAAATATTCTTTACACCTGATGTTATTTAAAATGCTTTTAAATTACAGCTTTTAAAGTATCTTTAAAATTCAGAGTTTAAATAACGCATTAAGGAGATATCTACATATTAAGTGAAATATTTTATCAAAAACTAAAAAAAAATGTAATGGTATAAAAGAAACTCACTATGATCACTTGCTAATACAAAAGATTCAGGAGTTCTTTCAGGCAGTGGGGGAGGCGATTCTTCACTAACATCAACATCTAAATTAAATACACATAATTAAGAATGAAAGTAAATGTCATTTAAACAGAATGAAAATTTTCTTATATGCACTGCAATTACTGCAACACAGACTTAATAGCTTCTCAAAGAAACAAAAAGTAAAACTACAAAAATAGCATAATTGATTTATTCCTTAACACATTTCTACCATCCATTCTGAGGAAGCCAAACACTAAAACAAAAAGCAACATTAACTGCATATCTAAGAATGTATTTTTTAACAAGACAACTCTCTCACAAATTTTCCCTTGAAGTCTTACAGCAGGGATAGGGAACCTGCAGCCTCAAGGCCACACATGGCTCTCTTAAGTCCTCAAGTGCAGCCCTCTGACTGAATCCAAACTTCACATAACAAATTTGTTCCCCACTCCTGCCTACACAAAAAGCCTAAAAGTATTATTCCCCTTTGTGCTAAAACTAGGGCTGGCTCCCACGATTTCCCTTAGTAAAGAAAATAGGCAACCTATTTGCTGGAATTTCAGGGGATATTAGAAAAGTTCCCTTACAAATTCTACAATTGAAGTTTCATTCTTTAACTCGAGACAAAAAAGGTTTTTTAATAACTAAATTGCAAGACATTTGTGAAGTAAAAAAAAGTTTATCAGTCATTTATATCTCAGTGGGACGTTTACCAGTAACTTTTTCCATGAGGTTGATAGGGGAGAGGGGCCAAAAACCAAATAAGACCATTCAGGATAGGGGAAATAAAGAGAAGCAGAAGAGGAGAAGACAAGGTAAGAAAATGAGAAGCTGAATGAAAGACACAGTTATTTTGCCTTGGACTCACCCTGACTGCCTCTATATGGATGGAAACCCATACTCCAACAGCTCAGTTGGAAATGTCACAGAATATAGTGGAGATTCACTGATACTCCTAGTAGACTTAACATCCTTATTTTAAGTAATCCAGGAATACACATGACATCTAAGAAAATAACTGTCACTATTCCTATTCTAAAGGTCCAAGACAGAATACAGGGACAGACTCACCACCAGTAGATTATTCAAAGAGTTTTTTGTACTGTCTTTTGTCTACAAAGGCAACTTTAATAACCTTCCATGATTTTGTTTTTTCTAGTAAAAGTGATTGTATACACAAGTGGTGTCAAACTCAAGTACAACAGGATCTCTAAGACTGCAAACTGAACTTAAAAATCACATATAAAATGTTAATATATTTTTTTCTTAAATATTTCCCAATTACATTTTAATCAGGTCTCATTTGTACTAAGGAGTATTGTGGGCTCTGTTTTTGATAATTCTGGTTTACACTGAGCCATCTACACAAACAACCTGGGAAGACTAGACGGAGTCACAAAATCTAGGGCCACATCCTGCCTCTCACACAATTTATTTGTCACTTAATTCTCTTGTCTTCAATATCACCTGTAAAATGAGGGGAACTGGAATACCTTTTGGTGTTTCTCCCAGCTTTAGATCTAAAATCCTGACTGCCTCTGTGAGCAGTTAAGTTACATTTGGAAGATAACCAGATTAGAGAGGATAGCCTCTGGCTGTATAACCAAGCAACCCAAGATCTTTATATCAGTAGTGTAATATATTCTAGTCAAATTAGACTCCCCATCAGTTATACTGCACATAGAATCTGTAACCTATCTTCCTAGAAACTTACTCTTTTGACATCCTTTGCTCTTAAAATAACTCAAAATTTAAGTTAGATTCTTTGTCAACAATTTCCTAAGAGAAAAATTAAGATTTGTCAGTTAATAGTTTATACAATCTCCATAGGCATTTTCAAATAATATTCAATATGCAGCCCAATAGAATGTGGCTTTGAGAAAATCTAACGAAGTCACTATTCTAAATTAAAATAAACATTAGTAAAAACATTTCCCAAAGACAATTAGCATTTAACTCAAATAATGATTTTAATAAAAAAAACTTGGATCTCTAGGACTATTGATCAGACAAGTCTCTTTAAAAAAAGGATACTTTAAAATTGCCACTATGTCAAAGGTAGCTAATAGTAATGATGATAATAATATTTTTATATATAAGGTTGTACAGATCTCAGGTTTGTAAAAGGCTTTAAATTTTATCTTGTTTTATCCTCACAACAACCCTGTGTTGCAGATGCTGTTATTACCATCATTTTACAGATCAGCAAACTGAGGTAGAGAGGGTAAAGGATTGTCCATGGTCAAATAACTAGCCAGTGAACTCAGGACTCCCTGACAATCCACGTCCTGTATTCTATCCACTACTTCGTCCACTGAGAAGATCTATACAACGTTTCTGAGGGGAAACATTTTATAATTCTATCAGTGGCTTATCCAAGGCAATAAAAATATAATTAGCAACTGAGTAAGTAATGTTACCAACTATTAAGTGTTTTTTGGAACTCAAATGTTGCATAAGCTTTGTTAATGTAAAGCTTATTTAGTAGCTCATTTTCACCGAGTTAAAAGAGTAAAAATAACAAAAACATTAGAAAATAAAAGTAAAAAAAAAAAAAGAACAGGGCTTAAGATTTCATCTATCCTTTTAGAGTAAGTTACTCAAAAAACAATCCACTCCTGAAATAATTGTGGGCAACAACAATTCCTTTCATACATTCTCCTCCCTAAATCCTTTTTTTTTCTTCGAACAAGAGCAAAAATATGAGTAAAATAATTCCCCAAGAATAAAACACAAGATATATTATTTAGCCTGATATAAACATACTATGCGGTTAGTTTGGGAATTATTTTTCAAGATCTAGTAGTAGATGGGGAGAGGAAGGCATTTAAAAGTTAAATGATATTAAGTTGATAGTGTGGCAACTGTCACTAACTGCTTTCTATAGACAATAAAAATTAAATAACACAGGAATTCCAACAAAAACCAAAATTTTCACCTAAGACACAACAGTAACTCAGACAACTGGAGCCAATCTCGCTGTGCCCAAATCAACCAAGGGAATGAGCTACAGAGAAGATAAAAATGTTTGGAAAATAAAAGCACCATTTAAACTATGTGTATATACATATGTATGTACATGTTTGTGTACATTAAAATTTTAAAGTAATATAAATAATGTGTAATATGCTTTTATTTTCCAAAGTTTTTCAAACGTGTATACTAACATAGTACATGTATATATAATACACACACAATTACTGTGTGCCTAAAAACAAAGGAAAAAAAAAAATCAACCCTTACATAGTACTTGCAAACAGGTGTGTGTGTGTGTGTGTGTGTGTGTGTGTGTGTGTGTGTGTGTGTGTATTTTACAGCATTTGTGTATGTACTGTTTAGTTACTAGTAAAATATGGACAACTGCCAATCTATCAATAGATTACTTGTGTTTACATTCCTGTTCTGTTGCATGGTTGTAACCATTACCTCTATTACATTTACTACACTAAAAAGGGTTATTTTAAAAACCAAAGAGCAGTATTACTTTTCTTCAAACATTATTTTAATGAAGGTAGTAGTCACCAAAAAAAGGACAAATGATCATTAAACTGTGAAGTGCCACAGGCATATTATATATGTGTGTATCTGTGTGTCATATATACACACACGATACATATGGGAATATAATTATGAACACCGGTCCAGTGAATATAGGCTTCTTTTTCCTAAAAATCTGGCTTACAAAGAACCTTAGTTCTTTAGGCTAAGAATTGGTATAAATTTTAGTATGTTCCTATTTTCTTCTTAAATAAAATTTCACTTTAGAGGGACAGTCTTATCTATAAAGCTCTATTCTAGTCTATGATTGTTTACTGTATATCATTACCCTTCAGATTATATGTGGTTGCTACAACTGACAAGCATCATTCGCTCAATGTGTATGAATAGACAAATGTGACGCATCCTACCGTTTAACTAGTTGCAAAGCCCAGAGATGTTGAAAATGCTACTTCTTGCTTTTAATTCCAAGCTGAAAGATTTGGTATTAGCTTATAACATTCTTACTGTGAAATTCTGTTTAGAGTAGAAGAGGAATCTGAGAAGTTATTCATCAATATAAAAAGATTATTAAAGGATATTCATTAGAAACACTGGCGATATGAAGTGGACAGTTAAGTTACTCTAGATAGTAGATTTCAACAGTATTTTGAATTGCAATGTCCCTCCTCACAATTTATGGCTATTACACAAAAAATATCCATAATTTTGTTATTTGCCATCATTTGTGATTTACACAGTCTTAACAACCAAAATTCATTTTCAAACATTAAGTGCTAAAAATCTTGTTAATATAGGTTATTAAATATAAAAATTAAAAAAAAAAACTAAAAGGTTTATGATTTTTTACATCACATTTTGAGATCTATTGGGTGAAGCTGAAGAAAACCTACCTTTTTCAGCCCCTGAACATACTGTAACTGGTACATCATGTCTAGCAATGGACATTGGTAATACTTTTCTAGTAGAAATATTTTCAGTGCTAGTGGCAGTAGAAACTGTAGCACTTGCTGTTGAAATATTAGTCACATTCTTAGGCATGGCTCCATCACAGTTCCCTTCATCACTGTCAGAATCATCAGAGTGAAGAGGGTTAGTAAAACTGAGGGGTGCTCTAACTAAAGATGTATTACTACCATGATCCACAAAACTGCTGGCTTCTACGTGTAACGTGGGGCTTGGTGTTAGAGAAATAGTTTTAGTAGCCTGACATTGGTTGTCTGAGGCTTTGCTCTCAGATTCATCAGAAATAGGCAGTGCATTTTCAGGACCATGTAATGGCCATATAACATGTCCCTTCTCTTTAAGAGGCAAACAATCTGGTCTTGGTGGCATATCAGAACTTTTCTGCATTCCTTCTTGTGCAGTTACTGAGATTTTGCTAGACGGTGATACACCACAGTCCACACAAGAGTTTTGAGAAACATCATCAGTTAAACTCCCTGAACTTGGTTCCTGTGACTTCAAGAGTTTCTCAGTTGCACAGGGTGATACAGATTTAATCTTAATTGCATGTCCTCTATTCAAGAGTGTATTTCCATCAAAACTTTTTGGTCCCTCCTGTAGGGGAACCTTTTTAATTTCAAAACTCAAGTTTCGTTCCAGTTTCTTCTCTGTGTGCTCAACTACCGAGTCATTCTTCCCTGGAAGTTCTGTTGATTTATTATAATTTTTATTGAGGTCTGTTGACTGCTGTTCTGATGAAACTATATGCAACACAGGTTTTGGATGGTATCTGTCATTGTCTTGCCATACTGTAGTAACTGTTGGATAGGCTGAAGGAGGAGAAGGTGTCAAGATGGGTGGTACAGGGTGAGCTTCTGGAGGCTGTAATATTTCTTCTTTAGCATCCCCTTCGACAAGGCAACTGAGAGAAAAATAGATGACATTAAATTTCTCAATTATGAGTCAATGAAATTTGTAATGATCTCATTCAATTCCAATTTGGTTGGAATGTACATGTATTATTTTTTTCTGTTTTCCAGAAAAGGTAACATGTTAAGCCATAAAGCTATCAAGTGAGAAATCTGAATCTAAATTGTCTGACTCCAAGGTCAATCAGAGCTCTTTCCAATACATAATTCTGACAGCTAGTGCATGCTGATACTTCTCTGTCTCTCTCTCTACCCCTCTCCACCCTTCCACATTCACAGTCCTTATCCTTTCTTCCTCTACTCCCCCCTGCTCCCTTTCCCTCTCCTCTTTCATTCTAACACCTTCACTTGACCCTCACCTCACCTCAACTTGCCTTCTATGTCTCTTAAATGCCTCACAGAAAAATACTGAAGAAAACACCTTAAAAAAAACAAAATGGGGCAAAACATAAAAGAGGTATAAAAAGCCAACAAGAAGAATGCCTTAAAAAGCAGAAGTGGCTAAATGGAAAAAGAAGCACAAAAATTCACTGAAGAAAAAAAACTCCTTAAAAAGTAGAATTGGCCAAATGTAAAAGGAGACACAAAAGCTCACTGAAGAAAATAATTCCTTAAAAATCAGAATCAAGCAAATAGAAGCTAATAACTTTATGAAAAAATCAATAAACAATAAAACCAAAAGAATGAAAAAAATGGAAGACAATGTGAATTATCTCATTGGAAAAACTGACCTGGAAAGTAGATTCAGGAGAGAGAATTTAAAAATTATTAGACTACTTGAAAGCCATGATAAAAAAAAGAGCCTAGACTTCATCTTTCAAGAAATCATCTAGAAAATCTGCTGATACTCTAGAACCAGAGAGTAAAAAAGAAATTGAAAGAATCCAATCCAAGAGATTTAAAAAAAAAAAAAAAAAAGGGAAAAGGACCGATATGTACAAAACTATTTATAGCAGCTTTTTCCTGGTGGCAAAGAACTAGAAATTGAGATGATGTTCATCAACTGGGGAAGAGTTGAACAAATTATGGTATATGATGATGATGGAATACTATTGTGCTATAAGAAATGATGAACAGAATGCCATCAGAAAAACCTAGGAAGACTTACATGAGCTAATGCAAAGTGAAAGGTACCGTGTACAAAGTAACAGCAACATGGTAAGATGACCAGCTGTGACTGACTTAGCTATTCTTAGCAGTAAAATGATGAAGTACTTATGATGAATCCCTAGAGAAAGAACTGATGATGTCTGAGTAAAGACTGAAGCATACATTTTTAAACTTTATTTTCCTTGGGGGGTTTTTTGGGGGTAGGAGTCTATGTTTTCTTTCATGACACGACTAATATGAAAATGTTTTGCATGACTGAAAAAAAAAAAAAGGAATTCTACAATCCAGGAATATGTCTTTAAAGTTGATTTCATGTAGCTGAGAAGATAAGTCTTTTCTAAAAAAAAAAATGCCTTGGTCAACAAGAAACAATAGACTCTTTCCCTCCCTTGGGACTTTGTAAAAGTATAGTCCTATGGATATGTGTTTAACTTCCACCAAAAATTATTAATGATGGCCTTCCTATTCATCTCATCTTCATGTTTCATGAAGCAACTATAAAGTGGATTTATATCTTATGTGAGGGTTAAGTTCTAAAGTCAGCATATAAAGTAAAAATCTGTTAAAATAACATCTGAAAATCCTTTTAAATGGTAAGCTTTGAATTTTTTCTTATCAAAAGGTTGTCCACCTCAGTTCAGAGCTCTGGAGCATGGAAAACCCAAGAGCTTCTTCTTCTCCCATAACCCAACTGCCACATTGAGAAAGATAAAGCACTGAGCAAAAAAAGGTTAAACTGTGGGAAAGACTCCTAATACTGACATTAAACACACATGTGCATGGCTCAAAAATACACACCCTCACCCCCAACATCTCCAAACATCTGATCTTTTCCTTCCATTTACAGCTCCCATTTTTCCTTTCTCCCACTCTGTGACAAAGAGGTGGGTCACCCTTGAGCTTGATCCCATGCTCTTCATCTTCTCCAACAGTTTGCATCTTCATCATCCTCATCCCCCTCTCTTTTGAATCTTCAACATCATCTTCTCTACTAGTTCATTCCTGTCTTCACACATGACTACATCTCCCTCAAACTTAAAAAAAAAAAAACCAAGCAAATAAAAGAACTTCTCCAGGCCCTAATTTCCTTCCCTTTAAGCTATTATCGTATTTTCTCCTTCCTTCTCAATCAAAGCCCATGAAAGAGTCATCCATTCTCACTGCTGCCAATTTCCATCCTCTCCTTAACTCTTTTCCAATCCGCTTCCAATTTCATTCACCTGAAACTGCTCTTTCCAAAATCTATGATTTCTTAATTGACAAATGACATTGCTCACAACCCTCTTATCTTGGATAGTCTCTCCTTTCTGGGTTTTCTTAACTCTGTCCTTCTGATGTTCAGAGGCCTTTTTGCTGGCTAATCACTCAAATTATACCCTAGTCCCTCTTCTTTTTTCCTTCTGTCTACATTCTCTCTGGTAACCAAATCAGCTCTCATGACTAT
This sequence comes from Pseudochirops corinnae, assembly GCA_028646515.1. Taxonomy (NCBI): domain Eukaryota; kingdom Metazoa; phylum Chordata; class Mammalia; order Diprotodontia; family Pseudocheiridae; genus Pseudochirops; species Pseudochirops corinnae. The sequence continues at coordinate 437,430,885 of CM053585.1, forward strand.
CAACTCTATGTTGGAACTCAGAGACCTATTTATCCATCCCCAGTCTCTACCCTGACCTGCAGGTCTATATCACCAATGGGGGGGAGTAGGGGGAACCTTTGTAATGATTATGCATACTTAAGCAAAAGAAATTCCCAGATTGGCCAAGTTCAAAATATACATGACTCCTGCATCATGAATCCATCACCTTTCTGTCAGGGCTACATCACCAACTGCCTAATGGACATTTCAAACTGGATGTCCTGAAGACTTCTTAAACTCAACATGTCTAAAACTGAATTAGTTATCTTTTACTCAAACCTTCCTGTCTCCCAAATTTCCCTATTTCTGTGAGAGGGCACTACCATCTTTCCAGTCCCATATCCATAACTCCTGTCTCCCTTGAATGTATATTCTTATCAGTTGTCAAATCCTACTTCACAGCATCTTTTGCATCTGATCTTTTCCTTCCATTTACAGATACCACGCTAATCTAGTTCCTCATCTATTGTTTAGAATCATTTCAAAAGCCTCTTAATTTGTCTCCCTACTTCCAAGTGTCTCAGCACTCCAATCCATCCATATAATGCTACCAAAGCATTTTCCTTAAGCAGAGAACTCATCGTATGACTCCCTCCCCTATTCAATCAATTCCAGTGGCTTCTTATTGTGTCTAAAATAAAATATACATTTTTATTTCTATCTATTGTTTTTACATAGTCTTACACTTGATTTCTGCCCTGCTCCAACTTATCTTTGCAGTCTCAATGGACGTTACACTCCTCTCCAGTTCTCTAATCCAGAAAAGTGGGCCTTCACTCTTGCTCACTCCAGATACATCTCCATGCCTTTCTTGGCTGTCCTACAGGATTAGAATGCGATTCCTCCTTACTTCTTCCTCACAGAATTCTGGTTTTCTTTTACCATGTAGCTGAAGCATCTATTTGTATGAAGCCCTTCCTGATCAAAAAACTGCCTTGAATTTAACTACTTTGTACATGTTTGCATTTATTCACTTCAGGCTGTATTTGTTCACTTTTTGCTGTATCTATTTTTATATGTACTTATATCTCTTCCATCAGAATGTAAATTTCTTGCCAGCAGGAACATTTATATTTTTCCTATTTGTATTCCCATTAGAACAATGCCTGGCACGTAGTAGTTAACACTTGTACATTATGTTAGATCCCTGGCCAGTAACCAATAAATAAGCATATTAGAGAGCAATTTTGGCATTCTTTCTACATATGAAATAAGACAAAAAAGGAAGATGCAGTTATATGAAATAGCTGCTCCTACCTAAGAGACACAATAAAGGAACTGGCAGAATTGGGACTTATTTTGGGTCTGAAGGCAAAAAATATTGGTTTTGTGGGAGACTGATCCACCCATATGTCAATGGTCATTAGCAAAAAAAATAGAAGTAGTGGTAACAGTAAATTTTGGCCATCAGTTGGCTATGCACAATGAGGGAAAGTGAGAAGTGGAAGATAACTCCTGCTGTATACTACTGATATCTTCAACACACTAGCTGCATGTCGTAGTTTATGTAACTATTATTTAATTTGATAAGAATGCCATTGACAAATTCACCAATAAAAATGGCCAATAGCACAGGGTCAAAGACAGAACACTGGGCTGCTCCACTTGGGACCTCTCTCCAAGCTGACATTGATTCATTAATGACTACACTAATTCCGTCCATTAAACCAATTCCAAACTCACTTAATTCAAATACATCATAAAGCACACATATCAAATTGTGTTTATAAGGACAGGAAAAAAAATCTTGTGGAAATGAACGATGTAAATTAAAAATAAACATAAAATTCCATTTTTTAAAAAAAGGACAGGACAAGTTTTGTCAAATGCTTTGCTGAAATCTAGGTATGATACATCAAAGATTCTCTGGATTTAGCAGTATAGTAACCCTATTAAAAAGGAAATCAATTCTAACACTAGTTCTTGCATTTTCATTTTAAATTTCTGGAAAATAATTTTTAAATGCCAGTTCTCTATTTTTATCACCCCTATCTTTCCACCAAAAAAAATTTTTTTAATAGCAGTATATAACTTTGTGCAAATAATTTTCTTTGTAAGAGAAGTATTTCTCTATGTAAAATAGAGGGAAAATGGTGTAACAAAGCAGATTTATTCAATGACCTAAGTTTAAAATTAAGAAGTCTATCAGAGTCTAGAGGCTAACAAGAAGAACCATAATAAAGTATTTTGCTTTTGTGTTTAAAATGTGTAACAACATTTTAATCAAAATCCATGAATCTGTAAAAGATGAAACTATATATACTACCAAAAGAAATTCCTCCAGCCCAAAAGGGAAAATACAGTGCATGGTACCTGCGGGTACGTGGAGGTTTCGGAGGGGGAGAATCTGGTTTTTCAAGGTTCAGAGAGCTGACAATCTTTTCTGTGCTAATTTCATCCTGCCAAAAGGAAAAAAACAAACAAAACAAAATTATTCTCTAATTTAGTCTCAATCTTATGAGGCTTCTGCATATACACTGCACAAAACAAGTCAATTATTCCAGACAACAGAACTGGTCTTGGTAAAGACCGTGAAGGTCAATGACATTTAGAATAATATATAACTGGATTCCAGCACTATTAATCACAGCACTGAAACATAAACCAATTATTTAAGTTCACGTAAATCTTAAAATGATTAAACAAAGCAACAAATGGTATCCTTGTTCTCCAATTTCCACTAACACTGTGAATCACTGAATTAAAAAAATTCAATATCAAAGACAACCCTTGAAAAAGAAAATGTTCTTACACACTTTCTCCAAAGCTCACCACCCCTACAGATGTACTTCTGCTTAGGCAAATTTTTCCCAAACAGGGTACATGACTTGTTGGTGTAGGGAGATAGGGGTGAACAAGTTATTTCCAAGTACAACTACTGTATAAAATATCTCCCCCCCCCCTTCCAAAACTGTATTTCTAATAAGCTGATAAAAAGCAAAATTAACAGTGAATTTGCACCAAATGGTGAAAGTGGCAAAACAGGAGTGTACCAGCATCATGGGGGAAAGGGAGGGCAGAGGGTGGAATGGATTGCTAACAGAACCTTGGTTTTTTGCTTTTAATGGGTGACTGTTAATTAACAGGAGATGTGTGGGAACTGCCAACTCAAAGGGCGGAGATGGATGCTTATGGTAGTATAGAACTTCCAAACCAATCATATTCCCATCAGTGTGTGCTTGCTAGGTCCCTAATCTCTAAGGCAGCAGTTCTCAACCTGTGGGTCACAACCCCTTTGGGGGTCGAACGACCCTTTCACAGGAGTCGCCTAAGACCATCAGAAAACACATATTTCCAATGGTCTTAGGACCCGAGACACCACTCTTCTATCTGTCTCCAGATGGGTCCACCCACATGCAGATATGCCTACATATGAATATTAAAGGGTCGCGGCATTAGGAAGGTTGAGAACCACTGCTGTAAGGGGAGAAGACAACTTAGGTGGGTTTCCATCTCCCTTTCCCTCAAGTTCAATGCCCTTTCTCTTTCTAGTCTTTGGCTCTGAGCACAGTCCAAGTTTCTCAATCTGTCAGCATTTTTTGCACCCATCTACTTCCTTCAGCACTGCCTTCCCTGTCATTTGTGTAGCTAATATGTACCACTTCCTGTTGTGTCCACTGGATAGATAGGGGTGTTTTAGACTTAGTAACTGTTTGGGAATGGGAAGAAAAAGTTCCAAGCTGAACTCTGAGTCAAAAGCTGGTAAGCTTGTTTGTACTCACTAGTGTGTTAAAGGTAGGGACACTAAGGGGGAGCTCTGTTTTAAAAAAGGTTTCCAATATTAATTTTTGAGGATTTTAACATATGTAGGGTTATGGGTCTTTTGTCTTCAGGATTCAATTGTATTTCTTCTTTATCCAGAATGTAACTTTTTTCTAAGGTTTTTGGTTTGCTGCAATTTAAGGAAGGCAATTTCTCTGTAATTTGCTGGTCCTTCTATTTTATCTTTAAGTCTTGTAAAATTTTCAGTATGCAAGGGAGAGATACCTGTTGAGACAGTTAAGGTTCCATTTTGCTCCATCAATTCAACAATCACCACAGTGGGATTTTGCGTTATCTATCAACTGTCCTCTTCAATACTGAAATGTATGCTATTGATATATGTATAATTTCTCCTTAAAATGTTATAAAGATTGGAAAATAGGATTCTTGGTCAATGATTATTAGGGTTCTTCTGGTTGCTCTTTTTTGGGTAATAGCACCTGAGGTTTTTCCTACAACTGTGTTGCCTTCCCCTCTACTCAATACCTTGAAAATCAATTCCTGAACACTTTCAAAAGTTTATCACATCCACTATGGACCACAGCAGTACATAACTGATCTAATCCATGTGCCTTTTTCATATATTTTCCCTCCAACGCTATCACCACTTTATCAAGAAGCACATCGAGGACTCTGAAAATGGATACTGGGTCTAAATGGTGTGGCTTCACTGTCCTTGATGGTTAATCGTTATAAAAACATTTTCATTTTCTTCCTTCTTTTATCTTTTATCCATATGGCAGATGTGCAAAATGCTTAAAAGACAATTCTCATTCCTTTCTTCAAAAGACCTTAACATGGAATAACCTTAACTCCTTAGCATCCTTGCTTCATTCCTTTGGACAGCACCCAGCTTACACACACACACACACACACACACACACACACACACACACACACACACACACACACACACACACACGGTCCGACAAGGGCTATTATATGCCTCCTTATTGCTCTAAATGCAGCTCAAGACTCTACTTTCCTTGTGATGTCATAGCACTGACTCCTAATGAATTTTCAGAAGTCCACTAAAATCCATAGATCTCTTTCAGATGAATTGCTTTCTATTCATACCTCCTCCACCTTATATTTGTTTAGTTTAATTTAAAAACCTTAGTTTAAGAATTTATATTTGTAACTATATTTCATTTTATTACATCTGGCAGGATCTTGCCTCCATCAAATACTTTTAAATACCTCTGTGATTGTGAAGATGTTATCTTCCATTTATGACAGTCTGCTTTTCCATAGTTTTATCAAAGACAACTTCAATAATTGGGTGATATAAATGATCCAATTATCATCATTCTCTTAAAAAGATTACACAGAAATGGAAAAGTATGCATATGAATTAGTAATTGGTCATCAATATTTTTTCAGCTGCTGAGGCATTTTTAGTATTCATACTACACATACATTTTAGGGATCTTTCCTCCTTTGAAATATCCTGAAAATCACTTTCAAGACAACTTGTGTTATCATCAATGATGAAAAGAGATCATAGATTTATTCCACTTTACTTCCTATTTGCTTTGTGGATAACTCAGCTTAGTCTGATCTAACATCAAGATTGCCACAAGTTGTTTCTAATTCATCACTATTTCTTGTTTCATGAAAAATCGCTGCTAAAAATCATCTCATCTTCCTCTATAATGGTCTGCAAAGAGCTTGTACCACCAAATGATAATGCCCTTGGTTACCCAGCAGAGTGTGCAAGTGTTTATTGGCTGAAACCTGGGTAGTTCAGTGTATACAGGAACTCTCAATTCTAGTCTGTGTTTTTTCAGGTCTTCCAACTTTAAACTGTAAACTGTTGTCTTTTCTGCTGTATAAGGCAATTAAATAGATCTTTAATTTTAGTTTGTGGTCTTTAACTTCAATCTTTCAATTATACATTTGCAATATAAAAACTTTAGGCAGGGTGAAAGGGAAGGGGAGAGGAAAGGGAATGTGGCCTAGGGAAAAGGACTGGCCTTGGAGCTAGGAAGACTTGATTCAATCAAATCTCTTAATCTCGCAGCGCTCTAGTACTCTATTTTCAGAAAAGGTCAGCGTGTGCTGATTCATAAAGGATAATTATTTTCTGCAGAGTTCCCCATACCAAATGAAATCACAGGTCTAGTGCCTGTGTCTCTTCCTGCTTTTTAAAATAAATTCTTAGTGATTTTTTTTTACATTACCAAAATTTCTCCCAATATGCATCCTCCTCCTTCCCTCCCCCAAGAGCAATCCCATAAAACAAATAAAATTTATGTTTTGCATAATTTCACATGTATAATTGATATCATATTGCTTGCCTTCTCAGTGGGTGGGGAAGAAGGTGACAGTAGGGAAATTTGGAACTCAAAATATAAAAAGAAAAGAATGTTTAAGATAAAATTATTTTTAAAAAGAAATATTTTTAAAGGAAAAAAAAGGGGAGAGCAAAATAAAAAAGCAATACATTAAAAAGCCTAAAAATACATACAATATACCTCTATTCCTGTTTATCTGAAATCCAAATGACCATTACTTGTATGTTTTCTATACTACTTTATGAGGGAAAGTGGCAGGTGAGTATAAATAGGAATTTATTCTGAAAATTCATTCTCAGGGTTTGGCACAGGATGAGTACATGGTGGAAAAGAATTACCCACAAGTGTTCCACTTCCTTCTGGAAGTTTTCCTTTTTCATTTTCTGAAAAACACTGATTGTTGTGATATAAGATACCAAACCATTCAATAGTCAGGCAAGTCAGGTTTTTTTCATCCTGATTCTATTATGACTAGTTCAGTGATATTAGAGAAATTACCTCTTGGTAATTGGTAAATTGGAAAATCATTAAGAAAAAAAGAAAAGGAGGAATTCTTAATTTTGCTCTTCATTTTCCTTTTCAAAATTAGTATTATTTGAACTGGATGGATCATCAAATGACAGGTAACAAATGTTTGGTGCTAGCTCCTAGGCATATATTTCCTACTTTAAACAAATAATCTTATCACTTAGCAGAAGCAATGAAATATACAAAGGAAGTAAGAAGCATGTGTGAGAGACAGAGGAAAAGAAGGGATTCTAATGGAAAAGGGAAAGAATAGAGTAAGAAAATAGCACTGTTGCTATTAAGAATTTCAACTTAAACCTATAAAAAGGTCTCTTATGTATAGGAATAAACCTTGGTAGCAATAACTACCAGACTTCTATTTAAAAATATTTTTTTTTCTGATTTGGAACCAAAATTTCTGCTGGCCAACTACATTAATATAGGAGTTAAAATACAAAGATCTTATTTCTTCAAGAGGTTTTAATATAGGTTGATAATTCAAAATGACTGAACAGATAAAAAACAAAATTTAAAATCAGGAGGCAAAAAGGAAATGAATGCAAATCAACACACAAAAAATAGGAGAAATAAGATAAAAATTCAGAAATAATAACTCAGAATCTTTAGTGAGGCAGGAATGCTATTGGTATTTAAAAACTGTATTTAGCATTATCATATACTGCATGATTTTGAGAGCAAAAAACTTAATTTAATTTTCATTCCCTGAACACCTATCATAGAGGAGATACCCAAGAAGCATTAAGCAGCTGCCACCATATGAATGAAATACTGCCATAAAAGAAAATGCTTAAAAGAAGTTCATAATTAAATGGATAATTGAAAGTTGAGATATCTGGTGTACTGTTAGTTGGAAACAAATTTCCTGAAAATTTCAAATCCCAATAACTTACCACTACATCAGAAATTTTCCAGTCTGTGTATTTTTCATATTTTTGAAGTTGCTTTTCAAACAACTGGGCTATAGCTCGATGAACAAGTTCATATTGCTCCTATTGTGGGCCAATAAAAGAATAAACAAAATACAACATTTTTAAACAGTCAAAAGATTCATAATAATGTAATAATACAATTGCAAAAGGAACAAAAATATACCTTTGTCTGTACTGCAGAATGCCTTTGTGTTCTCATTTCTTGTATTAAATTGAATACATTAAACTCCTCAGGTATTTTCTAAAACAAATAATTTATTCCATGAATTCTAAGAAATAATTCTACAGAAAATACAACCTAAATGTAGTTTGTGTCTTATACCTGATTTACTCATATCCCTCACCTACTGGTAGCCATTCATTCCTCTTAGGCAGCAACGGTTTTCCTTCCTTCCCTCCAATAGTAACTATGCCAAGCAATTTCTAAAATTCTCCTCTCGCTGCTTCCTGTTCTATCTCTACTTATTTCTTTCTTTTAACTCTGGCAAGAGGAAAGAAGAAGGTGAATAAGGTAGGGAAAATTCCAGGCTGGTAGTACCATGGGTGGTTTATCTTTCACTTCGTAGCTTCTTACTTCTATGGCATGGAAAAGGAGGGACATATATAAAACTGCAGAAACTCAAAGTAATCAAGTATTTTTTCACAAGTGTTCTATCATGATCACATCAAGAATCACTGTGGGAAAAACATTACTTTAGATATTAGAAAAAAAATTTCTTATTAAAGATATGTTAACACACTGTTAAAACTAACTTAACAGAACACAAAGGAAAAAGGAGTATTTTTGCTCAATCTAAATTTTATTAGCCAAAAAAATTTTAACTGCCTTTTTTTCCCCATAACGAATTTGTTAAAAAATAATTCTGAAATTTCTTATCACATATTGGACATAACTAGATTTTTGGTTTCCTTGTGAATCAAAATTCATTGCACACAACTATAGTTGTGGAAATGAGCTAACTCATGCACCTCATATTTAACACATATAACTTTGTACTGCTGAATGATCTATTTTAACTTTCACGAATTCAATTATAATCTCTAGGAGAAAAGGACCATTTCCTATATTTCTTTTTATTCCCTAGAGTACTTATTACAATGCTTTACACATAATAGGGTCAAGAAGTATCTTTTTGCTGAATAATGAATAACCATAAGACCTTAATTTGGCAACTATTTTTTGAAATAAACAAACTTGTTTTATTTTGATTTGCCTGAGAATGCAGGCAAGTTTCTAAATTAGCTAACTTTGAAGGATACTAGAGGAGAGCAGACCCAGGAAAAGGGAAAAGGAAGAGACTAGAAGCTGTAGGTTAGGGCTGCTGGTAGTATTGCAATAGTAAAGGGAAGAGGCTTACCCTTCTTTCCTTCTCCTATCTCCCTCTGTTTTGTGCTCCATTGAGTTAGGAGATAAAAACGGGTAAAACAGGTCAAATGAGTAGCAGAAGGAATGGGGTTTTCCATTTCTTCCTTTATCATTTGCTCAATGAAGTTTCTTAACTCACTGAAAAGAGCGCTAACATTTAAAAAAAAATTGCAAGCCTAATTCTGAATTCTATTTTCTTTTTTTTTTCCCCCTTTATACTTACATATCAAGCACTTTTTTTAAAAAATATGCTACAAAGTTAGAGGAGGCAGAACTAAAATGTGTTTCACAAGTGACAAATTATTCAAGGCACAAAAATTAAGGCACACTAAGCCCAGCAGAATTCTTCATATTTTTGTTTTATTTTGGGGGGAAAAAGATAAACTGGACCTATAACCAAGCTTACTTTGGGGTTGTTGAGGGTTTTTTTTTTTTTTTTGCTTTTTGGAGGAGCAGGGCAATGGGGTTAAGTGACTTGTCCAAGGTCACACAACTAGTAAGTGTTAAGTGTCTGAGGTCAAATTTGAACTCGGATCCTCCTGACTCCAGGGCCCGTGCTCTATTCACTGCCCTACCTAGCTGCTCCTTTTTTTGGGTTTTTTTTTTTCAAGCTTTCTTACATAAATACACTATTAAAATTTTGAGAACCACATTAGCTTAACCAACTAAAAAAAACCTTTTTAAGCTAAAGCTTAAAATAAAAAGTGATCTAATATCATCAGAGATATTTTAAGAGCTATTTAAAGTATCCACTCACTAAAGGCAATTGAGTGGCACCTTCATCACCCTCCAAACTCTACACCCTAAGTGATTATATCAGTATGTATCATTCATGATGGTTTATCTATCCAGATAGTAGAATCTTAAGTGTGTCTATACCAACACATTTAAACTGTTCCCTATAACAACAGGAAGTTTTAAAGTTCTTTTCTCTCCAATTATATGATAAGAAAAGCCATGAAAAAATGTCTTAATACTGATTAAAATTATCCTTACCCCAGCTTTTAGCAAATTCCATGTATAATCTATGGCACAAATGGCTCCTGTTCTTCCACAACCTGCACTATGGATATATAATTTTTAAAAATACTATTTGATACATGTTATAAAAATAGCAAACATAGCAACACAATGGATATTTTCACATAGAGAACTAAAATTTTGTTAACTTATTTTAAGTACATCTACTTTTCAATAAAAATAAAGTGTTCTTAATCAACATACTTTATCCTAGTAATGGCATTTTTGTTTTATTAACAAAGCAAATTCATACTTGTACTTCAGTAGGCCAGTCGTTTCAGTGATGTGGCTATGCCTTCCCACTAAAGAAGGTGACTATACATAATTCTTCTCCACTATTCTTTCATAATTCTTCTAATTGTCTATTTGATACCTGAAAGCATTTACATAGATATTTTAACATTCCCTGTATAACAACATATTCCATGGGATGCCCCTCTTTATCTTACTTCCAACTCAGAGTCTCTCACTCTTTCTTTAAGATAGAGCCCAAGCACCATTTTCTATTTATTCTTTCCTCATTTTCTACAATTATTAGTGCCCTCCCTCCCAAACTTGGTTTGACCCAATGTAAATTTATGTTTCACATTTACATTTAATATGATTAATATAATATTTAAACTTAATAAAATTGACGCCACATTTCAAACCATGTTTTTACACAACTTATCAGAAAAAAAAATTCCTTCAATGCAATGAACTTTTCTGTGAAAAAACATCACAAAAAATGAGTTAATACAAGCAATAATTATTATGCCTAAAATATAGTAACTCAAAACTAATAAAAAATTAAGTTTACCATGTATGGATGGCAGAAATAACAACTTTATTTAAACTTTTAAGTAGAAAAAAAAATCACAATAATATATTTGAAAACTATTTTGTACCTGCAGTGTATACAAATAGGCACATCTTCATGTTCTTGGTATTCCCTCATAAGGCTGATCATGTCCAGAATAGAATCAAATGACGAAGGAACATCATGATCTGGCCAATTCACATAATGAAACTGATACAGTCTACGAGATTCCTTAAAGAAATAAAGAAATTTAACAACTTTGAAAGTGTTCTCTGAAATTTTAAAATATATAGGTTTTTAGGTTTGAGGGATTTTTTCCCCCATTTTTCTAAGATATATGTGCATTGCTTATTAGCTTTTTTTAAAAAAAAAATGTACTATTTATTGATAAATTAGTATGTTCCTGGAACTGTGGTAGATGCTATAGGGATTAAAAGAAAAAAAATAGTCCTTATATTTTCATCAAAACTTCTGCGAAAAAACAATCTGAAATAAATAAAAGTATAAATTACTCCTTCGTTATACTCCACTCCCAAACTCCATACTTTGGGAAAGGAGAAAGGGAAAGGCATAAGAATCGTTTACAATGCAATGATAGTTATACAGAATGTGAGAGCCAGAAAAGACTTTGTGGAGTTTAGCTCAAAACTTTTATTTTACATTTAAACAACAGAGGCCCAGGGAGGCTAAGCTACAGGCCTGAGTCAAGAGCCAGTTAGTGCCAGAATCAGTCTAAGAAACTGTGTTTTCTGAGATTCTTTTGTCAAACAAGGGCGTAGGAGTCACATGCTAGGGATGACAATATGGAACCTTATGGAAGTCTTTCTCTAGCCTATGATTTGCTGATAATCTCTCTTTTAAATGAGGAGGATATTAGGGATAAGAGAGCTAAGAGTGGAATGGACAGAGTGCTAGATTTTGGAGTCAAGAAGGCCTGAGTTTGAATCCTGCACCTTTACTAACCTATGTGGCCTTGGATAGTGACTTAACCTCCTGCAGCCTCAGTATAATCATCTGTAAAATAAAGATACTAGTACCTACACCTCACAGGTTTGTTGTGAAGAAAAAATGAAATTACGTATGTAAAGCACTTTGAAAACTTTAAAGCATTACATGCAACTTGGCTTTTTTTTTTTTTAATTGGAGGGCCAGGATAAAGTCAGAGTGGAGAGTTAGAGATAAAAAGTACACAAAAGCAGTTTAAACTTGTAGATAAGATTAGGTGGGAATAACAGTAATACTGATCAATTTTTTTCCTTCTTTCCCTACTTTGGAGAGATTCCTGGTCCTTATGGCTCATATTTGCTTCAAATGAAGAGCTACTATTACAGGAGAACAGCTAATTTCAAATCCAGCCTCAGATGTTGAACAGCTGGATGATCCTGGGAAAATTACTAAACCTCTGACTGCCTCAGTTTACTCATCTGCAAAACAAAAACAATAATATCATCCACCTTCGAGGACTGTTTTAAGGAGCAAATGAGATATCTGTAAGGTATTTAGCAGTGTCTGACACATACGGCTCCATATAAATGCTAGCCATTGTCACTATTATTAAAATACATACATACACACACATATACACTCTTATAAATAAGGAGAGTAATAAAACATATTGACCCAAATACAAGGTCTATTAGAAAATTAGAAGGCAAGATGAGCTAAGATCCAGAATATAAAACCTCCAGGAAAAGTGGGATAGAAGTTACAATTCTAACTTATAAGCCAATGCTGAATGACTTTCCTAACTAGATGCTGGGGCAGAAAATTCTATCTACGATGGATGGGTGGTTGTCACATGATGTTAATGCAAGCTATGCTAATCAGCTATTAAAAACTTTACCAAAAAAACCACAAAGTCTGAGAAAAATTCTAGCCCTTGTACTAAAAGACTGCCTCATTTACAAATTTTTCAAATAAATGTATTCAGTTACTAAAAGTTCTATGATTAATAATTTATTAATCTGGAAATTTAAATTCAATTGACTGGCACATCGCACATCTCAATATTTGCTGATTCAAATTAAAATGTATATGGAATTTGAATCTAAAACTTTACAATGCCACAATGAGGACAACAAATAAGTCTTTAAATATTAAAATATAAAATAATTTCTTTACTCAAAGCAGCAGTTAAGCAACAGCTTAATTTTTTTTTTAAAAGAATGGTAATAGGACATTAATGATACCTTGGTGAACTGCTACCCTTAAAACATAGGGATATATAATCAGAGTTTTTTTCCAAGTATTAAAAAAAATTTTTTTTTACTATCTTCCAGCTGTAGTATCAATGCTAAAAGTAATGATAGTCACCCACCTCAATTGCAATACAGAAAAGACAATTTAAAGTACACATAATTACTGGAAACAAACTAATCAAAACATTTTTCAGTTATTTAAAATTTTACTTTCTAATTAAAAATAAATTCTATTACTTGAATGGTCAAGAAAATACTATAGGCTTGAAAGTCAGTGCATTTTTGTAAAGAAATCTTACGCAGAGGATATTTTGCCTTAACTTTTAGAGAGGGCAAACAAAAAACCTCAACCAATACTCATAATAGGAAAAAAATTCTTTATTTCTTTTATTTAGAAAATGATGTACATTCCTCTCTGTACTCTATTCTTGACTCTCTAGACTTCTTTCTCTACCATAACCCAGCAGCCTTCTTATTGTGGAAGATCACTCCAACCCTGGAGCCCTTTGTTCCAATTAGGCAGTTCTTTCCTGAATCTCCATTTAAAAGAAATCCCCAGTCCAGCTACATTTACTCATTCATCCTTCTCAAGACTTCGTTTTCCACCATGTCCCCATGTAGGTACTCTTTTTATGTATAAAACTTCCTTTTAAGTACTGTCTTCTCCCAAGTAACAGTAAGGTCAGGAATTGAATTCGCTTATAGTTCCAGCACAGAGAACACTATCTGGCAAATATAAAGTGTTTAATAAATGATTGCTGTTATTATGCATTATGTAAAATGTAGCTACATAACTGTAAACAATGTACACACGACTGCTAACTAGAGAAAGTTACCCAAATATATTTAAGACAAAGAGGTTTTATTCAAGTCCAAGTGTCAGAAACTTTTTAGTCAGTAATTTTTCCAGTTTTTAACATAACTATGAAAATTCTTAAATGATCTAAGAAACTGAAGATGCACGCATGCACATGTACGCACACACACACAACATTATACCCTGAGAGTAGTCTCTAAACTTAAAGTACTTACGTTTTGAAATTCAAGTAACAACGTTCTAATATAGTAGTCTGTCCTAGCTTGTTCAGCTTCCTAAATGAAAGGAAACAACTGTGAGGTACTATCGCCACTGAATCACGGTAGATGTTAAAAGAACAGGAAGATGGGCAGAGGAAAGGGAATGATACTACTTGACAGTATGAAATTCAGATCAAACAGAATTATTCTAAATTGTCCATTAGTAGTTTTGACTAGAATTCTCTCTATGGACAGAGTCTGCAGTGCCTAAAGGAACAATTACCATCAATATCCGACAAAGTAGAAACTAAAGTAAAGAAAACCCAGCCTCTAATACTTTCCTTGAGTATGCCATTTGTTCTACTACCATCCCAAAGTTTATAAGAGTTCCTTTTTATTATAACACCTTTACAGGAGGACAAAAGGTTGGAAAACAAATCTCTAAGTTTCAGTTAAGAAGGTATCATCTTTCTTCATTTAAATTAAATTATATCAACAATACGCTCTTTTCTAGAACTTCATATAATCAGCATCCATTTTCCTTTTTATTCCCATACACTCTGAAATTCAAACAATTATTTTCTTGTGTTATACTAAATAATGCTAATATGCCTTGTTTTCAATTAATAAGATTCATGTATCAGTTCATTATCATCAAAGTGCATGTATTAGAAAAGGAATTCCAGATGTTTCTTGATTTAGAAAGGACTACATAAAATTATAATGTTTTTTATCATTATAATAGGAATACATTTACCACTAACTTGTAACTTATTACCTGTGACACTGTGGCAAAAATTACTCTGACCTCTCCAGGCCTCATTATCCTCATCTGTAAAATGAGGGGATTGGACTAAAAGACCTCTGAGATCCTTTTCAGTTCTAAACCTAGGATCCTATGTGAAAACAGCTGGCTTTATATATGAGTATTTGGTTTAGTATATACACATATTCATACCAAGCACTTATTAAAAGCAATATGACAAAAACTAAGGCAAGTTAAAAAGACTGTAAACAACATAAGGAGTACAAGGGCTCAATAATTTACATCACTGATTTTGTTATTAAAGACTGCTGTTCTATTCATGAAAGCAGGTCTCAGAGTCAGGAAGACCCAGACTAAAGTTCCACCTCTGTAACATAGAGGTTGTAAGATCCTGGGCAAAATCACTTAACCCCTCAGCGCCCTGGGCAATTCTCCAAGATTATAAACCACAGAGCATCTACTGAAGGGCATTAGCAGAAGACATTTTCTCACCATAAGTTCGCTATACTAGTGACATTACAAGACCTAACCGTAAAGGTAAGAACAGTTAATTAATGTAGATACTTACACAAGAAATTTGAAACGGTGCAAATGTTAGAGAATCTTCCCCATACAAAGGCCAGTAACGTTCACATTTTTTCTGTTGGCGAAAGAAAATTATTCAAAATAAGTTACTTATAAGTAAAGCTCCTCTTAAATATCTAAGCTCTCTTAGTAACAGCCAACTTACTACTCATGAAAGTATAAACACCACCAATTTCCAACTTTTTACTCAGCTTCCAGTCCGCATTCAAATGTTTCAATATGATGAAGGCTATTATCTACATGGCCCCAAGATCTGGAGACAGCTGGTCCTATTCTATTATACAGAGTTGGATTGATTATAAGTTTCAACTCATTAACTTAAAGCAGATCAGGAGATATAGATACTCATGCTTTCCCCATTTTATTTTTTATCCACAGCCTTCCAAGATAATTAATCATATTATATAATGCTTTAAGATTTGCAAAGAGGTTGCTTCCCAACAGCTCTATGAGATAGTAGCACAAGTATTACTGTCCTCATTTATATAGGTAAGAACTGTGAAGTCCTGTTAAAAGACTTACCCTATTATTTTACCCACGCAGGAAAAGTCTAAGATAGGCTGCACAGTCAATTAGTCTAATTCTAACATTCTATTCAATATACTCCTCAAATAAAAGCCATATCCTCCAATCTCCCAAAATATATTCCTCGGCCTTATGATTCTCTTCAGCAGTTTGATCAACAGGAAAACCAGAAAGGAACAGGAGGGTAAGGGTGTCTGTAAGAAAACTGCTCTATTTTTTTTCCTCTTATATCCTAGATTACGACAGCCTAATATTTCTTTTATTATAGATCCCAAACATTCTCTACTTCCCAACTTAATGAAATCCATTTGATATTCAAAACACATTCCCCTCCCCCCCCATAGGCCAAAATGCTTTAACTCATTTCCAACTAATTTTTTTTAAATAGGCAGTTGACAGTTTTGAAAAGTCACCAGAGGCAGCCAGGTGGTACACTGGAAAGAGTACTCTGGCCCTAGTGTGAGGAGGACCCAAGCTCAAATCAAGCCTCAATTTATTAGCTATGTGATCCTGAACAAGTGACTTATCCCTGATGGCCTCCAAAAAAAAAAAAAAAAGAGGAAGAAAGAAAGAAAAAAAAAAGAAAAAAAAAGAAAATCCTCACCCACCCAAAACTAAAAAGATTATTAATAACATGTTGTCTCCCTAGGCTGACTCAACATCTCCTACTGAGTTAATTCAGTGCCTAGCAGATAGTAGGAGCTATGAAAATGTTTATTCCCTTTCCTTCCCCTTGTCCAGCTTATTTGTGGTGTTCTCTACTTGTCTGATTTTTAAAAAAAAAGGCAGCAAGCTGTAATCAATAAGCAGGAGACTTAGGTTCAAGCCCCAATTTAACCAGAGCCTGGAAAAATTCTAGGACATACAAAAAGGGATGACCAATGAACATCTAGACAATGAAATAGCAACCACAAAAACTTAGCATGGCATCCAAGAATAAGTCCTATTAGGCTAACCACATTTACTTCTTTTTTTGAAAGGTTTATTAATTAGCAGATAAGGTGAATGTCACAGACATTGTGTCAAATGCTGTGGTGAAATTTAGGTAAAGTCACACTATTTTAGTGGAAAAGATGCAAAGAAATGAGCTACAGTACAGCATTATTCGAGTGGAATCAAAACTTGTTGGATGACCTGACCCAAAGAATAATCATTAATGGGTTAATAGCAACATGAAAGTCTCTAACTGAAAGCCTCATGGACCTGTCCTTGATTCTATTCTGTTTAACAATCATAGGCTAAACATATATTTACACAGATCATACTGTTTATGAAATCTGTGAATAGCACAAAGCTGAGAGAAACAGGTAACATGCTGGAAAACAAGATATAAAAAGACTGACAGACTTAAGAGTGTTCTTCCAAATTAAGTTAAGATGAACTTCACTACAGACAAATGTTAAAGGTGTATACACCTGGAGTCAAAAACTCAACTTCATAAAATACAAGATGGTGGAGGTATAGCTACATAGCAGTCCATCTGAAAAAGATCTGGGATTCTGGTGGGTTAGAAGATTAATGATTCAACAATGTAATATGAAGAAAACCAACATTATGGCCTTGCTTAGCCAATAGAACGTATGTTTAAGGACATGGACTGGCTATTTTATGTACTTTTTTACTCCCAAAACTTAATACCATGACTTGAAACTCAATGAGCTTAGTTTAATATTTTTAAAAATTCATTTCAAATACCGAGAGATTTATAAATTAGTTCAGTCATAAAAATTAAAGCACACAATTGGGAGAACACATTCTCCTAAAACTGAGCCAGTCAATTGGAATCATTTGGGAGGGCAGAGCTTTTCGTGTCATTCATGATCACTGAATATGGGAGGTGCATTTTAAAAGCCAATAAAAGGAGAAATGGTTCATTTATGATCGTTATATCTAAACTCTTCAGTGATCACATGGTTTAAAATGGAACCACTATGAACCTGAGCAAAAACTTTAAATGGAAGTGGTAACAGAATAGTTTTCGTATTTTTATGTCCTTCCTTTGGTGTCAATACTGACAAATATTCAAATAGGCAAATGGCAGTAGAAAATTTGGAGATAAAGTCGAGTACCATAAAGAACTAAGTGCCAACTATGTGCCAGGCATGGTGCTAAGCATGGAGATACAAAGGCAAATCCCTGCTGTCAAGGAGCTCACAGTTTAATGGGTGAGATAAACAGGAGACAATCTCAGATGCAAGGTATTAGCATTTAAGGAGATCAGACATAGTTTCTTGCAGAAAGTGGAATTTTTTATTTTTAAGAAGGTGGAATTTTTAGCTGGGCTCTAAAGGAAGTCAGGGAATTCAAAAGGCAGATGAGGCATCAGTAAAAATGCAGTCAGGAGAGTGTTTTGTCCAAGGAACATCAAGAAGGCCAATATTACTGGATCACAAATGACCTGGAAAGAGTAAAGTGTGATAAGACTGGGAAGGCTAGAAAGAGCTTTAAAAGCCAAACAAACGCTGTTTTACTTTTGACTCTGGATATATGGAGCCACTGGAGTCTACTGAAAAGCATGAGTCAGGAGGGGGCAGTGACACAGTCAGACCTATGCTTTAGGAAGACCAATTTGACAGCTAGGTAGAAGGATGACCTGGAGTGAGAAAAGACTTGAAGCAAAGAGACCAGCCAAAGAGCTACTGCAACAGTCTAGGCTTGAGGTGATAAGGGCCTGTATCAGGGTGGGTACAGTGTCAAAAGGACAGAAGGGAGCATATAAACCAGAGATGAATCCACAGAATACACATATATGCAACTGCTAAATGACTTATCTCACTTCCAAGAGTTAAGGAAAACCTTTCCGTCTAACTTGCTTAACACAAACCAACTTTTATTAGACTCAAGACATAAGATTCCCTGATAAAGTCAAATGCACTGGGTCCCTCCCCTCTCAGTAAGCCTCTTAACAGAGTGATTTGTATTTTAACATCTTCAATCACTGAATGCTTTTTTTACTCACTTTCCCTAATATTCAATATTTTATAACCTCTTGCAGCAGCCCAATTTTCAGCATACATAGTACAAATTAACATCTCTACCAAAAGGATTACTGGGAAAAAATCTTAAAGACTAAATGAAAATCTTTCAGTTTTCTTCATTTCTTAGCCATGGGTATGGTATAGAAACCAGGCCCAAGCAAACCTGACCCCCAGTGTCTTTCTATACTAACTGGACAACCTCAAAACACCTTTGTCGTCTAGGCAAAGATCTAGCCATGATTTATTTCTTCGGTACCTAGCTATCTTCTCAGAAAGTAGCCTCTGTTGTATGTGTAAGGCCCTCCCATTTAATCTTTATAAAAGTGAAGCATCACCCTATAATCTGCCTGTCATACAACTTTTTTTCCCACACACCAAAAGTGACCCATTCATATAGATTCAATTTTTAAAACGTATTCCCTGAAAATAGCCCACTGTAATCTGGGCCTGAGGTCCATGCTGCCAGACTATAGTGTAGGTAAGATTATATCATACTAAAGTCCTCCTGACGCTTCTAGGAAAAAAACCATCCTGGGAATGGTAGAGAAGATATGACTGCATTAGATTCAAATAGCAATTTCTGCATAATAGGTGAACGAAGATATAGTGAAATTTAAGTATCACCTTTAACACTAATGTGATTAAGTGGGCCACACTACAAAAAGTATTAATTAGTTTACATACCCTTCCCATTTCAAATTCTCGACAAGCCATTACAATGATCTTTAAAAAAAAAAGAGCATATATATCAATTAAAAGCACAATTTTACTCATACAGAAAAGCATAAATTTGGGACATTTTCTTCTCCCTCTGCAAGTATTCAACTGATATATTTTAAATATGCACAGACTACTAAATTTAACTTTATAAAAAAACTATCAAAATCAAACCTTAGTAACAATTCCATTTATTTGAATAATTTTGAACAAATTAAAATACTCTAAATAGCCCTTCCTATTATTAGTGATATAGGAAAAACTGATTTCTTCTAAAACATAATCTATGAAAATAAGTCTTAAACTGCTAACTAATCTAAAACTATTATTAGAAACAAATGCACCAAGAGATGTGTGAGGAATATAGTAAATTTAGCTACAGATCAAAACAGCAATAATAAACTGTGTAGTTTTATCTAATTTTAAGGTAATTTTTAAGAATTCTTTCTTTTTTACACTATTCTAAAATAATGCTTTTAGATTAGATATGGTTATCCAAGCACCAACAACATTAAACATTTTAAATAATTTTCACAGAATTTTCTAAAATTAGAAAGTATGACTATTACATTTCTCACATTATTAAATTCTTTCCTATGAAAAACATGAAAAGAAAATAAACAATAATGACTGGAAGTATCTCAAATTTCAGCAAGCATTAGAAAAATAATTGAAGCTTTAAATGTCTTAATAAACCTGTTATTTAAAGTCAAATTTTAATGTAATATAGCAAAAGTACACGAGAATAAGAAAAAAAAATTATAATCTCTACATTTGGAGAAACATGATAATCACAAAAAGGGATCTCTGAAGCGGTCTTAGTTTCACATAACTCTCACCATTAATTATTGTAACAGATTTGGAAACAAATTACTTACTACAACATTGTATTCCCATATCATCCTCCAAAAATCTATAACTGTATTTGCTAATGGTCCTTGGGTTGCAACATATGCTTTTGGCCCATAGACTCCCTAAAAAAAAGTAAAAAGCAAAATTCACATGCAAAGGAATATTAATACCTTCATTTCTAGATGTCAAACATGACTCCCACTTGTAATGTATTTTCAAAATGTTTTCTCATGCTGACAGCATGTCATCATTCTAAAACATGTCATTAAACATTCACGTATGTAACAGATAACAGAACCTCAAAGTTCATGTAACCATCACCCTTATTTTATATGAAGGGCAAGAGGCTTAGGCTTAGTGTGATAAAACAACTTTTATAACATGGGACTGAATGGTCCACTTGATGGCCTCTAAGATCTTCTCCATGTCAACACCCAATTCTTAACTCATTTTAGTCCTTCTATCAGGTTAAAGGAATCAACAAAGAATATGATAAAAGGACACAAGCAAAGGTGGACCAACTGACAAACAATATTTTTATGTTCAACTTCAAATGGAGTATTTTTTTAAATATGCCAGAAATTATTTAAAAAACTAATTTTATATATGCTGGCAGCAAGAATATGTAACAAAAAGTTTCTAAATCAAAACAGAATCCAACCCATCACTAAATTTTTTAAAAATTACTTATTTTAAATTAAGGTTTCCAGCTTAACCCTTAAAATTTCATCTTTAAAGAATTCCACTGAAAATAAAATGTCACTTGAAGTATTTCATATATTGATTTAAAGAATACTAGCATTTATAAATTATATAAAATACAAAATAGAGAAATGAAGATAAAACTACCGTGACCAAAGGAAGTTTTCTGCCCAGACCTGAAATTTCATTACTGTAAGGAACTACTGATAAGGAAATTCCTTTTATCAATGTAGATAGGCAACTACTTGCTGCTGTAGCTTCTTTCAGAGGTTAAAGGATTTGATCCTGGGTTACATTGATAGTTATGTGTCAGAAGTTAAGACTTAAACTCCAAACCTGGCTCTTTTATCTACTATGTAACACATCCTCTTTAAAAGAACCTGCGGTTCAGACAGCCATCACAAAACAAAATAGTTTTTCAAGCAGGCATATTTGATTATACTAAGCAAAGTCAATAATTCAAAGAAGCTCTAACTGCTTCTGTTATCTACTTCACAGGGTTCAGAAGACCAAACCAAAATACATGTGAAAGTGCTTCGCAAACCTTCGTGCAATGTAAATACAAGATATTATTATGTGTTAATACCTTAATATAAAATTATACCTAATAAAATAAAAATATAATCATACCTTAATAAAATTTGCATTGATGTAGTCTGAATCTTGGGAAGGAGTCTTTAGAGTCAGCTTAACTCGGCTGTGATCAACTATAAAAGAAAAGATTGCAGCAAATTATTTTCCATTTTATCTGGCAGTATTTTTGCAAACACAATTTGACCAAAATAAATGAAACAACTACATTAGTAGTCAAACAACAATGTAGCTATTCCCAGAATAATGGAATGATGAAAATGGGAATCCTGAAAAATACCATATTCCCAAAATGTATATTGGTAAGAAAAACTAAATAATTTAACAACCCAAATCATCCTGTTTTTATAACAGACCACTTAATATTTTTAATTAATGGAACCAAAAATTTAATAAAATCTAAGAAATTATAGTAAGATTAAATAAACCAGGAGGCAGTTAGGTGGGCTGTAAAAGCTGTGAAATGAAATGGAGAAGGAAATGCCAAACCACTCCAATACCTTTGACAAGAAAACCCCGAATAGGGCCACAAAGAGTTGGACACAACTGAAACGACTGAACAACAACAGATAAACCCCACTTACAGTCTAATAGTATAATACAGTCTAATAGTATAATAATTACTATTATATTAAAGTTGACTGTCAGCACATGCTTTATTTCAGTTTGGCCTAGTCAGCTAATAACATCTACTTACATAGTGCTCTAAAGCCTAAAAGGTTGTTTGAGATGGGAAAAATATAATTTTCAATTATTACTTCAATTTCTCCATGGTGGTGAATAGGATGTGGTAAACAGAAAACAAAAAAGATGGCCCTCCTCATTTATACAAAGTGCAACTTTACAGTGGTAACTTAGTATCTGGTTAGAAGTTAGCCATTAATACTATGTCATCACATAAATTCACTTTAAGGCAAATTATTAATTCATTCACAACCACAAATAAAGTTTTATCATTCTTTCTTACACAATGGCAGTAAGACACACCAGGGATAGAAAAAATGTTAGGGACAAAAAGTTTGCATGTTGTTAGTGGGTTCTTTAGGATAATATGCTGCAAAAACTTTTTTCTGTGACTTGAACCTGCAATTAAGAAATTACAATTTCACTGGGAAAAATTCACTAAAATTTTTATCTAGTGATTTCTGGAAAATGAAAATGCAAAATCCATGAAAGGTATGCCGACAAATAGAATGAAATGACCTGAAAAGAAATATAATTTTTTAATCAATCACTTCATCTTTTCACTGTTCTCAGGAAGGTTACATTTCCAGAAAGATCAATCTTCAGCTATTTTTCCATTAATTTCTTTGTTCATCTACCTCCTATAATGCCTCACCATTTTTATTTAAATGACTTTATCAAATAAATTGAACATCTTTCTGCTATTTCCCCCTTCAAAAGCCATAACCACATTTAATCTATTAACCATGAAAACTGACAAAATGTTGTGAATTTAGTAATGAATTATTCAGTTACTTCAAAGTTTACCCTTTATATCTTTAAGTGTAACTGCCTGCAAAGGCACCAATTAGGTCTTTTCTTCATTATATACTACATTAGCTCTGCAATCAAATCAAAAGCATGACACAGGTTAGATATTTTTCACCTGTTTATATCATATCCCTCAGTCCCTGCACAGTGTCCATTATATCAAGGAGACAGAGAAAAACAGCTGGTTTTCAGTGTCTTTCTGGTCCCTTCCATATTATTCCCCACATTTTCACATTCCCTCCCCTGAAGCATCCTACATATTTCGCTCATCTGCTTTCTCGGATTATTGGGATGACTAGACAAAAGGTGAGAATAGAGAGTAAGAATGGTTTTGTTTTTAAGGGCACAAAGATATTTTTATCAAAAACATAAAGACATCAGATTTTCAAGGGACACAATTTAGGCATAGAATCAAAATAAAGATTTTGAGCTCTCTCACCCTATTCATCTGTGAAATGAGGATAAAATTTGGAGACTATCTCATAATGTGAGAAAATCACTTTGTAAACTATAAAAGCAGAGCTATATAAACGTATTATCAAGACAAGTTTGATTTTAATCTGCCATTTCATTAATTTCTAAGAAAGCTGCCTGATCACTAAGAGATTAATTGGCTTTTATAAAGGTTACACACAACCAAGTATGTATCAGAAGCAGAACTTGAACTCAAGAGTCTTCTTGACTTTGAGCCAGATTATTCAATGCCACAATGCCTCAAGATGAAAAATATAATGCCCTGCAAAAAGGTTTCATAAACGTTTAAAAAATAAACTATATAAATATAACATAACATGAGATATGACTTGAGTTCACGTGAAAAATCATTTGGCTAACCCACAAGATTCATGAGTCAATACAGTATGATGCAGCTATTTAAAAAAATATTAATGCCAAGTATAATCAGAATATTAGTCTCATAAAACTAGCCATATATCCTGGATTACATAAATTAAGGCTGTTAGTTTTAACATGAGCAATGACAGCCAAGGTTGGTGTTCAGTGGAGTCATAAGGATAGCAAATAAAGTGTGCAACCAATATTCTACCAACATGAACTATTTAGCCAGGAGAAAAGATGACTTAAGAGGACACATTACTAGAATTTTCTTTAAACAATTAGACAAGTGTTCTGTCAAACATGCCAACTTATGTGCCTCTAGAAGGCTGAGATATATAGTAGTTAATAGAAGGTATATCCCTGCTCAATATAAGGAAAATATTCCCCCCTAACAATCGAGGGGTCTAATTATTTCCTTTTTACTCTTAAGTGTTAGGCATCAATAAAAACAGACAAACAGCTATATCTACCTATATAAAAATCAAGAGACTTTCTAGGAGGGAATTCCCATTTTCAGTGTGAAATTAAACTAGATAAATGAGTTTATATTCTATCAACTGAAAACACACATAAGAACAAAATGTATACAAATTAAACAGGGTGGGAGGGACAGGGGGGAGCAGTAGGGGAAGGGGCCAGAAAAAGCAGCATTTGTGAAGATGAGGAATGTTCTCATGTAGGAAGATGCTAAGTAACCTGAGTTTGAAAGAATCTAGGGATTCTATGATGTAAGTAGGGAATATATTCCAGTCATGTAGGACAGAATGGGGGAGGGAGAGGCACCATGAGGTGGATGAGGGAGACCAAAAGGGAGCAAACATTGACACTAATTATGGTTACACCACAGATTGCTTTTTTTTTGGGGGGGGGATGTTTGGTTTGATTTTGATTTTTGGAGGGGGAAGGCAGGGCAATTGGGGTTAAGTGATTTGCCCAAGGTTACATGGCTAGTAAGTGTTAATGTCTGAGGTCCAATTTAAACTCAGGTCCTCTTGAGTCCAGGGCCAGTGCTCTATTCACTGTACCACCTAGCTACCCCAATAACAGCTCTTTTTGTGGTAGGAAAAGGAAAACAAACTGAGGGGATGTTCATCAACTGGGGAATGGCTGACAAGGTGTATTATGTAACTGAAATGGAATATTATTGTACTGTAACAAATGATGAAGGTGATGATTTCGTAAAAAATCTAGAGAAGAATTCATATAAGCTGACACAAAGTGAAGTGAGAAAAACCACGAAAACACTATACACAGCAACAGCAATCCTGCAATGACAATTGAGTGTGAAAGACCTGGCTACTTTGATTAATACACTGATCCACAAAAATTCCAAAGGACTCATGCTGAAAACTGCTATCTACCTCCAGAGACAGAAATGAACTCTAGGGCCGACTGAAGCATATTTTTCTTATGTCCTTTACCCTTCCCCAATCACCAACATGATTAATGTGGAAATCAGATTTGCATGACTTCATATGTATAATGAGGCAGCTAGATGGCACAGTGGATGGAGTGCTAGGCTTGGAGTCTGGAAGACTCATTTTCCTGAATTCAAATCTGACCCCAGATGCTTACTAAGTATTTAACAATGTGCAAATCACTTAACCCTATTTGCCTGAGTTTTCTCATATTTGTAAATTGAACTGGAGGAGGAAATAGCAAACCACTCCAGTATTGCCTATTAAACCCCAAATAAGGCCATGAAGAGTTGGACAATACTGATAAACGACCGAATAATATGTATAATGAACATTTTGTTTCTTGTCTTTTTCTTGCTTTTTTGGAGGGGGAAGGTAGGGCAATTGGGGTTAAGTGACTTGCCCGAAGTTACATGGCTAGTAAGTGTTAAGTGTTTGAGGCCACATTTGAACTCAGGTCCTCCTGACTCCAGGACTGGTGCTCTATTCTCTGTGCCACCTAACTGCCCTGTTTCTTGTCTTTTCAATGGGAAAGGAAAGGGGTAAAGGGAGGGAGAGCATTTGGAACTGTAAATGAAATTGTTTTTAAATTAACACACACACACAAAAAAAATCCCCCCACCAAATAACACAGATGACATTTTTGAAATTACATATTACTACTGATTTTGGAGGACAGTTCATGACGTCAGATTGACTTTCAGGAGAAACAAGGCATGTTCAACAGCAATGTATTCCTACAAACTATGTATGGAAAAACAACAATTGGGGAAAAGCTTTTGTGCGGTCATTTCAGTGGTATTCAACTCTTCGTGACCCCCATTTGGAGTTTTCTTGACAGAGATACTGGAATGTTCTGCTACTTCCTTCACCAGCTCATTTAATAAATAAGGAAAGTGAGGAACATAGTGTTAAGTTACTCTATCCACCGCAACACCTACCTGCCCAAATGGAAATGGAAAATCCATTTCTCCTCAAATACCATTTTATTAAAAGTTTGTATTTAGAAAGCCTGCTAAAATTATTTTCACCACTAGATGGCAACAAGGTAAGGCAAAAGGCTAATTCTATTTATTATTTTCTGGGACCTACTGGAAAATGCCAAACGCTCTAAAACAAATATACAGGTCTTTATCAGCCGTAGTCAAAATTAGAAAAATGTGTAGTGACAAAATAGAGACTATTTACCTTTACTTCAAACCCATCGTGTCTACTAGGTGACTGTTTAAGTAAGCAAACCAATACGGGCCCAAGAGCTACAGCTTTAAGGAATACGGACCCTCAGAAAGTACCCTCTAAATTTGGTAGTAGCCATTTTCTGGAAGAAATACAAATAAGAGTGTGAGTTGGGAGACCGAGGCAGGGAGAAGAGAAGGAGGCAGAGAGGAGGGAAGAGGAGGGTGGGGAGTAGGGGTTAATTTTATAACACTGATGATGTTAAAAAACATTATAATCTGTACCTTTCTAGTGATCTGAATCATTAGAATTCAGCGAAGACAAAGTATATTGTACTGCTATATAAAACACAATGCAGTTGATTCCTGTGACAGTTTTACAGATTCGCTATCTTTTTTTATCTTTTCTCATCAACCACAAAGTTACTTGGAGAAGTATTTGATATTATATATAATCAAACAATATGGGGAAAAGAGATTATCTCTCCTTTACAAACTAATCCTTACAGACATAAACTAGCACTTCATCCACCAATATAACACAGATTATATCTGATGCCCCAGATATTCATTCAGATTTAAAAGTGACCTTTTAATGGGTTTCACCCCACCTCCCCCCAAAAAATGCAGGAATCTGCAAAAATATTCTCCTATTCACAGAATATATAAATCTAAACTATTTCCTCTCAAATCTCCAGTTGTTAAAGGAAAAAGATCAAGAATCTGAACAAAGGGCTATATATCCTATCTGAGGAAAAGGAAGTCCTGATAGAGTGGAATCACTAACATCTAGAATATTCCAAGGTTAAGTATTGACATTCCCAAATTTAGAAACAGAGGAATGATAGAAACTAACATGGCTTTGTATCGTGTGTGTGTGTGTGTGTGTGTGTGTGTGTGTGTGTGATCTCTGTGGGAAAGGAAGTTTGGGGCTATAGGTAATATAAGCTAGATCCAAAGAGTTTGGGTTTCGGAACTGTCACAGGAATTAACTGCAGTATGTTTTATATACCAATACAATATACTTTGTCTTGGCTGAATTCTAGTGATTCAGATCACTAGAAGGGTACATATTACAATGCTTAGTAACACCATTAAACTATGAAAAACAAAACTATCAATAACTATCTGGCAAACAGAAAATTCTAACAAAAAAGGCAATAGAAAAAAAAAACCCAAAGCATTCCATTTCTTTTAGTTCACCACCCCTCAGTTTATTTTAGATCCAGTCCAACCCCTATTTCTTTCTTATTCTAGACATAAATGTTTACTTGCATAGTTGTATTAAATGTTATAGGAAAATACCACAATCAAAAAATGAATTGAACTGAAGCTGATACGGTATAATGGACAAAACAAAGAAATTGTAATCTAGAAGCTGTGGGTTGAATTTATACAGCACTCCTTTACTGGTGCTTAGTATAGTGCCTGGCATATAATGGGAGCTTAATAAATGTTAACTGTATGGTCATAGATAAATCACTTAATTTTTATCTCTCAGAGTTACTGTGAGGCTCAAATAATATGTAAATTGCTTTTCAAACTTTAAACCACTGTCAGTTATACCAAATTAACAAATTTGTTTACAAATTCATTATACTTGAATTCATCATAAATAATAAAACAAATGTTACCAAAAACAGAATGTCACCAGAGAATTTGCTTTTCATAATGAGCTCCGTTTTCTTGAAAGTTGAAAATCAATGTAAACAACCTGGTCATATCACTGAATAAGTACTATTTCCAAATATTGGTTGTGTAATGCATTGAAGAAGTTAAAACTAATGTGACATACACTTATTAAGTATCCAGTATTCAAGTATAGTGAGGAAGCTGTGGTATACTGGAGAAAAAAGTGCCTTAAGGAAGGTCTTGATTCAAGTCTTGATACTAATGGTGATCCTGACCATATCATGACTACTTCTTAGCCCAGGCAACACTTCTAAGATGATAAAATGTAGAGAAATTGCTGATTTGCACTAGTTGAGGAAATTTCCTTATTGGAAGCACCTTATAACAATGAAATCGGAAGTATGGTCCAAAAAACTGAGAATAACATTAAGTACCCTTAGTGAACATATAAATTTCTTATTTTTACGGCTTGCTTGATTCATGTTAATAATCAGAAGGTTAAACAAAGTTCTCTCTATTGTTAAATCTTTCAAGGAAGCTTGTACAATTATGATACATGCACAGAAGGCATGTTTTTAAAAGGTCAACCCTTATACATTATGCTCTTCCAAACCAAATACTTTTTTAAACATCAAACTTGAAATTTAGTGTGTCAGATAGCATTAGAGGCAAAGTCTAAAACAATGAAGGATTCCTTATAAATGAATAGGGCCTCTAAATCACAAAAATATACATTAGAACTGAATTTAGAATAGAATTTTGATATTGTCTAGTCCAATGTCATAATTATATAGTTGAGCAAAATGACGCCCAGAGATGAAAGAGACTTTTCCAAATTTATACAAGTAAGTAAGCGGCAGATGGAATTTGAACCAACATCCTCAAATGCAATTCCAGGAATTCTTTCCACTGCACCATAAAGACATGTTACTTTTTTGCTGACCTTTTGCTAACTGCAGCAAGCCTTATCTAAATGAGATCCACAAACTGTAAACACCAAGTAGATGAAAAATGTTTAATGTCCACATTGACATAAAGTTCTAAGGATAACTCACAGCAATGATCAATGATCAAGTAACACACATATCTGATGATGAACCGAGTCCAGAATCAATCAAGTAACTTTGTTCATTACAAGTAGACTTTATTGATATTGGAAAACTAAGCAATGTCATGACTCCAGGTTTCCCTTTGTACGAAGTTCCTTTAAAAAAAAATTATCCATCTTTTTGGTGATGTTGTATGGCTGTAAGTGATGGTTTCTGAGTAATTCAAGTTGAAGGTCACCCAAAATAAAGGCATATGGTATGTGTGAAAAGACATAGCATTTTATCAACAGTTTGTGTGCCACACTGCTATTCCCTTAGTGTTAAAAGGTCTAGAGGCAGGTACCCAGCACAATGGACAGACCCTCTATGAAGGCTTTACAGGAAACCATGAACAAGAGTGGAATAGGATAAAAAGGTGTGGGTAACGCTTCCATTCTCATTATTTGAGCAAGTACCCTCACCGATATCAAATCAAATATTATATCAAATATTAAGTATGTGCAAAGTGTGTGCTAGGTCCTTAAGAGATACATAGAGAGAAGACAGTTCCTGCACTAAAAGTGCTCATAACTCCATACCAGAGATGAATATACAAAATAATCATGAATATAAAATAAATATAATGAACACAAGAAAGATACAAATGATACACTGAGACTTTTTAAGGACAGATGAATTCTGGGTGAAGTACAGAAAATGACAATTAACTGTAATATTAATAATAGCTAAAATTTATAGAGTACTTTACAAATATTACCTCATTTGATCCTAAAATCCTGAAGTAGGTGCTGCTAGTATCCCCATTTTCAGACGTAGAAAATGAGGTTACTGACTGTCCAAGGATCAGAGAACTATTCAATAAATGAGACAGGATTCAAATTGGGTCTCTCAACTCCCAAGGTCAGCACTTTATCTACTCTGCCATAATCTCCCAATGAAGAATAGGGACATTTCTTGATTAGGTATGGTATGTATAGAAGTCAAAACTGTGGGATATAGATTAGAGAAACTCAGTATTGTAGTTTGTCTAAAGTGAATGCTTCCCAAAGAGATTACAGAAGTGGGAAAAGGTCCCATATGTGCAAAAATATTTATTGCAGCTCTCTTTGTGGTTGCAAAAAACTGGAAATATAGGGGATGCCCATCAACTGGGGAATGGCTGAACAAGCTATGGTATATGAATGTAATGGAATACTATTGTGCTATAAGAAATGGGAAGGAGATGGACTTCATAATTACC
>CM053585.1:437461882-437521187 GCA_028646515.1 Pseudochirops corinnae
GATTGCACGCCACCATGGGGGGGGGGGTAATGGAGGGGAGAAAATCTGAAACTCAAGTGATTGTGGAACTGAATCTTGTAAATTAAAAGTAAATGAGTAAATAAAAAAAAAATTTTTTTTAAAAATCAAGTGAATGCTTTATTCAGGAGAGTAGAGTAAAAAGAAGTTACACAAGTAGATTAGTACCAGAATTTGGAAAGCCTTGAGGTCCAGGCAAAGGAATCTGGATTTCATTAGGCAAGACGAAGCCAATAAAAGTTTTTGATCAACAGATTATTCTTTCTTATCCATATATATGTCATTTAAAAAGTGATTGGAAGAATGAATGGGGAAGGAGAAAAACAAAGTGATGAGAATGAGCTACTACAAATAATTCAATCAAGACATGATCTGGACTGGGGAAGCAGGGGTGAACAAAGAGAACGTCAAGCTTTGGGTGACAGGTAAATGGGAGAATGGTGGTGCCATTAAGAGGAATAGGAAAATTCAGACAGAGGCATAATTTTAAGTAAAGGAAAGAAAATTGGTTTTTCTGTGCACTAAAATCTTTTTTCTAAAACCCTTTTTTCCAACAACTACCTGAGCATCAGTTCTTAACATGGGGCTTCTTGAACTTTAAAAAAAGAAATTCTGATATTCTCTTAACTACTTCAATATAACTGCTTTCCTTTATAATTCTATGTATTTTATCTAACGCACTAAACATTATTCTGGGAAAGTGTCCATAGATTTCAGACAGCTAAAGGGATCTATGACACAAAAAGTTTAAGAATCCCTGACCTACAGACAGGTTCATTGTCTTTCCAATCATCAATGCCTATTCCTCTCTAAAAGATAAAAACACTGTCCGTCTCCTTTTATTACTATAGCATTATCTCATAGGTTAGTAAGAACTAGGAGTAATCAGGTTACAGATATTGAATAGATTTCAGCATGAATGACTAAGACAACTGTATAAACAATTCTACTTTTAAAAACACCTTGTGGTCTTTCCAGAACACTTAAAAATTCAGTAAGATAAGCATTCTGTCCTAATGGATAGAATGGATAGTAGGTCCCCTATAAATATAATTAAAATTGTTTAGAAAAGCTAGATATACAGGTAGGAGCCAAGATGGAATAAAAGCACGAATTTGTCTGAGCTCCCACTCTAACCACCTCTAATATCTGTAAAATATGACTAAACAAATCTTAGAGCTACAGAATCCATGAAGTGACAGAGAAAAACAAATTTCCCGCTGAAGGCGGCCTGGAAGGCCAACAGGAAGGGTCTATCGCATCAAGCTAGGAGCCAAGTGCAGTCCCATGTGAGACTGCCTGGGCCCAGACCCAGGGTGGCCCCAGGCAGCAGCCCAGACTGGCCAAAGCAGACCTCAGGAGAGTGAATCACCAGGAGCTGTGGCAGTCTCCGCACTTCTCAACCCATAAACGCCAAAGAGAAAGAAAAAGGTCAATGGGGAACTGTGTTGGAACTGAGTAACAGAAAAGCTCAGTCCAGCCCCTGCCCCCACGGAGGTGGTGGAGGTGTGGCAGTTGTAGCTGCTGCCGCAAGGCTGCCTCCAGAGCATAGGATGACCAAGTGACCATTCAGAGGGTAATGACTCTTTCTTTGACCTGCTTGGATGTGGATCAGTCTTGGGTGGTGGTCTTGGGATGTGTGGCCAGTGTGGCAGAGCTTGGGGTGTCTGTAGAGAGGGCACCCTCCTCATAGCTCTGACAACATTTGCAAAAACCCCAGCAATTTGAGACACAACTCTCTTCACTCTGGAAGCAGAGTTGTACCATGGCAAAGAGCTCAAAAGTCAAGTAACTGGCTGGCAAGATGAATAAACAGAGAAAACGCAATCCAAACATAGAATCCTTTTTTGGGGACGAAAAGGATTAAAACATGGAACCAGAAGAATTCAACGAAACCAGAAGAATTCAACGAAGTCAAAACTCCTGTATCAAAAGCTTCCAAGAAAAATATGAACTCGTTACAGGTCATGGAGGAGCTCAAAAAGGATTTTGAAAATCAAGTAAGAGAAGTGGAGGAAAAACTGGGAAGAGAAATGAGAATGACATGAGAAAATCATCCTGCTAAAGGAGACCCAAAAAATACTGAAGAAAATAACACCTTAAAAAACAGACTAACTCAAATGGCAAAAGAGGCCCAAAAAACCAATAGGAGGAGAATGCCTTAAAAAGCCAAACTGACCAGATGGAAAAGGAAATTTCAAAAACTCATTGGGCATAGTGAATGGAGCACCAGCCCTGGAGTCAGGAGAACCTGAGTTGAAATCTGGCCTCAGACACTTAACACAAAACTAGCTGTATGACTCTGGGCAAGTCACTTAACCCCAATTGCCCTACCTTCTCCCCTCCAAAAAAGCAAAAAATAAAAAAAAATTAGATTGGAGCAAATGGAAGTTAATAACTTTATGAGAAATCAAGATACTAAACAGATCCAAACAAATGAAAAAATAGAAGGCAATGTGAAATATCTCACTGGAAAAACCACTGACCTGGAAAATAGATCCAGGAGAGATAATTTAAAAATTATTGGACTACCTGAAAGCCATGATCAAAAAAAGAACCTAGACAACACCTTTCAAGAAATTATCAAGCAAAATTTCCCTGATATTCTAGAACCAGAGGGTGAAATAGAAATTGAAAGAATTCACCAATCGCCTCTTGAAAAAGATCCTCAAAAGAAAACCGCTAGGAATATCATAGCCAAATTCCAGAGTTCCCAGGTCAAGGAGAAAATATTACAAGCTGTCAGGAAGAAACAATTTGAGTATTGTGTAAACACAATCAGCATTACACAAGATCTAGCAGCTTCTACAATAAGGGATTGAAGGGTTTGGAATATGATATTCCTGAGGTCAAAGGAACTAGGATTAAAACCAAGAATCACCTACCCAGCAGAACTGAGTATAATGCTTCAGGGAAAAATATGGTCATTCAATCAAACAGAGGACTTCCAAGTATTCTTGATGAAAAAACCAGAGCTGAACAGAAAATCTGACTTTCAAATACAAGAAGCAAAAGAAGCATGAGAAGATAAACAGGAAAGAGAAATCACAAGGAACTTATTAAAGTTGAACTATTTACATTCCTACATAGAAAAATGATAACTGTAATTCACAAGACTTTTCCCAGTATGAGGATAGCTAAAGGAAATATATGTGTGTATATATGCACACACACAAATGTTTGTGTACACATATGTGTGTACATATATGTATACACACATATATGTATGTATAGGAGGGCATATGTATGTAAATACGTATGTGAGTGTGTGTATATGTTTGTATATGTACACATAGACAGTGGGCACAGCATTAGTTGAACAGGAAGGGATGATAGCTAAAAAATAAAATTAAGAGGCAAGAGAGGAATACAATGAGAGAAGGAGAAAGGGAGAGATAGAATAGGGTAAATTATCTCATAAAAAAGAGGCAAGAGAAAACTGTTACAATAGAGGGGAAGAGCAGGAAAGTGAAAAGGAATGGGTCAACCCTACTCTCATTGAATTTGGCTTAAGGAGGGAATAACATATACACTCATTTGGCTATCTTAGCCTACAGGAAAGTAGGAGAGAAGGGGATAAGAGGGGGGATGACAGAAGGGAGGGCAGATTAGGGGAGACGGTAGTTAGAAGCACACACTTCTGAAAAGGGACAGGATCAAAGTAGAAAACAGAGTAAGTGGGGGGCAGGTAGGATGGAGGGAAATATAGTCTTTCACAATTTAACTACTATGGAAACATTTTGCATAACGACACATGTACAGCCTATATTGAATTGCTTATCTTCCCAGTGGGGGTGGGTGAGGAGGGAAGAAGGGAAAGAATCTGGAAATCAAAGTTTTAAAAACAAATGTTAAAAAAAAATGTTTTTTACATTCAACTAGGAAATAAGATATACAGGCAATGGGGTATAGAAATCTATCTTGCCCTACTAGAAAGTTAGAGGAGGAATGGGGGAAGATAAAAGAGAGAGCAGACTGGGGGAAGGGGTATTCAGTAGGCTTGATATCTTGGGATAAGGGGTAGGGGAAAGACGGGGAGAAAATTTGTAACTCAAAATCTTGTGGATAAAAAAATTTTTTAAATAGATTTTCATTGAAAAAAAAAGGCTAGATATACATAAAAAATGGGGCTAATACCAAGGTTGCACTATTCTCTAGATTTCAGCTATTTTTCCCCACTTTTTAATCTGTTCATATTATCTAATATGTATGCATCCATAACTCCATAGTTATGTGTCTTTGCAAGGTATTTGCCATCCATTCTATTTTTTATATCTAGTTTAAAAGACAAAAACAAAAAACAAACTAAAAAAACCTGATAAATCCTTGAAATACTTCAATCTACTTGATCCTAGACCATGTTACTGGAAGAGTAAAAAAACTGAAAAAGTCAGAGAAATTTTTTTTTTATAAGAATTGCTGGCTTTGGCATGGGATATCCATGCAAGCAAACTGCTTCTCTCAACACAGATCAGCAACCTGCCCTGCAATTAATTTATTATGATTTGCCTGAGACATTGATTAGTTAAGTAAGGTACCAGTGGTCACATAGCTAGTATGTGTCAGATGTAGAGCTTGAAACCAATTTCCTAGCTAAGAGGTCAACTGTCTATCATCCATGCCATACCATAAATTGTACTTACTCTAGGTAAATTGTTTCCTAGTTCTTAGATATCATTCTAGTGGTAAATGTATGAGTAAAAATTTATTATAGTATTTCACTAAGAAACTTAATAAAAAAACTGGAAAGCCATGCAGATTACACCAAATTATGGCTATACCACATAACCTGCTCTCCATTATTCAAGCCTACAAAGAAAAAACAGAAAATAATTTGAAAATCTTTTCTATTTGGCTTTGGAGGGTAAGGTTCAAAGATCCACTGTGAAATATATTCAGAAATGTTTCTACTCTCAACCTCTTACTACTCCAACCTAACAATGAAGACTAAAATACAGTTGTGAAGCACTAGCAATCTTGGAGACACCATGAATAAGAAAAAAATAAGCCAGTAATTTGCAAAAGACTACCCTACAAAATAAGAGAAATACCTACTATCTTCTACATCTCCAAAGTTTATTTTTGAAAAATTTAAAATATACTTTACTTCTCTAACTGGAGGGCCTCTAAAGAATTTCACAAAAGAATTTTCCCACTAAAACTTTAGTTTTTAGCTTTTTAAAAATTTAGTATCAGGCCAGAAAAAAGGAACCTGTATGTACAAAAATATTCATAACAGTTCTTTTCATGGTGGTAAAGAATAGGAAATTTAGGAGATGTCCATCAACTGGGGAATGGCTGATCATGTTATGTTATATGACTGTGGTGGAACAGTATTGTTCTTTAAGACATAATGAGCAGGATGGTCTCAGAAAAACCTGGAAGACTTTCATGAACTGATACAAAGCAAAATGAGCAGAACTAAGAACACTGTACATAGTAACAGAAACATTGTAATGATAATCAGTTGAGAAAGACTTAGTTACTCTGATCAAGATAATGATCCATGTCAATTCCAAAGGACCAACAATAAAAATTGCAATCCAACTCCAAAGACAATTGATGATCTCTAACTGCACCCTTTTTACACTTTCTCGATGTCTTGAATTTTATTGTTTGTTTTTTGTTAACAACATGACTAACAGGGAAAAATGTTTCGCATGACTTCACATGTATAACTGATATACTGTTTGCTTTCTCATAGGGGGGATAGGAGAGAATTTAGAAACCAAAATTAAGAAATCAATGTTAAAAATACATAAATAAACTTTAAAAGAAATTTATTATCAGGCAAAAATTATTTTGTAAACAAAGACTAAAGAATAAATTTTAAAAGCATATTAACAAATTTAAGCAACATTTCAGTTTGGTGTAACTGTCCTAACACTGCACTTCTAAGACAAAAGCTTGAATATTTATCTAATCTAGTCATTCTAAAACAACAGAAAAAGAAAATTAGTAAGGCCACAAAAATAAGTAACACTTCTATTTGTTTTGGCAAAAGATAATTCAAACTTACATGGTAATATGTCTTTGTATCTGTTCTTTTTAACATTTTCTTCTTTTTCTCCAGTGGCTGTTGGATAAATTTTTTCTGTTCTATATTTGGTGGATAATCGTCTTAGTCGCTGGGAAAAAAAAAACAACACAACATTTAGTCAAATATCTTCATAATTTGAAATATGTAATGCATTTAGAAAATTATTTACTAAAGTTCTACAGGGTTGTTGCAGAGCTGGATGCTAACAAAAATTTATGACATTTTCCCAAATGCTTCTAAATTCAAATTATTCTTTTCACCCTTTCCCACCTTCAAAGAGCTCACAGTTCTCAAAGTAAATCTAATTTTATGATACAAAAGGGATTTAAAATTTTCCCTACAAAACTCTAAAATGAGATAAGACGTTCAAAAATAAATCACGATCAGATTTGAATTTTCCCTATGCAAGATATAAAGATGCAAAATACACACAAGAGCTTCCAGGATGTATAACCAGAAAAAGAGACTGGCAGGTTGTACAGCTAGAGTGAAGGATTATAGATCGACAGTGAGGGGCATGATGATATTCATAAAAACATGAAGAGTATTCCTTGACTTTTCCACTCTGTTTCACCCTACATTTGCTATCAGTCTTACTGATACTTTCACAACATTTCTTGAACCTGTCCCCCTTCTTCCATCATTTATTGCCTCATCTATTTTAACAGCCTACCAAGGTCTTCCTGTTTCCTGTCTCTCCCATCTTTAATCACAATTACCAAACTGATGCTCCTAAAACAAAGATATGACTCTGTCACTACTCTTTTAATATTTTTTTCCAGTGGCTCCCAATTACCTCTTCAACCCAGCATTTCAAGTCTTCCATAATCTGTCTCCCGTTTTGTATTGTTTGCCTCATGCACAGTGTCAATATTTGTCAAAGCAGACTACCGGGTATTGCTCACGAAAGATACTACATTTTCACCTTCTATGCCTTTTGCCCCATATCTGAAATGAACTACATTCTCACTTGTGCCTCTTAGAATCCTAGCTTTATTCAAAGGACAGCTTCATTACTTCCTATACAAGGCCTTTTGTGATCCTGTTAAGTTGGAAGCAATCTCTCCTCCCCTGAAATTACTTTCTGTCTCCTTGTACAGGTTACCGTCAGTAATAATGTAAACCCCAGGAAGGCAGGAAGCATTCCCATCTTAGTCTCTGCACCCTGGTTCTATAGGCAATGCCTAGCACAGTACTCTGCACATCAAGGACCTTAAAAACGAACTTATTAACACTAGATTACTGAAGATTTTTATGGAAAGACACTGACAAGATGGGACAGCATGATATATCATTGGAAAAAAAAAATCCTCCCGTTCATATTATGGATCCAAAGTAACATAAGTATTTTCTACACCACTCAGCATAGTACACCTAACACACTTAAGAAATAAATGCTGAGTGACTTATGATTCCATTTTTCCAAAGTATGACAGTGTACAGGAAGTTGGGGGATGGTTATGCAAATGGAATGACATGTCATTTTTTTATACTCAGTAAGAGTTGGAATCACAACATTTTTCAAACTCAGTAGTACAGGTTTACAGTGTGTTTTCCTCAAAATAATTTTGTAAGGCTGTTGTACAAATATTACCTTCTTTTTTTATATGGTGACAAAGAAATTCCCTGAGTTTCAGTGAAATTATTACTTATTCAACAGTAGTGCTCAAAATTGTAACTAAAATGTAATTCTTCTATATTTAGTTCAGTGTTCTATTTCCAACACTAAACTGAAAATTCTATGTACAACTTACTTAATTCTCATGAACTACTATTTGTCTTCAGTATCCCCAAAATGCTTTCAATTAAAAACAAAACAAAATCTTACTTACCCCTATCTAAAGGACAGGATTTACTTCTTAAATCCTTTAAATAATGAAAATTACTTAAAAGGCACTATGAAAAAAATGCACCCTTTCATATCTCTTATGAATGCCTGACAAAGACCAATTCTGCTTATTCACTGTACTACAGAAGCAGTTTGTGGGTTAGTGACAAACCCTTGCCACATACGGCAGTAGGGATGTTCTTTGAGCTAGAATACTTCTGGTCTGTCACTAATAAGACTTCCTGCTTTCAGCAGCAGTAAAAAGTCAGCATTGTAAATTGCTGAAATTCTACTCAACTATATCTCTGAAATTCAATTACATTCAATTCCTACTTTCTTTTCTATTTGAAGATATATTGAAAATACTCTGATTTTTAAAAAAAATTAAATTTAGTTGATGCCAGGAAGTAAGACTACAACTTAACTTTTTTTAGCCATTCTTTCTTCTCTTTGGTATATAAATATAAATAACAAAGAATGTCCAATAATTTCACACAAAGAATGCAAATAAGTGGTTATTTGCAAACCACAGTAATTTAATACATTGTATTTCGTGTCTCTCTTCATTGTACTTAGCATACATGATTTTCACTACCTTGCAAAATGCCATTTGCCTGAAAAATTGTCTATCCTGGACAAATGGTAAAGAAAAATCTTCACTTTAATACAATCCCTCATTTTAATAACTGCTTCTGTAGGGGGCAGGTTAGTTCTTTCGCTCCTCACCACCTCTGAAAATTGCATGATGGTAACTGTTAAGATTCTACCTACTCAAAAAAATGTTTCAAGGACAGAAACATCCCTTTACTGATTTTCTTTCTTTCCTTCAACTCACCATATGAATGGAGAAAAAAAGCCAACAGATACATAAACTCAGATGTGAAATGAATGCCATCTGCTAGGCTGTCGAGAGATTTTTCTGGACTTACCCCCCCCACCCCTGTCCAAAGAATACAATCATATTTTTAAAATTAATAAGATGGAAAACCTAACTATCATCTTGAACTGAATGGCAATAAGGCCAACGTGAAATTTCCCACATTTATGATCTCCTATGGTAACACAGTTCTCCAAACACACTAATGTAAACATTATTTACAGAAAATGTCCAAAAGGAAAACAGAAAAACACCAACATACAAATTCATGATTTAATTCAAAAATATTTGCAGTAATTTATTATTTGTACTAAATTATTATTTCTACACCCTCTTTGCCTTCTTACAAAAAGATACATCATTTCTGAAATTTATTTCTTCCATCAACATTTTTTGGAATTTTATGGAAGAATATTTTTTTAAAAGGGTGAGAAGGGGAGAACAATAACAGAAAACATTCTCAAAAAAAAAAAAGGAAACCTAGCAATGTTACTGAAAGAGGAAAAAATGCCCAATATATCTTATCATGCCTCACCTCTCCCCTCCTACTGTTGCCCAATAGCACTTAACGGGCAAAGTAAAAGTTCTTAGAAACTCAAGTGTTTCATGTGTATAATAGGAAAGTTAATACTTGCTCCACCTACCTTCAACAAGACTGTTTTAAGAAAAGTGCTATAAAACTTTTAATTCATCAGTCAACAAAAGTTTATTAGGCATCTAAATATTTGGTCCCTCCTAATTCTAAAATTTTATGATTCTGTGAAGTTTCTTTGAAATGAGGTTAATGTGTGCAAAGATGTACTATAATCCTTAAAATTCTACATGCATGTGATCTGTTAGAATATAATCTAGCTGATTATATTCTATAATCCAGGGCCAGGGCTATTTCATTTATATCTTTGTATTATCAGCATCTAGCACTGGCAAACTCTACGTACCTAAACATTTACTGAATTTTGTTTTAAAGCATAAACACTATGGCATTAGCTAGGCACTGGAGATACAAAGGCAGAAATAAAATAATGCTCTTTTTCATTTAGGAGTTTATATTTTATTGGGGGGGAATGCACATATATAAATATGCTAAATATATATACATGGCAGTTTTGGAAAAGGGCTTGGGGGAGGGCACAGGAAAGGCTTCATGTGCTTTAATCTAGTCTTGAAGGAAGGGATTCTGTGAAAAGGGAGGGCACAGTAGAGAGAGGAGGGGAAACAGTTAATGTGAAATTAAGCATATGAAAAATTATACACTTTATATATGGAACAGAACACTGTTTTGGCTGGATGTGAGTACCCACAGGGAGAGTAATGTACAATGAGACAGTAAAGAAGGATGGGGTCAAAGTTATGAAGAGCTGCAAAAGCTAAATAAGACTTTATATTCGATCCTATAGGCAATATAGAGCCACTGTAGTTTAGTGCGTAAGGGAGTTATATAGCCAGGTCTTTAATCAGTTTGTAGGATGGGGATGGGCTAGTTTGTTGAGAAACTTGAAGCAAGGAAAATAATTAGGATATAATTGCACACAATAGTCCAAGCAAAAGGTGATAAAGTCCTGAACTAAGGCTGTGGCTTTGTGAGTAGAGTAGGATACAAGAGATATTATGGGGGTATAAAATACAAGATTTGGAAACTGATTGGACTATGTCAGGTAAGGAAAAGGAAGGAACTGGGAAACAATCTGAATTTATGAACCTAAGAAATGTTATGATGGTGGCTCTCTAATGAGTAATACAAAAATTCAAGAGGAATATGGTTTGGCAGGTGTGGGAAAGATAACAAATTGTTTTGTGCATGTTGGGTTTCAGACAGCTATGGGATATGCAGATTAAAATGTCTCATAAGGGCAGATAATCAGTGCTTCAAGTCTGATGCTCAGGGCACTACAGTTATAAACAGATCTGGACATTGTCTGCAGAGACAACAGTTAAATCTATGAGAGCTCATGAGGTCACTAAAAGAGATTGTAGAAGAGAAAACAAGAGGGTCTAGGACCAGAAAAGCAAATTTAGAAGAGAGAAAATTAGGAGAATGATGAAAGGAGACTCTCATGAAAACCCAGAGAACATAAATTATCCATTAAAGGGCAGCCAACATGAAACACTGCAAAGAAGGTAAGAAGCATGAGCATGAAGAAAAGACCATCAGATGATGTAATGGAGTAGTGAGAGACTGCATGGGCATTATTTAAGGCAAAGCAAGACATAGCTTCAAATCGTACTTTTGACATTTATGAACACTGTGACTCCAGGGAAATCAAAACCTCTATCTAATTCTTCCAATTAAAGGGTTTGGACTCAATCAAATCAACAAGCATTAATTAAGCTCCTACTGTATGCCAGGCACTGCTGGTAAGACTTAAGAATACAAAGAAAGGCAAAAAACAAACAAAAAAACCCCAGCTCTTGAGAGCTCAGTCTAATGAAGGCGGGGATGTACAAACAAATATATACAAACAAGATATATAAAGGATAAATTGGAGATAATCTTCAAGAGAAGGCACTAGCATTAAATGAAACCAGGAAAAGCTTCTTGGCAGATGAGACCTTAGCTTAAACTCGAAGAAAGTCAG
This sequence comes from Pseudochirops corinnae, assembly GCA_028646515.1. Taxonomy (NCBI): domain Eukaryota; kingdom Metazoa; phylum Chordata; class Mammalia; order Diprotodontia; family Pseudocheiridae; genus Pseudochirops; species Pseudochirops corinnae. Next base: position 437,473,222 of record CM053585.1, read on the forward strand.
GAGGTAGAGAAAAGGAGGTTTAGAATTCCTGATACCACTGGGGACAGTCAGTGAAAATGCAGAGTCAGAAGTCATCAAGTACCCACAATAGTACTAAGGCAGTTAGAACAGGTTTGAAACAAGTTCAGTTTTGAACACATTAACTTTTAAGTATATATAGGACATCCTGTTCTAGACATATAAGAGGTAATCAAGTATGTGAGACTACAGGTCAGTAGGTGGCTTAAATAAATAGATCTAAGACTCATGGAAGCTGATGAAATCACCTTAGAGAGATAAGGTAGAGAGATAACAGGGTCTTGGATAGAGCCTTACAGCACACCCACTGTTAGGAGTCATGACCTAAATGAAGATCCAACAAAGGATATTCTCTTAGGTCCCTTTCAGCATTAAATCTATGATGGTGAGATGGTTGGCTACTTTAGAGAGGGCAGGTTCTAATGTAAGGGAGATTATAAAGGGTTTGAAGAATAAAGCACTATACAGGAAGTTCCAAAAGTCTTAATGCAGCTTAACGCTTAAATGCTTAGAACTGGCATTATTAGAAGTAGTAATAGTACTAATATTAACATAATAGGTTGCTAAATTAATAAAAAAAAAAAGGTTGCTAAAAAGTTGCACATAAATATTTGTATAAATCCGTTATTCTGAAATGTAATTTCCTCTTACTAACCTTAAATGTTTAAATCTAAGTTGTCTTTAATAAAAAATGGAAGATTGTTCTTTGAAAAGGAATTAGGGAGTGAGGAATCTATAACCAAATACCTTATTTTTAATACCTAAGATTTATTTGTGGCTCTAACTAGTTTAGAAAATAAATTCTAATCTACCTCCACACATACTATCACATAAAATATTGCACAGGTACAAAATTTTTAAAAAGAAATTTCAAACATTATATCTATAAAGTTAAGTCAGTCAACAGTCTGCAATAATTTAAGTGCTTACTACACGCCAGGCACTGTGCTAGGTACTGAAGATACAAAGAAAGGTAAAAGTAGTCCCCGCCCTCAAAATATTCAGAGACAAATGAGAAAGACAACATGTAAATAACCAGGTTCACAACAGATATATACAAAGTAGATGGAAAGTAACTACAGAGGGGAATAACTTTTTAGGGAATCAGGAAAAGACCTCTAGGAAAAGATGGCATTTCACTGAATCTTTGCAGCATGAATAGTTACAGAGTTTAGCACAAAGGCTAATAATACACAGTGGATGCCTAAAAAATGCTAGTTGACCGGCTCCCACCAAAAGGGAGAGAGGCAACCATTTGGACCTCAAGTAAATTTTTAAAAAGCATCCTACTAGAAGGTTAAGGTACAACCCACCAAGAAGTTCCATAGAAGTCTTGAAAGCTTTTTACTGGAACCACAGGGCAATTTTGATGTATTTCTGGCACTATGGCCCCTCAGTTAGGCAAAAGTTCAATCCACTTGGGGAAAAGAAGTCAAACTGCCCTAGGTCTGTTCCAGGGAGTCCTGACGCACCATGAGGCAGAACAAAGGGAGAGCACTACAAGCATAGGGTACAGTCAGTGTAAAGGCACAAAGATAGGAGATGAAGAGTAATATGCAATGTGTATCAAATACTAGGCCAGTATAGTTGAATCAGAGAACACATGGAGGTGAATGAAGTATAAGAAGCTTAGAGGGGGAGAAAGGTACTGGGTTATAAAGAGCTTTAAAGGACAAATACAGAGCTTCATATTTGATACCAGAGGTAATAGGGACCCACTGGAGTTCACTGAAAAGAGTTGTGACTTAGACGTACGCTTTAGGGGAAAAAACTTTAGCAGCTCAGTAGAAGATGGAATGGAGGGAAGAGAACCAAGGAAGGGAGAGCATTAGGAAGGCTACTGTAACACTGCGGGATGAAGTGAGAAAAACTGTCTGTGTAAATGGAAAGAAGCAGACATATGTGAGAGAAGTAAAGCAGAAATGACAATATTTTCCAACAGATTGGAAAAATGGGTTGTTGAAACTAAGGATATAGAGATTATGCCGAAACTGCAAGCCTGGGTGACTGGAAGAATGCTCTTGACAATAAGAAAGAAGTTCAGGCCTGGGGGACAGTTTTAGGGGTAAATACTCAAGTTTGTTCAACTGAATGAAATGCTGAGGCAGTTCAATACAGTTATTTGGAAAGGACATTTGAGCACAGGAAAGAAGCAGACCAGTGGTTCTCAACCTTCCTAGTGCCGTGACCCTTTAATACTCATATGTGGGCATATCTGCATGGGGGTGGACCCACCTGGAGATGGACAGAGGAGCAGTGTCTCAGTTCCTAAGACCATCGGAAATATGTGTTTTCCAATGGTTTTAGGTAACTCTTGTGAAAGGGTCGTTCGACCCCCAAAGGGGTCACAACCCACAGGTTGAGAACCACCGAGCTAGACCATTTTTATGAGTTCAGAGAAGAGAAGGTTTGATACTGGTCACTCAAGTCAACAAGTATTTATTAAACACTTATTATGTGTTAGGCACTGTACTAAGCACTAGGGATATACCAAGAAAGGCAAAAGCAATCTCCGCCCCTAAGGAGTTCCTATTCTAATTGGGGAGACATATGCAAACAAGATATATACACAATAAATTGAAGATAATCTCAGAGAGAAAGCCACTAACATTAAGGGTGACAAGAAATGGTTTCCTGCAGAAGGTGGTAATTAGCTGAAATTAGCTGAAACTTGAATGGAAGCTAAAGGCAGAAATGAGAAATGAGAGTTCCAAGCACAAAGGAAAGCCAGTGAGAAAATTCATGGAGTCTGGAGAGGAAACATCTTCTACCAGCAACAACAAGGAAAGCTGTACAGGATCACAGAGAACAGAGAAGGGGAGTAAGATGTGTAAGAATTTTGGAAAGGGGTTAGAAGAAGTGGCCGTTATGAAAGGTTTTAAAAGCCAAAGAGTGTGTTTTATATTTGATCTTGAAAGAAAGAGGGAATCAATATAGTTTACTGAGGAGGCTGACATGGACAGACTTGTGCTTTAAGAAAATAATGTTGATAGCTGGGTAGAGCAGAGGCTTCAGGCAGGGAGACCAACCATAAGGCTACAGTAACAGTCCCCCTGTGACATGACAGTCTGTATATGGTGGTATCAAAGTCAAAAGAAAGAAAGAAGAATGGGGGATTTATGAGTGATGTCGGGAAGGCATAATGTAGAATACGTGGCAACAGAATGTATATGGGAGGTAGCAAATAGGGGGGCAGAGGAAGGAGGAAAGAGGAAGGATGACCATAAGAAGATATAATACCTGGTTTACTGGGAGGATGGTAATGGGTTTGGAAGACGGAAGGTTTGGGGAGGAAACAGGACTAGCTTAGACTTAAAGGAAGCCAGGAGGCAGAGATAAAGAGGTTTGAAAATTCCATGAATTGGAGACAGCAAGTAAATAAATACACAAAGTCAGTATAGATCAAGTACAATTGTAAGTAATAGGGAAATTAGGAAGAGAGGCAGGCTTAAAGGTAGATAACAAGTTCACTCTGAATATGTTGACTTTCCTATGTCTGTGGGACATGTGAGACTACAAATCAGAAGAGGCCTGTTTAAAGAGATCTAAGAATCATCTGAATAGAGAAGATAATTGAATCCAAAGGAGGTAATTGGGATCAAGAGGTAAGACAATATGGAAAGAAAGTAAAAGAGGGAGAGGCACCTCACGAAAACCTGAAAAGAGTATTTCAAGGAGAAACAAGTGATGGACAATGTCAAAGACTGAAAAGGGGTCAACAAGGATGACAACTGAGAAATGTCACTGGATTTGGGAATTAGGAGATAACTGGTAACTGGAGAGAATATTTTAAATGATGTTTTTAAATAGCTTAAATAATGAAGTCAGAAGCTAGACCATGGAGACTTATGAAGAGAGTGAAAGGAAAGAAAGTGGAGAAATGGATCAGAGACAGCCTTCTCAAGGAGATTAGCCACAAAAGAGACTTTTCCAGGAGAGAGACATGTGTATGTTAGTAGGTAGCAGGGAAGCAGCCAAAAACAGCAAAAAGAATTGAAGATGGTGGATGACAAAGGAGGTAATGTGCAGAGAACAGGATGCAATGGGATCGAGAGTACATGTAGAAGGGCTCACCTTAACAGGGTGAGAGACCCCCTCTTCACATTAGACAGCATGAGATAGTGGTGGAATGAAATCTAAGAAATGCGAGATGAAGATGAAGGAAGGAATTTACATTCTTTCAGTAAAATGAGACAAGTTGGGGGTGGAGGGAGGTGAAGGGAGTGAGGAAGGATGAAAAGGTTTAGAAAAACAGCTGTGGCGAAAGAGACAGAGTTAATTGGAGAGGTATAAAAGGATTGCCTAGCAGCAATGAGAGCCCAGCTGTGCTTATGTGACAGATTTGTAGTGAACCTAGTCAGCACAGTTTCATGCTTTTCTCCAGCTTCATTCAACAACGCATGGGTAAGAATGAAAACTGCAGATGGTGAGAGTAAAACAAGGTTCACGCTGAGCAGTGTATGATTGTTGATAAAATAAGGGTGCCAGGGACTCAAGACAAGAGTAGTGTACTTGAATTGATTCACCAAGGGTTCAAGATAGAGAAAAAAGGAGAGTGTAAGCCAGCACAAAGGGTAATGGTCTAGGAAAGAATTTGAACATAGAGGGACTGGAAGTTATAGTTAGGACAAAGAACGAAATTAGGGGCTGTAAGGGAAAGGTGGAATTATAAAATTAAAGAAACACCAGCTGAGAGGTATAATGGGAAAAGTAGTATAAAACTCAATGTTTATTAAACATTAGGAGTCACCGTTTTACAGAGAAAGAGAAGTGCAGTGGAAGAACTACAATGAAAGGACCTGGGTCTGTAGTTTGGCTGTGCTGTTTGCTACCTGGGAAATTTTGGGGAAGTCAATTTCTCTTTTGTTCTTGTTGCTGGTCAGTTGTTTCATTCGTGTCCAACCCTTCCTGATCCTATTCGGGGTTTTCTTGGCAACGATCCTGGAGTGGTTTGCCATTTCCTTTTCCAGCTCATTTTAAAGATGAGGAAACTTGAAGCAAATAGCGTTAAGTGACTTGCCCAGGGTCACATGGCTAATGTGTCTGAGGTCACATCTGAACTCGGGTTTTCCTGACTCCAGGCCTGGCAATCTATCCATTGTGCCAACTACCCAATCCACTTCTCTAGGAACCTGTTTTCTTACATGAGTATGCTGGAATGGATTACCATATGGTCCCTTTCAGTCAATGATCCTGGGATCATACTTTGGGAATTAGATGTTAAAAGGCTTAATAATGGTAAAGTAAAGGACAACAGATTTGAAAACATTTTCTCTGAATCTTTTCTGTTTCCTAAGGTGTATGAAAGAATCAACACAAGAAAGTACAGCACATAACTTATACCAGTTCCAAATAACTGGCAAGACTCAATGATTATAAATGTAAAATTATAGCAAAAGTTGCTTTCTAAAAGAACAGTTTTAAAATTATTCTAATTGAAAAAAATAAGATTTTCATGCTTGTCTGAAAGCACAGCCTTAAGGCTACCCTAAAAAGCCACACAAAGTATGATCAATAATCGATGTTGAATTTTTTATACAAATGATATAGAAAAGTACTTATACATACAATTTTCCTTTACCTCAGCTACCAACTAGTTCTAACTTAACTAATTTTATCCTCTTTCCATCTCAGGTTCTTCACATATAAAAGTGAAAAGGCTAAATCTGATGATAAAGATACTTCCTGACTTGAAAATTCTGATTCTAAAATTCCTTAAACACCATTGTTTCAAATTGAGGGTGATACTGGTAATAACCAAAAAAAGAAAATTGTTTCAGAATGTGCCTGGAGTACACCATATCACTTCAAATATTAAGCATCGTCATTCATGAGCAGAGTGCTACAGGACACACTATACCAAGGGAGCAACTAAGTTGATTCAAATAATTAAGGAATGTATCTGCAATAAAATGACAAGCCATTTATTAATCAGCACACGAATATTTTGTATAATTATTAAGTACCATGAAGAAGTCATATCTACCTTTCTGACTAAAGTAAAAAAAAATACTGGGTATCACTAAACCAACAGATTCAAAAAAGACATTCTTCCCTCACCTTTTTAATTTTAAAAAAAAAGTCTTAAAGGATATTTTTTTACAAGCTGCTTATATTTCATAGTTTGCTGAAGTACACAAGAGCAAAGAGAGAACACAGAGAAATAGAGAATGATCCACAGGTCTAAATATAGGCTTTACTTCTTCCCCTAACCCAAGTACGTCTTGAACGAAACACTGAGTGTCATTTATAATAGAGTTCTTGAGAAAATGAAAACAAAACTAATGAAGGTGAAAAAAACAATTTTTTAAACAGAAAAAAAAATATGTTTTTATATATATATATATATTTCTACCCTTAACAATCCCATACAATCCCATGGTTTCATCTATCACCTCTAAGCAAATGACTAACAAGTATTTCTCATCTCCCCAGGGCTGTGTTACCAAATATCAAACTGAATTACCATATATCAAACTGAATTACCATAAGCCCTTCAAAAACAGAATAGCTAAAAGTCAATGTCACTTCCCAAATTCCCTTCTCCCCTATAACTCCCCCCTTTTCCAATTCCTAAAGTTCTATTAATGAGATCACTTTCCTTTCAATCACTCAGGCTAAAAACATATGTCACTTTTATTCTCTCCCACTTCAAACTTCATACCTAATCTGTTACTGAGTCCTGGGATTATAACTTAACACTATCTCTACAGTGAGAATTTCTCATTAATTCAGATGGAAAATTAATCCCTTTTTTCTTTTTATACTATAACTACACAACTTCAGGTCCTTACTATTTCAAATATCAATTACTGGATAGCCCCTAATTGATATTTCCAACTCCAATCTTTCCCTTGCAAGTTATACTTCACAGTACTATGTATAATCTTTTTTAATGCTACTCTGGTCAGTGAAAAGACTACTTGAGGCCTGCCACTGTTTACTGAATTGAATATAAATTCCTTATCTTTGCATTCAAGGTCCTCTATAATGTGGCTCAAATCTACCTTTCCAGCTTTGCTTCACTATTCTTATTCCAATATCATAACTTCCTTTTTAAGAGAATCTGATTTACTTCTCTCATCTTGGACAGCCAAAAGTCACAGTGCCCTGCAGATCATATCTAATTAATAAATGATGAACTGATGAACTGAACTGATATGAGCTATTAATTCAGTAGCATCTCTAGACTTAATTAATGCATTCTTAATGTTCAGAGAAGACAGGATAAAATAATACTGTAATTACAAAACCACCTTTAGAACTAATACCCTACAACAGGGCCATTTACAATTACCCTTTATTGCTTAAGTCTTTGAAAGTTTTAATATGATGAGAGGGAATTTAAAAAGTTCAGGAGACCTGGGTTCACATTCTGCCTGTAATACGTACTAACTGTGAAAGCCTGGTTTCAGAACCTCGGTTTCCTCAATTCTGTAAAATCAAGCTAATAATCCTCAGACTTATAAAACCTCATGAGACTTATGACAGAACTGTTATACAACATTATTAAAAAGCAAAACAAAAACAATTTTATGGCTATTTCCCCAAATAGGTGCATCATCCCTCCAAGACTTTTAAAATACAAGCTAGGTGGTAAAATTAAAGACAAATACCCTAGTCTCATTTTTCTTTTCTCTTCTTTTATTTACATATTAAAAATATGTAAGATTTTAAAATTCCTTTTTTTCAAGGTTCTAACCTTAAATACAAAATTAATAAATCACACTAATGTCATGTTCCCTTGCCAATATCCTTTACCATTCTGATTTCTGATGAAGTAAATGTTAATACTGAAGAAGCAGCAGTACTGATCTAAAGTATATGTAAACAATCTTGTTATGACAGAATCTCAAAATCTGAGGTTGATTCTAGAAAAGAAGAAATTACCCAAGGAAATCAAAGTTTTAGTGTATGATCTACTCAAAAATACAAAATATGCTTAACTTACCCAGTAATTTGGGGTGAGGACAGAGATGTTTTTAAACTATCATAACTTAATGTTATTATACTTGATATTCACAACTACTAAAACTTATTGCATAAAAATTTCATAGAATCTTAGCCTTTGGAAAGAAGAACAGCACATAATATGAGTTTAAAAGAAAGTTCCTTAAGTGATGAAGCTCTTCAGATGCTCAGTGTTCCTATCTGCAGTTGCTAGTGCACTGACTTTATTACTCTCCTAAACAAAAGTCATAATTAAATCAGTAAGAGTCTGGCCTAACTAATCACATGAAAAAAAAAATCAAGCAGATAAAGAATTTTTTAGACAGTAAGATCTAGTTTGAGGGATAACCCAAAGAACTTCATCATTTGGGATAGATATAAACAGCAAACGGCTCATCAGTTGGGTCCAAGACTGAATGAGGGCAAACTAGACTGCCTTTAGGAAACTGCTAAAATCTTTTAATAACCAGAAGCATCTCTCTGAAAGAGTAAGAATATTCTTTTCATCAAATAATTTCAGTACATATTAGGATCATAAATAGAAAACTTTAAGTGACCTTAGAGGTCAATTAGTCCAATCCTTTCACATTTTAGGGATGAGCAAACTAAGCCCCAGAAAAGTTAAGTCCCTTTTCTTTTTTTTTGTAATAAGTTAATTTATTTACTTATTTTTAGTTTTCAACACTCACTTCTTCAAATAAGTTTTAAATTTCAGCCCCCTCTCTTTCCTCCCTCCCCAAGATGGTATGCAATCCAATATAAGCTCTACACAGATATTCTCATTAAGCATATTTCCACATTAGTGATGTTGTACAGAAGAACCATAACGAATAGGAGGAACCACGAGAAAGGAAAAAACAAAACAGAACAAAAAAAGAAAATAGTCTGCTTCGCTCTACATTCAGATTCCATAGTTCTTTCTCTGGATATGGATGGCATTTTTCATCATGACTTGTTTGGAATTGTTTTAGGTCCTTGCATTGCTGAGAAGGGCTAAGTTTTTCAGAATCAACCATCAAAGACTGGCTATTACTGTGTACAATTGTTCTCCTGGTTCTGCTCACTTTACTCAGCATCAGTTCTTAAGTCCCTTTTGTAAGGTCACAGATAGCAACAGAGCTGGCATTTAGGTTCAGGCCTTATGACTGAGTTCAGTTGGATCATTACACTACTCTATATAATAAGTCACCTGCAACAAAAGTAGAACGAATTTTCCTATATTCCCATTAGGTATTCCCCCATTATCATTGACACTCATAAGACACAGCATTTAGCACATATGAACGTATACCAAGCTTAAGGCTGTATTTTATAAAGTCAGTTTATGAAAAATTGTTTAAGTCCTTAAACTAAGGAGTCACATAATAGTAGGAAAACATTAAAGACTATAAAGAACAAAATCTTATTCCTGATATTCCCTTTAACTAAAAAGACAAATTACTTCAGATTCATAGCTAAAAAAAAAAAAACTAAATTACTGCTGCTGGAAAAATTAATACTACCAACTTTTCTATATAACTTCCATGAGCAAGGCAATCCAAAATAAAGAAAATAGATCAAAACAGATTGTCACAAGATATACAAATGGCAAAATAGTGTAGTCATTATCTTCCACTAACAGTAAACACCTTTAATTAGCTGATTTGAGAGCTTCTTCAAAGATGTCATGCTGATGATGACATATATGGATGGATGTTAAAGACTCTGCATATTAGAGATAAAAAGACCATTATTTTGCTTGTCTCTTCAACTATATACAAAACTGTCATTAATTGCCAGAATTTGTATCTCTGCTTCTTGCGATACATTATCTTGATATTGCTGCCCAAAAATTACTTTTTTAGACCTGTTATACTTCTTACAGGGCTAATCTGTATGCCAACCTCATGAAATAATAAATGTGATGAACTAGATATTTCAATTAAAAAACATACTAATAAGCACTTCTGCACTTATATACAATATAACATCATATAAAATCATATAAACAATGACAACAATCAAATGCTAAGTGATGTCAAGGAATTGCTATTTTACTTGAGTGGGAGTATGGGGGTTACAAGAAGAGATACAGGCACACACAATTACGTATGATACAAAGTTAAAGGGTGCTTAGGGCAAAGGAGAGATTAGACAAAATAAATCCTCTAGAAGAATGGTACTTAGAGTCTGTGAACATATTTTTGAAACATTATGATTAGTTAATTTCAATATAATTCGTTTCCTCTGAAATCCTTTGTATTTTGCTTTATACATTTAAAAACATTTTTCTCAAAAGAGCTTTCCAGACCTCTGAAAGGTTCTACTACACAAGATTAAGAACCTCTGCTTTAGGAAAATTTAAGGAAAGGACAATAAGGTTAAAATAGAAGAAGTGGTATCCCAACTTGAAATCTGGAGAAAGACGGACTAATCTAAAAGGGAGGAAAGGAGGAAGGAATGTATTTTGAGCATCAAGAACAGCTGTCGTGAATATAAAGATGCAGGAAACCAGTAGGTCATCAATTTTGAGTTAATTCGACAAAGCAGTGTGTGGAAGATTTGGCCAGGGGTTCAAAGTCTCTATCACTTCATATCTATGTGACCTTGAACAAGTCTCACTTAATCTCTATGGGTCACAGTTTTCTCATCTGTAAAGGATAGAGTTGGACTAGATGATCTCTATATTCTTTCCTTCTCCAAATCTATGATCCTGTTTGTAAAGTAGTTACACTTACACACACACACACACACACACACACACACACACACACACACACACACACCACACACACTTACTAAGTAAGAGATAATGGAGAAGAGGCTGGATTACTACCAATTGGGGGAAGAGAGCAGCAAAAGCCTTTCCCTAATAGGTGGTACTTGATCTAAGCTTTGAGGAAAGCTAGGGATGCAGAAATGAAAGAGTGCATTCCAGGGACCAAGAGACTTTAGAAAGGCAAAGAGATGGAATGCTATGTGTGAAAGAGAGTAAATGGGTCAGTTTGCCTAGACCATGGAGTATATGAAGTAATGTAATATGCATAAGCCTAGAAAGTCAAGTTGGAGCTGAGTTGTGAAGGACTTTAAAAGACAAATAGAAAAGTTTATATTTCATCCTAGAGGATATGGGGAGCCAATATAAATTCTTGAGTAGGGTAATGCCCCAGCAAGATCTGGAAGTTTAACGGCTATGTGGGGATGAGGGAAAGCAAGGATAACATTCAAGTTACAAAAACCTGGGAGACTAGAAATATGGTGGCGCCTTTCACAGACAAACAGAAATTTGGAAGAGGGGACGACTGGGTGTGTGTTTTTGTGGAGGGAATAAATGAGTTCTGTTTTAGGCCTGCTGAATTTATCTCCAGGACACATAGTTTAAAATGCCAATTAGGAAATTGGTGATATAAGAATGAAACTGGGGAGGTGGGGAGAGGGAAGGGAATGGATATAGAGATCCAAGAGTCACTGGAAGAAAAATGACAACTAAACACATAAGAGCTAATAATAATAGGTCACTTAGAAAAGGCATGTAAAAACAGAAGAGTCTGGGAGACACCTCTTTAGGGGATGTCATCTGGATGACTAACCAACAAAGATGAGATGGCGAACAAGTGGTCAGACAGGTAGTGCGAAGAAAGCTCAGAGTGGTCAACAGTGTCAAATGCAACAGCGAGGTTAAGAAAGGTCAATTCACTGTTATAAACTAGGGCAAAGAAAAAAAAGAATGGGGCAAGATATTTAGAGGTTTTGAGACTAAGAGAAGGGAGACAAGAGAAGGTATGTTGAATGGCCTCAATTTCCTCCATAAAATACATAGTGATCCTCTCAGTTAAGAAAAAAATGAAGAAGAGGCGTGTGGCAAACTGAGAGAAGGAAAGCTTCTATGTGGAGTGAGACAGGAAGCCAACTACAGAGGCATTGTGAGTAAGAGCTAGGGATTCGTAGGTCCCCAAAGTTTCCAATGAAGGTATATATGTGTGTAGACTGGAAAACGAGTAAATTCACAACACAGGTAGCCTAATGTCTACAGCTAACTTCAATATTAACATTGATCAGACGCAGATATAAGTGACCTAATGGATAGGGCACTAGACTTAGAACCAAGGAGACCTGTATTTGAATCCTGCCTGACATTCGCTGAGCTGTGTGAACCTGGCACCTGCCTCCATGAGGTTGCTGTGAACATCAAATGAGATAACATATAAAGTATTTTGCAAACCTTAAGACATTATATAAATATTAACTAATATTAAATACAAAAGAATTAGTAATTACACAAAAACAGAAATAGCTGTTTTTCTTCTTGACCATCTAAAACATACTAGTCAATAAAGACTCAATAATAATTTGTAAAAATTAGAGAATTTAAGCTATTCAGTGGAAAATACCTTCAGCAGTAGATCTATGATTTTGGTATCCATTAATATGCCAACTTTAACTAACTTTTAACCTTGTGGTACTGGTTAAAATGTGTTGAACTATCCAGAACCAGTAATTATATATAATTTAAGGTTTTCTTCAACTTAACTGCCAACTCTCAAAATCTGGTTTACTGAAAATGTGCTCCAATTCATTTTGACTTTGGGATAGAGGTTGAATCTATGACTTGATTGGTAGAGGGAGCTCCTGGTAAAGAACTTCCTCTGCTAAAGCAGGGTCTCCCTCCCCCTCCCCCCTTTTTTTATTTTTTAGCAATTTATAATCTTAAAGAGTTGCCTAGAACACTGAGAGGTTAAGTGATTTGGCCAGGGCCAAATAACTAGCAGGTATCATAACTAGAACTTGAACCTAGGTCTGCCTACTTCCAGGACCAACTATCCACTATACCAAAGCTGACTCTAATTCAATAATCATTTTAGTCAAGTGCCTATTATGCAAAACAAAGGGAAAGAAGTCCAGTCTAGTGAATAAGGTGCTAGCCTTGAAGTCTGGAAGACTGGGTTCATGTTCTGTTTCTGATATATACTAGTAACATATAACCTATATTTGATGCCGGGCGAGGTATTAAATCTCTCAGTGGCCACAACAACTTTTTGCAATTATAAATTACAGAGTAGTTGCAGATAAGCACTGGTAACAGGTTTCCTTCCTGAGAGCTCCCTAAATGGACAAAATCATATGTTCAGACCAAAAGTAAGCACAAAGCCCTGTGCTACATTAGGGGAAATGGAGCCAAAAATAGTTCTTGCCCACCCCCATTCACCCAACAAGTTTATATTCCACTTGGTATAGACTAGTATTATTCCCCATTGCTGCCACCAAACCTAACAGTTCTTTTCCACCAGCACTTTCTCCTTATCCACCAGTGGAATCATCAGCTCCTTCAACTTATTATTTATTAAACTTTTAAAGCTTATACTGTAAGCAGTAAGCAAGAAAAGAACAGTAGCATGGCCAGAGTTTCATGACTAACATGTTGTTGACCACATAAAACGAAGTTCCAATGTCAAGGAACAAGAAGGGGCCAACAAATCGGAACTGGGTTAAAAAGGCTAGGACTCCAGAAAAAGTTCAAGAATTTAACTAGTTATGTTTTCATGTGATTTAATCACACAATACCTAATATTGTTCAAAATACACACCTGAATTCTTTGGATATATTTTTAAATATGTGCTTCGTAAAAAAAAAATGGCAAACAAAATTTTTAAAGCTGTCTATACATTAAACTAATTTTGACTAATCATTTCTTAGACAGGAGGTAAGGTGCTATCTTCAGGAAGAAATACATGATCCTGAAACTTGGGTTCTAGTTCCAACTCTACTACTGCTTCAGTGGCAGATTTGATATGCTATCCTGGGAAGATCATTTAACCTCATTAGGTCTCAATTTCCTCATTTACAAAATTAGTTGGGTTAGATAAAGTCACTTCTTAATTCTGCTCAGTTAAGATTTCAGTACTATATATTGTTATCTGGAATTACTTTATTAATTATATATAGTTTAATCATCTTGAATTACAGAAAATTTGTCTCAAACACAAGAACAATCAATCAGTTACTGATAGCATAAATGAGAAAGCCAAAATTCGGGGCAGCTAGGTGGCACAGTGAATAGAGCATGGGCCCTAGAGTCTGGAAGACCTGAGTTCAAATCTGACCTCAGACACTTAACACTTAATAGCCCTGTGACCTTGGGCAAGTCACTTAACCCCAACTGCCCTGCCTGTCCCCCTTAAAAAAAAAAAGACCAAAAAAGAAAAAGCCAAAATGAGAAAAAGTAACTTAACAATATTTTAAAGGTAAGTTCTTTGTAAAAACAGTATATAAAAAAGCATTTAAAAAAAAGATAATTCCCTTCTCTTTGTTAACTGAACATCTCTCATATCCATAACAACTTCTCCACTCACAATTTACCAACCCTATTTCAGACACTCAACAAACCTCTTATATATATACTACTGCAATAGCTCCCTAATTGGTTTTCCTGCCTCATCTCCCACCTATCTATCGTATCTTCTATATAATAACTGAAATGATTTTTCCTAAAACAGATAATTGACCATACTACTTCCTACATCAACTCCAATGGGTCCTTATTACCTTGACTACTGTTTAAAACCCTTAACAACCTGCTTAGCATTTCCCATCTTAAAAGACATTACTCCCCTTTATATACTATATGGTCCAGCCAAACTGGCCTTCTTACTATTCCTTACCCACAATCTATCTGCTACCTCCAATATCTTTGCACTAATCATATCCTATGCACTCCTCCTCACATGCACCTCTGAGAATCCTTAGTTTCCTTCAACGTTCAACTTAAGTTGAAGAACCATGTTCTACATGAAGCCTTTACTGATCCGGTATAACTAGTACCCCTGCGAAAATTTAATTTTCATATATTTACATATGTATATATCTCTCCTAAAAGAGGCAACATTCAATGAAGGCAAAGAAGGCTTAATTTTTGTCTTTATACATCTTCTGCACCTAACATATAATACCTAGCATATAGCAGGTACTTGTTGATAGATTAAAAATAAATAAATGAGGCTTCAAGCAAAGAGGTTTACAACAGCCTCTTTAGCTATTGATCCACAACCGGCATTCAAATAACTATAGTTACAGTCAGGTATCTATAGGTGAGAATACATTAAAAGAGGAAAAAATAAGGGAATATAGGGGGAGAGACCTAGGAGAGGAAACCCCTGTTCTCTCTTTATCTTTCTTTAAAATAGCACAAACGTACCATTTCTATTAACTGAGGCATATCTTACTAGTTGGTTTCACCACAGCCAAATGAACAGTTTGGCAATGGTAAATGTAGAAAATCCAATCTCCAGAAAGTTAGATTTTGCTCTTTCAATCCTACTTACTATTTCTAAAACAGTCAATTATTCCAAATGCACCTTTAGTGAACAGTAACCACAAATAAACAACTTTAAGCAAGAATGAAATATGAAAATCCAGAGTCACGGAACACAGTAAATTCTTAACCAGCTCCTGCTTCCTTGAGTGTAGTGAAGGTGTAAAGCTCTAACTATATAAGAATTTTGGGTCCACAAGGACCAGGTTATCCTGGTGGATCTGAACGCTGTCCCCAAGGCTGTTCTCCCAGTCTCTGGCTATTATACCCCTAACCTTATAGCTCCAGAGAAAACTTCTTAAAACTTAAGTTTACTTTCTATCTTGTGTCTCTCCAAAGGAATTAAAAGGGAATCTTTCTAGGAAAGGCACTTGATGTACAAAGTATATCTGGTATAGAACAATTATTTCCTCTACTCCCAAAGAAAAGCTTAAAACACAAGAGACAAAAGCATGCACTATACCTAAAACATAAAATAGTAATTTATAACAAATGAATCATGGAAGGCCACAAACAAATACATAATAAGCACATGAAAGGTATTAAGGGCTTAAAAATTAAGTAATTACAAAATACCAGAGACCTATATGAAGATTTTTTCAGAACTGTTTCTGGACAAAAAAAAAAAAATTAAGGAACAACTGGACAGATGGAGAGATAACCCTCTCCTAAACGCCAGGTCAGGCAAAGAGAATATGTCAATACTTCCTAAGCTGATTTACAGATTTAATATAATAAATATCAAAACAAAACGTGTGGGCATAAAGTTAACAAAGAAAAATAGATGGCAAAAATATAAAGAATTACACAGGAAAAAAGAAAGGATAAAATAGCATTTGCCCTAACAGACATCATTTGTATTTCAACAAAGCAATCATTAAAAAACTTTCGGGAAATGGGGAGAGGGAGGGAGAGGGAAGAAGTGGAGGAGAAGGGGGGAAGAGTAGGGGAGAGAGAGAAATACAGTAAAATAGAAAAAAAAAAGAGTCCAGAAATAGAACCTGATATAAATGAGGCAAATATTTAAAAAGTCCATGTCAAAGGAGCATTGGGGAATATAAATTCAGTAAAAACTGCTGAGAAATCTGGCTAGCTATAAGAAAAAAAAATAGACCCCTACCTCATATAACTACAGTATATTCAATCAATGATCTAAATATACATCACTTAAATATATATAAATATACATCACTTAAATATATATAAATATACATCACTTAAAAAAAGATCAGAGGATTTTGCATAATAAAGCACTAATCTCTAAAAATTAAAGCAAAAAATGAGAAAAATGTGCAGCTAAAATAATCTATCACATAAAAGTTTTGACACGATTATCTAAAGGAAACTGGTTCTTATCTATAATAATAACACACATACCCCCAATAAAGAAATGGTAAAAGTATAACAAAAGAAAACAGAACCATGAATTATTGTACTTTAGTTGTTGGAATATACCCCTACTACACACCAATGTGTCTAAATATCTCCCTCAGCACCTAGTAACACAAATATTTTTACTTGTATCTCTCAAGATCCCTGTTTAAGTAGGAGAGTTGACAACACTCCTTGTTCCCCACTGTCACTTCCAGACTCTGTTTCTACAGTCATCATTCAGTAACCTCACTTCCTTTCAGATTCACTCAAAATCTACCACCCAATCAAAATTCTGGTATGTTATCTATGACTTACAGGACACTCCCCTTCTTTCCACAACGAGGTCATTGACTGGCAGGGTGGGAGGGAGAGAAGGCAGATGTTTGCTGATTGAAACTACATACATGTGTAATTTTAAAAAATAATCTTGAACCATTACAAAAATCAATCAGTAAATAGCCTATCAGTGTTTTTTCATTCCTTCAAATCCTTGGACAGTAACAATTATCTCTTTTAAAATGACAATTTTTTAAAATCTCAGTGATTTTCTTAGTTTTCCCAAATCCTCTATTTACTTAGTCATTTATAGTAAAAAAAAGAATATATTAATTTCCTTTCGGTCACTAAGAGCCATGATCTCCGTTCTGATACATTTGAAAATATGCTGCTCTGATTCAGCCTCCCAAGTTTATCTGAAAGTGCTCAGTAATTAAGATATATTTAAAAAACAAATTACTTCAGTTTTATAGTGAATCTTCTTTTTAGGTTGTGCTATATACATGGAAATTGATTTTTGTCTCATGTATTTAAATTCAAAATGAATAAAAAATTTAAATTTAAAAATTAAATTTAAAATGACCTGGGATTAAAATTAAAATTTAATTTAAATTAAAATTCAATTTAAGGATTAAAATCCTTAAATTAAGAATTGCCAAAAGAGAATGTACTAAGTAGTGGTTTAAACAAGAGGGAAACTCATCAATTTTGACAAAAGAAATACTTTAATTCTTACCAGTTTTCTCAACTACAACTTCAACAAGGAATGTGATTGTTAATAACTACCAAACATGTCACATTTTACTACCACATTCCCCAATACCCAAGTTGCCCAATTTGTAAATAATAGCTAAACAGTTTAATTTTATAAAAGTCTGTAATGGTAACGGGAATTTGAAGACCTTTCCTGCTTTGAAAATATACTCTGTCCCCTAATAGACTGAATGTGGTCACATGGAGCCTGTGGTGGGAGGAGTTTGCTGAAGAACAGAGCAGAACCCACAGGAAGCCAGGAGCCAGAACAGCTAGGTACAGTTGGGAGAAGAGGGTACATCCTAAGGAGATTAGGCTTGTGAATAAATGTTGGTTTGTGAGAAGGCTAAGGAATGCTGTGGCTCTCCATGCTGTTGTGGCTTATTAAGTTCTTTGCTACTATAATGGAATAGGCCTACTGCAGTGGTTCTCAACCTTCGTATGTGGATGGATCTGCATAGGGGTGGACCTGCCTGGAGACGGATAGAGGAGCGATGTCTTTGTTCCTATGACCATTGGAAATATGTGTTTTCCAATGGTCTTAGGTGACCCCTGTGACCCTGCGAAAGGGTCCTTCGACCCCCAAAAGGGTTGCAACCCACAGGTTGAGAACCACTGGCTTACTGGTTTTGGGATTAGAGTTTTCTGGTGTCTGAATAAATGTTTTGCTTCTGTCTTCTGTATGGACAGTCTGTTATATTGCACTATCAATCACTATACTGGTATATTTATAGTAACTACTGGTGCTGTGAATATTGCATTGGCGATACAAGGTCTTACAAAGAAAAGATAAAATATTCCTTAATTCACAGAATTTAAAAGGACTGTAGATTTTTTTAAAAATCTAGATATTTATAGGATTTAGAAACCTCAGAAGCCATCTATTTCCACTCCTTTATTTTACAAGTTACATGACATGCCCAAAAGTTCACACAGGAAAGAAGCTGTAGAGCCAAGATGAACTTTTACTTTTTGAAGATCAGGAAATTAAGACCAAAAATTGAAGTGATTTACCTGGGATAAATATCACTCTCAAATGATGGGATCCATGACTTAGACAAACAAATTTTAAAATTCCCTGTCCAGTGTTCTCTCAACTATACATTAAGGATAAGATTAAGGCATACAAATTAACTTTGTCCCTACTTTCCTGTCAATAGACTGAGAAATCTGCCTGTGTAAAAAAAAATTTTTTTTAAGTCACATTGTGGGGAAATAAACTCTCTACTATAAGCAAACTACATACTCCTGCTTCAGAAGGATTGTTCTAATAGACTTGAATGAAGAACATCAACTAATTACAAGACATTTCTACTTCTCTGAATCACCCTGTCTCAACTGAAATTTCATCGACATAAAGAATTTCTTCAACAGATAAAAACTACAAGATCTTCTTTAACAGTCTTAGATATCTAGGGCACTGAGGAATTAAATCTCTTGCCAATGATAACCTAGCTAGTGTATGTGTCCAACTTGAACAGTCTTGCTAACCATATACCACAGGATCCCACACCTTTTAAGTCAATCAGCTTAATAAAATTCATTCATCTAAAGGCTTCCAATTTTGACCTCCACAATGGCCAATTGAAAATAAAACTGAAAATACCCAAAGTCTGGAGATGGAATGTTTTGTTCTAAGAACAGCAAGTAGGCCACTATTAATAGACTGAAGGGTAGTGGTCAAGTGTAACAACACTGAAAGGGAGAAGAGGATGCAGGTTTACAAAGGGTTTGGATCACCAAAAAATATTGTATACTTGATCCTGGATGGGATAGGGAGCCAGTAGAGATTATCAAGTGGTAGGGGGAAAGGGGAAGGTGTGTAACATGGTTGGGCATGTGCTTTAGGGCAGTAGAAGAGAAGACAGACTGTATGTAACAGGAAAAGACTAATAGCAGACTGACATAAAAGCACTTGCAATAGCCAGGTGAAACTGACAGGCCTTGAGAACAGATTAGATATAGCAGGAGAGAGGAAAAGTTGAGAATGATACCTACCTTGCAAATCTAGGAAGACTGTGAAGATGGTGGTACCCTCAACAGTAATAAGGAAATTTGAAGGGGGCAGCTTTGAGGGTAAATATAATTAATGCAGTTTGGGACATATTGAGCTGAAGATACCTACCAGACATCTACTTTGAGTTGTCTAATATGCAGCTGGAGATTCAAGACAGGAGGTCAGTTAGCATAGAGAGACAACAATTGACTCCATGGGAGCTAATGAGATCACCAAGTTAAAAAGTATACAAGGAGAAACAAAAAGGGCCCAGGACAGACTACTGATGAGCAACAAACTCTGACCTGATACATTTACAACTTAAGCCAGTTTGCCCCTCCTTAAGAAGCCTGGTAACCCACTGTTCCTGGGGACTCATCATACTGATGCCAGACTGAGTATGGTCACATAATGAGACATTTTAACCCTTCTGTACTTTAGAATTCCAGAGCCTTCACAACCACCCTCAGCATCCCCAGTATTGAAGGCATGTACCACCACTCCAAGAAAGGTTTTACTGTAACATTCAAGAGATTTTAAACTTTCAAACTTTTTTTAAGCCCACAATTTGGAAACTAATTCATCAGATCCTACTTTATGATGGACAGTATATTAAATTTATTTTGTACAAATATTTCACAGAAATTAAAACAAGAAACTCAGACTATGTAATAATGAATTTTGTTTTTGTAACAGGTATCTTTTTTTAAATTATGGTAATTACTTCATAAGAATTAAGCAACTGGCATTGGTTCCATAAAAAAACAAATTTTTCAGGGTGGCTAGGTGGCACAGTGAATAAAGCACTGGCCCAGGAGTCAGGGGGACCTGAGTTCAAATCTGGCTTCAGACACCTAACACAACTAGCCAGAACTAGATATGTGACCTTGGGCAAGTCACTTAACCCAAACTGCCCTCCAAAAAAACCACAAGTTTTTCATTACCCTCTTCTTCACTGAGAAAAGTTTTAATTTAGGTTATCTTTTTAAGTTCCATTTAGCAAGCCCAATCTTATGTTATATTCCACTATTACTGCTCTTTATAATTTCAATCTTTCTATAATCAAGTGTTTTCCTTAGAGCTGCTAAATTCTCTTCAGAGACCTCATTTTACTATTAATGATGACTCAATTCCTCTGAGTTTTGACTGCACAAAGGAAATTGTATTTTTACTTTAGTATTTTGGACTATAAGGGGAAAAGGGATGGAAAGGTTCAACTACACTGCCTCAAAATTTTAAAAACCGAATATAAAACCAGATAATCAAGCAATGTCCACATATGGAAGAGGACTCAAAACCCTTTCTAGTCCAATTTATACATGAACAAGAATTTCCTCTTTAATTCATACTTGACAAGTGATCATCCAACCTTTAAAAATTTTTGGCGAAGTTTTCCTTACAAGTCTAAATGTCTATTTCTAACTCCCATTCATTGCTCCAGATTCTGCCTTCTGAGATCATGAAGAATAAATTTACTTCTTCCATATGATAAACCTTGAAATATTTATTAACAGCATGTCCTCAGTAAGTCTTATCTTCTCCAGGCTAAACATCCCCAATTACTTTAGTGATTTTTAGTTAGGTGATAAGATTTCAGGGCTCTTCACTATTCTGGCTATCCACTCTAAATACTCTTTAATTTAGTAAATATCCTATCCCTAATGGAAATGTCTAGAACCAAACACAATACTCCAAATGTGGTCTGACCAGAACAGAGTACAATAGAGCTATTCCCTTCCTAGTCCAAGACATTATGCCTCTTAATTAAGTTCAAGATTTCTTGGTTTCTTCCTTTCTAGGTTACCAAGTTTCTCTTCCTTTAGTAATATGTATATTCCATTAACTAAACTGCAGAAATACTAAGGAAATAAAAGATTTCTTTTTGTGTACCATACTGAAACTCCAGTAGCACTATTTTAAGATTAAAAAATCTGAAAATATTTAATTACTCAAGTTAAAAAAAACCTACACTCAGTATATTTCTACTTAACTCATTTAAATAAGAACATTAGAGAAGTAGAATTCCAAATAAGTAATAGTTTATCACGTGAAACTATTAAATTATATAGCACCTTCCCAGCCCAATGTCCAAGGGACATCTGTTAAACTTAAAAAAAAAAAATACCCTACTCAGCAGGATAAGACGTGTGTGTATGTGTGTGTGTGTGTACACATATAAGACAAACTCAAAAAACGATGTTAGAAATACAAAGAAGTATTTTTCCTGATTATGTACAAAGGTAAAAAAAAAAATTTCAGTCAATGGAAGGATTTGTGACAAAACAGATGTGTTTAACTACATCAAAATATAAATATTTCTATACAAAGACAATGTATTTATTTATTTATTTATTTTCTGGATGCATTAAGAGATTTATTGACATCTTGAAATCAAAACTGAATTTTTGAACACATTTAAAGCAATTCACATCTATGCAATACCAGTCAATATATACTTTCAGAATGCCATAATGGACCACATCAGAGTTGTACCACCTCAGAGTTGTAAAGCATTCTCACAAAATCCTACGTATCAATCCAATACAGCAATTAACATTTTCTCCCTAAAAATGAGGAAGAGGATGGGACAGGCATCCTTAGAACACATAATAATCAGGAAAAACAATGTATTTAAAAGAATGAATAGCAAGTTGGGGAAAATATGAGTCACAAATGAGATTTAAAACCTGACATCTTAAATACCTAAGGAAATAAAAATGGAAATTCCTAATCCATAACAGATTAAGTAAATAAACAATTTTCACATGCCATGGGGGGAGGGAGGAGAGAAAATCTGAAACTCAAGGGACTGTGGAACTGAATCTTGTAAACTAAAAGTAAACAAACAAATCAATAAAAAAAAGAAAGTAACATATAAAAAAATAAAATAAAATAAAACAATTTTCATGTGAGGAAAATACACTGTGAAAATCATTTGGAAAAAAGAAATGAAAATCAAAATCACTCTGAAGTACCTATACTTCACATCCAACTAATTGGTGAAAACAACTCAAAGCAATAAAACTCCATGCAAGTATACACTCACATTCATTGCTGGCAGAACCACCAACTTGTTAGATCTTTTTAAAGAGTGCTCTGGCAGAACACGGTAAATTACAAAAACAATTATGGCCTCTGACCTAATAATTCCATTACTAGGAATACGTCATGAATTATTATCAAGTACAAAAAGAACTATCTCCTAAAAGATTTTAATGGCAGCATTTTGTAACTGTAAAAAATCGGAAGCAAACTAAATATTCAACAGGAAAATTGTAGTTGAAATATTGTAGTTCACTAATGTAATGGAAAACTATAGTGCAGAGACTGAAAAATATGAGAAAAAAACAAAAAGGTCTTAGGACTTTTATGAAATAGAAAAACACTGACACCAACAAGGATCATGTAAAAATGAATTGGGAATCAACGGACAAAAAAAATTTAATAGAACTATGGGGATTGTCATTTTTCATGCCAAAATTAATTGTGTGAATAGTTACTAAGAAAGCTTAATTGTTTGATGTTAAATGTTAAACTTTAAAAAAAAAATTTTGCTTTTAAAAGAAAAACAATGACACTGAAGTATGAATCTGATAAGTTTATGAATAATGACATGAAGCTACTAAAAATTGTAAATGCATATAAATGACTTTTAATATGCAAATGTAAAGTTTATATGCATTCCTAATTTTATATTTTTGTTAGTCCATTATTTCAACCTAAGGACATCCTTTTAGATACTGATTATTCTATCATCCAACATTTACTGTCCTTCCCAGTTTTTTCCCCCTAAAACTGGTATTAGATGGCAAAGTGAAAATACTCAAGTCATAGCCAAAAAAGAAAAATAGAAATTCCAAATTTAAAAAACAAGAAGTGTAATCACCAAAGTCCTGAGCTCCTATGCTAAAGAGAAATTATTAATGATGAATAGGAAAACACATAAATATTAAGGAACCTGTCAAAATTACACAAAATCAAAAAGAAGAGAGGAAATAATGGATTCTAACATAATACTAAAAAGTAAAGACACAATACCAGGAATCTTATCTTGGAAATTTGAACATTAAACCTACAGTGAAGAAAAATGGACTTTACAAAATTAGTTACTTCTACTTATAAACTCTTAGCCAAAAGCAGTAGATAAAAGAAACTCAGCAAGAAAGGGAAGTAAATAAATTTTAACACATTCAAAGAGCTAAAACACACAATAATCTCGTCTTCTGAAAAAGTCTTCTAATGAAACCCCAGACATCGACCAAATGTAATGTTTTAGATATTTTACCCTATAGTTCTACTTTACGATGTGGGCATGAAATAGAGAGTTCAAGAAAAAGTTTTACCCTTTCTTTAGAGACCATGATATGCCAAGAATAAATTCAAGTTCAAAAGAGTAAGTTCAGAAGCAAAAAGCCCTCTTGTCGAAAGGGGCTTTTAACAGAGTTTCTTTGTGGGAAGATGTCTCCTCAAGGCCAAGGATGACATACATACATACGTGTGCATATATACATATATAATATGGTCAGGTGGGGTTCCCTCCCATCCAGTGAACCCCTCCATACAAGCCAAAATGGCGTTTTTGACATTCTTCAAATACATCATTTTATCTCCTGCCTCCATTACTTTCTTTGCAAGAGCAATGTCCCTTTCCTGAAATACATGCCCTCCTCACTTCCTTCTTTTAAAATCCCTTACTTCCTTCAAAGTTCAACTTAGATGCCAACTCCTAGAGTAGTGCTTTCCCAGGCAAAATTATCTTGAATTTATTTTGTCTATGATATGTATGTAGTACTCATGTAGGTGCATATTATCTCCCTGGTAAAACATAAGCTCCTCAAGTTGCTTCAATTATTTCTTAGTATCCTTGATACCTAAATACAGTCTCCCAGTACACATCAAGTAGTTAATAAAATGCTAAGATGCTTAATAAAATATTAGAATCACGCGTAAAGTTGGGACAAGAGTAGTCACAAAGTAAACCACAATCAGATATTTATTACAAAAGAATTAAAAGAGAGAACGGTCAAAATCCAGCTAAATATAAAAGAGGGAGAGAAGTCTGAGACCAAATAGCTCTAAGCAAAATAAACTACTGATACCTACAACAGGTTTCATTGCTTTTTTCCCCACTTTATTCTTTCTTCTAATGGAGGGGGAAAGAAGAGAAGAAACTTGTAAAAGGAAATGGCAGACAAAAAAAATCTAGTAATCATAGCTATGCATAATGTAATCACAGCTATGCATAGTGGAACGAATATGCTGATAAAATAGTGAAGGACAGCACAACAGATCAAAAAGCAAGACCAACCATTCAGTGTTTACAAGAAATACAAATAAAATAAAGATTGACAGAGTTAAAATGAAAGGTTGAACTAAAATCTGTACCTTTACAAAAAATGACCATGTACTAAGAAATAAAAAATTCAAACAAGGCAAAAGCATTATATACATTCTTTGCAGGTAATATAGGAACCAATAGGGGAAACTTGAAAATAAAGATCAATGAATTGAGCATACATAAATATTAAGGAACCTGTCAGAATTACACAAAATCAAAAAGAAGAGAGGAAATAATGGATTCTAACATAATACTAAAAAGTAAAGACACAATACCAGGAATCTTATCTTGGAAATTTGAACATTAAACCTACAGTGAGGAAAAATGGACTCCAAAATCTATGAAGCAAATAAACTAATAATCCCAAAATAAGCAGAAATACACAAGTCTTGAAAATCACAGAAATATAACTGAACACAAAAAGACTATGTAAATAATAAATTGAACCAAGAGCTAGGTTTTTTATTTTTATTTTTAAAAGGCCCATCAAACATACAAACCATTTGTTTATCTAATCTTTCAATCAGAAGTGAAGGAGAAAAAGGAAATCTTCACTGCTTAAAATTTGCATTAACAAATCTACACTTAGTGATATGCCAAACTTCCAAGGGGATTTACTCTGTGGAATTAAAGACAATTTCAGATTCTTTTCTAATTAAAAAGTTTTGCACAAAATCAATTTAACAGTAAGAAAAAAATCTAAAGTCTTTTAGAAAAAAACAAAAGGCAAATAATCTTAAAGGAATAAAAAATTAGGAATGCAAAGTCCCTAGCATTACAAGATCTCAAAGTACACAAAAAATAGGTAATTATCAAAAATATTTTTTTCTGGTTAAAAAGAAAAATACATCACTGGAATAGAGTAGATAACCAAGAACCACGGCAATGAACAGAATCAGTGTTCAATAAATCCAAGAATCTAAATTAAACAAAGGACTCCCAAATTAACAAGAATGAGAACAGAAAAACTGAAAAGCAGTTTGGCAGCGATTAGTTTTATATGAACATCTTATACCATATTCCAAAATAATTTCCAAGGGGATAAGTGAACTTAAAACAAAAGGTCACATCATAAAAGCAAAACTAGGAGAATGGAAAGAATTACCTTTCTTATCTATGGTTTGGGGAAGAACACATAACCAAGACAAGGGATAAAGGACAAAAGACAAAGCAATTTTGTAATTATATAAAATTAAAAAGCTTTGCATAAACAAAATAAATTTGACAACTAGGAAAAAAAACAACAGGAAATTCAGGGGAAAATCTTTCTATCAAATACTCCAGATAAAGCACTGATGCCAAAATATGTAGTTAAATTAATAGCCCTAGTGGATAAATGATCCAAGAATATAACATTTTCAAAAAAAGAAATGGAACTATCAACTACCATAAAAAAAATATTTCAAGTCATGAATAAGTGCACTTAAAACACTTCTAAGGGGGAAGCTAGGTGGCGCAGTGAGTAGAGCACCCGCCCTGGAGTCAGGAGGACCTGAGTTCAAATGCGCCCTCAGACATTTGACACACTAACTAGCCACGTGACTTTGGGCGAGTCACTTAACCCCAACTGCCCTCCAAAAAGAAAAAAAAACACTTCTAAGGTTTTTACCCCATACCCAGCAAATTAGGAAAAACTATTAAAAAACGGAAACAATATTAGAAAGGTTATGGGAAAATACGCATATCAATATGCTTTAGGTGAAGGTGTAAATTTTGTCCAACCATTTTGAAAAACAATTTGGAACAATGGTAGTCATAAATCCCCTCCCCCATACAAAAATATTAATAATACTTTTTGTGGTAGAAAAATACCAGAAACAAAGTAGGTGCCAATCAGAAAATGGCTTAAAACTGTAATATAAATAATGGAATAGTACTATATAAAATAAGACAAATGTAAGAAATTTAAAGAAACCTGGTAAAACTTACACGAAAAGATGCATAATGCAATTATGCATAAATAAGAGAACACATACAATGACCATGATAAAATAAAGGGAAACAACACTAAAAGACATGTGAATTCAAATCAAATGCAGTGACCAATCTTGACTCCAGAGACTTGACTGATGATGAAACATATTTCCTTTCAGTTGAAAGATGGTAAGACTACAGATGCATAATGAGGCAGCTCTCAGTCTATGTGTCAGTTTGTTTTACTTAACTGTACTTCTTTGTAATTGTAGGCAGTGGAGGAAGAGGAGTACTAGAAAGTGTTGATGACTCTAAAAACCAGTAGAGTTTTTTTTAAAAGAAAATTATGAGAGCAGAACAATAGAAATTAATAGTAATAATTGATAATCTATCATAAGCTATAAATTTAAACTTAAACAAGAGCGTAAAATAATTTACCGTAAACCCTAGTCAGTTTCACTGCCTTTTCCTCCCTATACCTACTACACTGCTACCAAAGCTTTCTCAAGAATAATAATAACGGGGCAGCTAGGTGGCACAGTGAATAGTCAGGAGGACCTGAGTTCAAATCCAGCCTCAGACACTTACACTTACTAGCCCCATGACCTTGGGGCTAATCCCAATTGCCCTGTCCTCCCCCCTCCAAAAAAAAAAAAAAAAGAATAATAATGATGACAGCTAATATTCATATACTAGCTATGCAAAGCTAGGTTGTAAAGAGCTTTACAAATAGCTCATTTTATCCTCATAACAACCCTGAGAGGTATATACTATTATCACTATATTAAAGACAAGGAAACTGAGGCAAAGATCAAAGGTCTTGCCCAGAGTCACAGTTGGTTTTAGTTAAGTGTCTTAGGTCAAATTTGAACACAGATGATCCCAACTCTATCCACTATGCCACCTGGCTGCTGCTAAACATTCTCTAAAGCTATGAATTGAATATTATATTCCCCAATTTCCCATCAAATCCAAATGTCTGACCATGCACTTCTAAGTATTTAACCAAATATTACCTTGAATAATTTAAAAAAAAACAACAACCCGTATCTTCTCATTAAAAAGTAATCATTAGCTTCTTTTCAAAATGTTAGAGAAGCAGCCAAACTTAAGTACATTAATCTCCAACCATCCCCCTTTGGTTGATCATATCTTCCCCTATTTTGACAGACGCTCAGAGTGTTTGTGTGACCATGTTATATTTACCTACTTCTAGTCTCTCCCCTATACAGTTCATCCTATGTGACAGATATATACAAAATATATTTATGATGAATTAAAATTGGGAAAAAGGAAAGGTAATAAACACATAGCACTATGGCACAATTTTTTAAACAAATGTTACCATTTAAGAATTAGTCTATAAATATTCTGTAAACTTCAGTAATTAGCAAGTACAATATAATTTTTTTTAAAGATAGAATCAACAGAAGCTCATATAATAAATCCCATCATAAAAAACTTTTATACTGGAAAGTTCATTTGCTTCTGAATTCTGATTAAATTTAGATTTAATAAATTAGATCTTCCACAGCATTCATGCCAATTTTTCTTTAGAAAGATCAACATATGAGGGATTTTTTGTTAGCTAAACTCACTAAAATGTCTACCCTTTTTAAAAAGGTTCCAATACAAAGGGATTCTCTGCTTAGCACTAAGTGACTGTAGTTAGGTTATCACTAAATGTTTTGGCCATGTTCAAAATGCTTACAAATGCTGATTTCTCTTTACATAAGAAACACCTTCATCATGCAGGTAACCCCTGAGCCTCAGAGCAGGCATTATTGTCATCACCACTTAGAGACTCTCCCAAGCATGTGGTACATCAAACCTTTCTTATAAAATTGGTTGCCCATGAAACCACACCCTGTAGGTACAAGAACTATGTAGGTACTCTGATTTCATTCATTTACACCATGACTAAAGTTTGCCTTTTCTTAACCTTCGGATTTGTATGAGGTTTTGACTTTGCATTTATTTCTCAGCTGTCACCACTTAATTGGCTTAACAACAGTCTGAGTAATATGACCTAAAATAATTTATTCTAGAAATAGTAGTTAAATACATCAATCAACTTTTTTAATTTTTACAAGAAATAAAATGTTTTATGTAGCAAAAAAAACCAGATAATCAACATATCTTTCTCAAATGTCCTACCAAAGACTTCCCAGAAAGTTAATATCAATGACTAGCATTCATACTTTCTCCATATCTTGCTTAGTGGGGTGAGTCAATTCATTTAAATTTTTATTTTTAACTTTTAACTAATGAGGAGAGTTTCTAACTTTTATGCCCTTAATTTCGAAAATAATGAGGTGGAAAAATCCTGCCATTCAGAGAATCCTTATAATCCCTTCAAAGCTTAAGCTATGGTGCTACCATCCCCTCAACTAAAAACTGTTTTCTTTCTCAATTCAAATATTCCTAGATCTCTTTCCTTCCTATGTTCCCTATCCATATAATAGCTGTATCTTTGTATTCCCTTCTCCCCATAATTATAAGCAAAGAGCTACTTCATTTCTCTCTTTTAAATTTCCAGTCAACGATATAATAGTACCAAAAAGTCTTAAGGAATTGCCTGGTGGACCAAGAGGTTAAGAGGTTAAGTTACCAGCCCAAGGTCTCACAAGGATTAAGTGTCAGAGGACTAGCTTAGTAAGACACTTAGAAAAATTATTTTAGCTCTTTTCTTGGATGAGTATTAGGTCAGTCTAAAATATTTCATTCAAACAATCCTTCTACTCTTATTCATTGAGGTAAAAGTTTTACAGGCCAAGATGATAAAAAAAGAATATGTTTTAAAGTATTATTCCGTAAATTATAATTTTAATTCAACAAAATTATTCTGTACACTATTTCTGTACTTTTTCATTATCAATACCATGAAACAGCATTACCACTCTGATAACATCAAAGCATGGCTAAATCTTAAAGATTATTTGAACATATACACAAGGCTGCTCTCATTTGTTCAACTGTATTATTTTAATTGCTATATGCTACCCAAAGAAATCAAAATAAGAATTTATCCCTATTAATATTATAAAGACTTGCTACAGATAGTACAACATATTGGCATTGGCTTTATTAAATTCTTCTAACCCATAAATACAAATATATGTTTTAAATTTTTCCCCTAGGTTTGATAATTGCCTGCATTCACAATATTGTTAACACTTTCCATAGTTAATTTCTGATACGGAATTTTCTGCTGTTTCTCCATACTTCAATAACTACTGTTTACAAAGCGCTTTAAGATTTGCAAAAGGCTTTTCTTACAAAAACCTTGTAAGGAGAGAGTACAAGGATCTTATTTTACAGATGAGTAAACTAAAGCTTGCCCACTGTCACCCAATCAGCTAGCACAAGGACCAATAAATTGTAAACATTTCTCAAGATTCATCTACTAAAAACTTCCAGCCCTAGGTCTGCCACTAACAAGCTATGTAAGTTACCCACCCACCTTTAGACTCCAGTTTCTCCATTTATAAAACAATGGTGTTGAACCTACTGACCTAAAGCCACTGCCACTGCCAGTACTACTATATAAAATCCCTTTCAAAATATACTAAGCTATCTCTCAAACCCTTTACTCTTTCTCAACCACTTATGGCTGGATGTGACCCTCTCTCTCTTCACATGTCTATAAACTCTCCAAAAAATGCCTCATAGATTCAACAGTCATCTTTACATAAACGGTTACCATACATACATACATACATACACACACACATACACACACACATTTACACAACTTCCCTCTCAAACTCCAGACCGCTAGAACACCCATTTGTATAATGCACAGCTCCAACCTAATAGGCAGAAAACACACAGATCCTTACCTCAAATTTCTGCAAAGAGCATTTGATCAAGTCAGAAGACAAGGGTTTGGATCCTATACACAATGTAACCTGAAGCAAGCCACAATCTCTTTGGGCCCTGAACCAGTACAATATAAATTCTGAGGAGAGATCACAATAGTGCAGTGGACAGAGTGCTAGATTTGGAGTCAGAAAACCAGAGTGCAAATTCCAGTACTGCCAGTCACTACCCCAGTGATCATAGGCAAGATACTTCATTTCTCTAGGTTTCAATTTCCCTCAACTGCAAAACTGAACATCTGATGACCTCTGAGTCTTTTTGAGCCCGAAATTTATGATCCTATTATAAGAATGATTTTGGTTTTTTGTCATAACTCCAGGAGATTGGCTTGCACATAGTCCTTATATATCAGTTAGTGGAATTTAAACAAATTTGCATAATGAAGGGTTGCACTAGATGATTTCTAAGGTTAAAGCCTACAAGCTTATAAATCCCTTTCTATGGTGACAGATGACCGATAAGTTTTAGAGGTTTTATTTACATATATTCACACATATGCCAATCTTAGGAGAGAAAGAAACTGCAGCACAATGTCTGACAATCAAGTCTGGCTACCTCTTGGTCAAGAAAGAACATAAAGCAATCAGATAAGTTCCTTCCTTTTGGTTTTAGAGTTGGTGTGATGAGACAGACCTTAGTCATCAAACCTTGAAACTGGAGTCACCAAGCAATGCCTTACAATTATGGATGCAAACTGAGATTGACATTTTTTATTTCTCTCTCTAAGCAGGTTTATGTCTAAAATGCAAAGTACAAATGCTTTCTTCCTCAGGGCAATGGGAGAAAAGTGGTCTCTAACACAATTCAGGTAAGGAAGAAACTTTCAAAGGAATCCAAGGAAATATCCAAATGGTATTTCACATTTCCCTAATAAGATATAGTATTGGGAACCTGAATTTGAGGTAATGATCATAAATCGACAGGTACCAAATGACTGAATTATGTAATCCTTCTCCTTTATAAAGAGAAGTCTCAAGAATCTAAAGTGAAATAGATAAAAGTATACAAGGAGAGCTACAACAAGAAAACAAATGGAGAGATGAGCACAGATTACAACTCCTCTATTTCCTTCATTAGCACTGAAAAAAAATTATTAGCACTAAAAAAATTATTTCTGCAAGTCTACATTTTTAGTAAACATCTTCATTCATTCTGACATAGTAAAAACAAAAATTAAAATAGGACCTCCTCAAATCCCAGTTACCGTGAAGAATGACCCCATCTCAAATTATCTCAACATACTGAAAATTCTTATCAAAAGAAACAAAACAGAAAATAACTTATTGACATTTTTCTCCTAAATGTAGATCTATTCCTCAAATAAAAAGCCTAGAAAAATAATGAATGAAACACACAAAACAGGAGAAAACAGCCATTTCCAGCTGACAGGGTTAAAACACTTGCCATACACTTTTTTTTTCCTCTTGGGCAACTTTAACACTTCAGCCCAAATCTACATTTTCCACATCAGCTTCAAACTATGGTCATCAACATAACTTTGTTCCTTATCTTCTGTTACTGGTTTCACAGGGAAAAAAAAAAGAAGGGAAAAAAAAGAAAACTCACAAGGCACTGTGAAGTTATCACAATTCATTATAAGATCTAGCATCCACCTTACCTACATTTGAGTAAGGAATTCTGCTCTAAAGCTTTAACCACAAGTCTGAAAGTACTTTGCTTTAGCCGAAGGATAACCTGAACCTTAAAAGAAATATATTTACCCTCTCCTTTTGGATGTTTTCTACCCAGCCCTTTCTGTGGATGCCAGCACTACATCTTTTTCATTTTCTAAATATAGTTATGGGACTATTTGCTCCCTCAGGAGCAAAATCCTTCCCAAGCAGATCTCAGCTCTTAACCCCCTCTCCCCAAACCACCACCACTGGAAGGAGTAAGCACATCCCAAAGTCCCGCTTCCTCTTCCATTCCCCAGACCTCCAGGGTTTCCAACGCCCCAGAGTCTTGCGCAATATCCGTAGGAGCAACAGCAGCCACCGGCCACCTCCCACCGCCTCCTCCCAGGACGGGAAATAATTCTTGAGGGGTCATTGTCCAGAAAAGGGGGGCGGGGAGGAAGAATAGTAAATTGAAGGATGCTGCCTTTATTAGCTCCCCTTCTCTAGCTATATAACCTCACTAATCTACCTGCAGACAACTTTATGTCCTTACTCCAGTCCGTAGAGAAAATGGGGGGGAGGGAATATTAAAGGGGAGAAAAGAGTGAGAAAGGTTATCTCCCAGTTCAGGCCTCCAGCCCAGAGTACCATCGCCTCCGCC
Organism: Pseudochirops corinnae; assembly: GCA_028646515.1. Taxonomy (NCBI): domain Eukaryota; kingdom Metazoa; phylum Chordata; class Mammalia; order Diprotodontia; family Pseudocheiridae; genus Pseudochirops; species Pseudochirops corinnae. Next base: position 437,506,289 of record CM053585.1, read on the forward strand.
CCACCAGAACTATTGTTCCCAAGTTCCCCACCCCCACCCCGGATAGGAAGTGATATTCACATCCCCTCCACAGCCTTCAACAAAATCCCCTAGGAAAAGGCTTCCTTCAGCATTACTTCCCCTCCCTACACACACATATTCACATCCCCTCCAAAGCCTTCAACAAAATCCCCTAAGAAAAGGCTTCCTTCAGCATTATTTCACTCACACACACACACACACACACACACACACACACACACACACACACACACGACCCTAGTTACCATTACCTCAAATATGGGTTCTAGGGAAGAAGCTATGGAAATCTTTGTAGATGTTATCTCTCAAGGAGATGCCTTCTCCAAACGTCGGGGGAGAACCTGAGATATCCAGGCATGATCAAGTCCTTCCTTCCAATAACCACCAAGAGCTTGAAAGCCACCTAGGGAGTTTAATGCTCCCTACACACCAATTTCACCCTCCTCTCTCTTTTCACCCCTTCCTCCACCCTAGGATTGGGAAGAAAACGCCAACCTGAAGCACCCACTCCCTTGACCCTTTCCAGGCACTCAAATGAAAAGACTGGGCTGGCGGAGGAAGGGGGGCTTCAGGGCAGGAGAGAAGGTGCCTAAGCCACTCACCCTCCACTTACCCCAGTCCCCCAGTCAGCGCCTCAGGGTGCCCGAGGCGGTGGGCTAGGTGGAACAATAGGTGGTCTCCAAGACTAAGGGAGGGGGGAATACCGCCTCACAGCCACGGAAGGGGGCTGGGAGAGGGACAAGAGCTCGGGGCGGCGGCTGCCCCACCCCCCGCGGCCCCAGGAGCCCCCCACTCCCGGCAGGTTGGCGTCTGCTCCGCCGCCCCTGGCTCTCGCTGACACCCCTTCCTCAAGCACGGGCACCCACACAAAGCGACCCCGGGAAGGGTGGGGGCGGTGAGGGGCAGAACTCACCATGAAGTCCCGGGCGAAGTTGTCTTCCCCATTGTGGTCCGGGCTCTTCATGGCCTGGACCCTCTGGATGAATTTCCTCAGGATCTCCACTTGTTCCATCGCCTCACGTCCTCCCGGCGGCTGCGGCCGCTGCCCCCCCCGCCGCCGCCCGCCCGCCCGGCGCAGAGCGCGCTCCGTCTTCCCCAGGTCGTTCTCCCTTCCCTTCCCCCCCTCCCCGCCCGACCACCGCCTGCCCCAGCGGCCCCTCCCGCCCACCCACTCTCCCGCCAAGCCCGGCCGGCAGAGGCAGCGGCAGGGGCGGCACCGGTGCCCGGCTCACACCCGCACAACTTCCACGAGCCGTACAAGGGGGGAAGCGCCGCGTCTCAGCACCAACCCCGGCCCCCAGCTGGTTCCATCCTCCTTCCCCGCCCTCCTTCTCCGCCTCCGCCAGAGACGCCGCCGCCGCCTCCGGGACGCGACTCCCCTAGATTGCCCAGCCCCCTCCGCCCCGCACAGCCGACCTCTTTCCCCAGGCGCGCGTCCCCGCCGCCGCCCCGACGCGACGCGCGGCCCCGCGACCGCAGCCCCGCCCCAAACGGAACTCCCTGTCAATCCCGCCAGTCCTTTTTTTCTCTTCCAATCTCCGATTTAAAGCACGCCCCGCCCCCCCCCCCCCGCCCAATCCTTGGGGCTCCAACTAGCTGGAAGAGGCGTCGGTTGACTGGTGGAGCGATCACCGCTCTCCTTCCGGGGCCGAGGGTTCCGCCCCCTCCACTACCCTGGTGGTGAATTAGCAATCCAGAGAATTTTCTCTCCAGGTTATCACAAGCACCCCCTTTCGAGGCAGAATAGTTCTTGTAATCTCTTAGGGCTTTGCCCTAATGGAGCCCAGTAGGACTTCAGTTGGCCTGAGAGTATCTCGCTCCCCATACTGAGGAAAAGTACATTTCCGAAACTGTTTAAGCTTCCTCCTTCCTTCCCCTTTTCCCCGCCCTCAATCACTAAACTGGAACTACAATTCCCAGCATGCAATGTTGGGGGCGGGAGGGGGGAGCCGAAGCGTAAGGGGGTAGTGTCTGTGAGGAGGCCTGGAAGGAGTGGGGCTTGCTGGGAATTGTGGTTCTTGTGTCTATGTCAAAAACTGCATTCCCCAAACAGTAGTCAGGTATTCAGCAGCCATTGGATCTTCCTCTGTTTCCTGGTGCACGGATAATCTTGACGGGTTCACTAGATGGAGGTGAAACTCTTTTTGGGGGGAGCTTACCTGCTCCCCTGAGCCACCTCAATAGGAAAATGCTCATACTCGCTAGGTTTAAGTCGTAGGTTGGGGAATGGGTCAGCCTTCTGTACAGACCGAACAACCGCAACATTACTTTGAATCATAGAATAAGTAAGTTTTAAGTACATGAAAGGTTCTTTGAAATCAACTCATATTAACCCATTTATAAAGAGTTTTGAGATTTACAAAAAGGTTTTTCTCACCAGAACTCTGTGAGATGGTTCCAAGTATTATTATTCCCGTTTTAGAGATAAGGAAATGGAAGCTAGAGAGGTTCAGAGATTTGCCCCCAAGGTCACCAAACTAATCCTCAGATACCCTAATTTTTTAACTCTTTCAACCTTCTCACTGAGATCTGTAATCCTGAAGAAAACAGGTATTGTGTTGTAATGGAAAGAGAACTGGCCTTGGATTCAGGAAGACCTGGGTTAAATCCTACCTTTACCTGAGTATTGTCAGTCACCAAATACTTGGTTGCCCAAACCCTCTAAGGCTCATCTAAGATGCAGAAAGGTTCCAGTATGTGTTGGAAGAGGGAGTTTCTTACCAGGAGCTCCCTAAACAGATGAAATCATGGGTCCAGTACAAAAAAAGATGTTATGCATATAATAAAATGCATATATTACTTATGTAAATATAATTTACATTGTGTGTGCATGTGTGTGTTTTGTGGAAGGGACCTCAGTGCCCATCTAGTTCAACCCATATACGAAAGAAATCTGTAACATCCATGCAAGTGGTCATCTGCTTGAAGACAAGCCCAGCACTTCTAAGACAATCCTAAGGACAGTTGTAATTATTAGAAAGTTTTTTCTGATACCAAGCCTGAACTGACCTCTTTGTAACTTTCACTTGGTTCCTGGTTCTGTCCTGTGAAGCCAAAAAGAACAAACCTCATATCTCCTCTATGTGACAGGCCTTCAAATATTTGAAGATATTTGAAGAAATATTTTCCCCACTCCATACGGCCAAGTCTTCTCTTCTCCAGGCTAAACATAGCCCTTTCCTTCAATTAATCCTCATAGGTCATAGACTCAAGGCCATTCACCATCTTGTTTGCCCTCCTCTCCAAACTCTGCACACCAGAATTAAGCACAATTCTCCCCATAAGGTCTGAAGAGGGCAGAGTACAGCAGGATCACCATGACACTGTTTCTGAAACCTATGGGTCTCTTTATGCAGCTCAAGATTTTTGCATTAGATATTTTTGGCTGCCACAGCATATTGCTGATTCATATTGAATTTGCAGTTCACTAAAACCTCCAGAATCAGATCTTTTGAAGAATAACTATGCCCTACCCTCCTCCCACCCCACCTCCCATCTTGGCTTTGGAAGTTGATTGTGTGAGACTATGTTTCTCACTATTGAATTTTATCTTGTTAGATTCAACTCACTGCTCTGGCCTGTGATGTCAAATTCAAATAGAAAAGAATCCCTGGGGGCTACACGTTGACTTAAAAAACCACAAATTAATATTATCTATGTTGTATTTTTATGTATGTTATTAACCATTTCCCTTTTACATCTTAATCTGGCTCAACTACACTTGAAGTCCCGCAGGCAGCCCGTTTAACACCTCTGCTCTAGCCTGTCAAGATTCAAGATTCTTTTAAATGTTATTCTTGTCTATAGTTGCATTGTCCTGGGTTCATTATATTTGATCTTATAAAATAGCCTCATGAGAAAAATACAAAGCAATTGAATCTGGAAATTAAGAAGATAACTGGTGACTGTGAAGAGTGCAATCAATATAATGGTAGAATCAGAAACTGAATTTCAGTGGGATAAGTTAAGACTGAATGAGAAAAGCAGGTGTAGACAATTTGAGAAAATTATCAGTTAAAGTAGAGACATAGGACATAGATTTGAGGGAGGGGAATCTGGTCAAAATTTTATTTTGTTTTATTTTTCCCAAGATAAGGGGGACCTGTACATATTTGAAGAGCATGTTTGAAGGACCCAGTGGACAGAGAGGATTTGAAGATGTTAGTTACTGGTCCTTCAGGGATTTATATCCTGACACAATTTTTCTTCTTCTCTTCTCTGGTTTCATTTTTTGATTGTTTCATTGTTCATTAGCCCCCCTATTTGGAATAATTTGTCAAGAAGCAGAAAAGAATATAAATGCAAATCAGCCAGTCTTGCTACCTTTCCAGAGCTCTCACTATAGTTTAGGTGAGAAAGAGATTGAATCTAATTTTCCAAAAGAAGTTTCAGATTCATCTGCCTATTTCAAGTTCCTAGTACCCCTTTCTACACGTTAGCACTGGTAATAATGCTTTACACTTGCACAATAATTTTAATTTTCAAAATACTTTCATAGCTATTATCTCAGAAAAGTTAACATCTTGTGGCTTTCATAGCATTATAATTACAAATTTGTGAATTACTTTTCTTGTTTCTTATGTATCTGGGAAGCAGTTTGATAGAATTTTCCTCATCTTATAGGTGAAGATACTAAAGAAGAAGGATCTGAAATGACTTACACAAGGCTAGAAAATACACGGCAGAAGCAAGACCAGAAACCCACAGGGCCTAAATTTCTAGCTTGTTGCATAAACTACTGAGTTTTGTACTGGAATAATTTGTGTGAAACTAGAAAAGAAGATTCACTCTATTCCTGAGTATCTCCCTGGTAACACCTTTAAAGGAGAATAGATGATGATAGATAGATAGATAGATAGATAGATAGATAGATAGATAGATGGTAGATGAATAAAAGGTTAATCTAACCTAGATTATCTAACCCAATCTAATCTAGATTGATGGATAAAATAATAGATTAGATTACAGAAAAATAAAAAATAAGTTCTATATATCAATAAATTTTATAGATATAGATAGATGGATTACAATTCATTCTGAACCCCTGATATAGAAAACTGGCTGATCCTCTCTAAATTCTAATTGGTGAACCTAAAGGAGGAGAAATAAAAAGGGCTCTTTTTACCTAGGCCACCCTGAATCTTCCTCCCTCACCTCCTTTATGAAGTGGTCACTAAAAAGGATTGGTTTAAAAAAAAAAGGAATGTGAAATTCTTTTAGGAATTTTACATTAATGCATGTAGAAAACATATTTGCTATTGTTTCTAAAAAGGAGACTATAGATGCAGCAAAGTCTGGTCATGCCATTCCCTTACTATTGTCATTTAAAGGAATATGAAAAAGATTTATGATTTTATTGAAACACAGAATTCTCCCATGAGAAAATTCCCAATCCAGGTATCTCTCCACTATGCCACACTACCTCTTGTGTGTGTGTGTGTGTGTGTGTATATGTGTGTGTGTAAAATATATATATATATATATATATATATATATATATATATATATATATATATATACCCTTTAAGACCTAGTTACAGACCACATTTCTAGGCTTATTGCACATTACCCACTCTGCATTCCAGTTAAATCTATTTTCTCTTCCTAGAGCTTGGTATTACAGTTCCTGCCTTCATGCTTTCACATACCTGAAATGAACTTCTAGTCTAGGTCTTTTATGATTGGTAGCTTTATTTGGGACTCAGTTTATTTGCCCCTTCCCTTGGAAAATCTTTTTTTATCTTTTCACCCTCCAGCGATCTCCTCTTTACAATAAGCTCCTAGAGGGCAGGGACTGGTTTTCATTTTGTCCTGGTATCCCCACCACTTAAGATGATGCCCTATGCATTTTTGTCGTTGAGTAGTTTCAGTCCTGTCCTTCATTGACCCCACTTGGGGTTTCTTGGCAAAGATACTAAAGTGGTTTCCCATTTACTTCTCTAGCTCATTTTACAAATGAAGAACTGGGTCAAACAGAGTTAAGTGACTTGCCCAGGTTCACATTGCTAGTAAGTGTCTGAGGCCTTATCTGAACTCAGGAAGATGAGTCTTCCTGACTCCAGGTCCTTCAATCTACCCATTGGGCCATGGTACTTAAGAAATGTTTGTTTGATTGGGGGAAACAGCCTTTGTCAAAGTCACTTATCCCAATGCCAGTGGAGAAAAAGAGGAGCATTATTTCTCTCCTTGATCATCTAGGATAGTAATACCATAATCTTAGACATACAGCACATTCAAGTGGAGAATCATAGGGAGAGAGAGAGAGAGAATGAATTTTCTATTACATTCCTATTAAATTTACTTGCCTAGTGCTTGATATTTCAAAGTATTTTTTGAATGCTTTGTATAATTGACCCTTAGAGCTTTCCATCTGTAATTTTAAAATCCTGGCTTACTTTTGTATCTGTATAGTATAAAACATAGAACATGATTTGTTCAAAGTCACACAGCTAGTTAATGACAGCACTGAATGAAACAAAAACCCTTGCACTGAGGGTGCTCCAAATTATGTTATGCAATAGATGCTAAATGCAGCTATAATTAATACTAATTACAAGACAATGCAATATCGTAGGGCCGTGCCTCTGACTTTTTTTATTGTCTTTCACATTTCTTATGCTATTTTACTTACTAGTGACTGAGAGGCAGCTTGGCTAGTGCTTAGATGAACAAATCCTGTCCTTGACATATGTTACCATGTGACCATGTGTAGGTCATGACCTCTCAGTGCCCCCAGGCCACATTCTAAAGCCATAAATTGCAGGGATCAACAGATCTCTACCCCAGGAGTCATTCCCCTTACTTCGTTGGTGGAATCACAGATCTGGACCTCTCCAGACACCTGTCCCCCCAATACCAAATACGAAGTAAAAAAAAGCATTTCTGTTGAAAAAATTTTTCGAAATAAAATACTATAAGATCATCTAATTAATATCCCTTTAAAATGGTGACATTCGGTTTCATTTTGAAAACTTCATTGGTTTCTATACTTGGAAATGAATAATGGCCCAAGTCCCTGAAACTATTGCTCTCTATATGCAATATTGATTTAGTTCACACAACTTAAGACAGTGTCTCTGACTTTTCTTTCCTTCTTTACCTGTTTGTGAAGCTATTATCAGAAAAAAGCAATTTTTTTGTCAATGATCACTGGGCTCTTTAAGGAAAAAAGTAATCCTTATTCAAAGAGCGCATTCTTTTTCCTGCTTTTTAAACATTAGCCATTCTTGGGTGTGAAAAGCTTCTCTTTAATTATTTTTTTTCACTTGTCATTATAGATTCCAGGGCTGCAGCTAGCCCCCTAATTACCTAGCCCATGTTCAGAAATAAATAATTAGTGTTTTTACTGAACTGTGAAAGGCTAAATAAAAATCTACAGGGAAGAATTTCATTTCCAAAGTTCCGTATAACATTACATGGAAATCTTTTAATGCCCATGGAATTCCATGAGGTACACTAGCTTGCATATTATGTTTCATTCAGTGAAATCATTAGGTGATTACTTCTTAGCCTTAGGGAGTATCACATGACAAGATGCCCATTTTATAGTCATATTAAAGTTCATTTGGTACCTGAGAAATTTGTTACATGTGTCTGTTTACTACCTATTGGCCTGTTTACTTTCTGTTATAACATTTCAACTACTAAACATTTGCTATTTTAAAATTGATTTTAATATGACATAAGTTACTTTTTAAAACAACAGTAAGCTATTTAAAAACTTCAACTTTATTTTTATCTGTGCTCTTCAACATTTTCTTCCATTTTAACATATAACCTTTCTTGTTCATCTTAGCAATCATTTCCCCATTTATCTGTTTTATTTCTTATAATATATTTTTTTGACAGCTCTAATTGTTAGGGAGTGTTTCCTTATATTTAGCCAAATCTCTACAATATTTTTAAGTCCCCATAATTCTGCTTAAATATTCCCTGACTCACTTCACCAACTCCAAGCTGTCGGCAAATTTTTTTTTTTTTTACTACATGGAAGCTTAGGCCTTGTGAGATTTAGTGTTCTTTCAACAAAACATAGTTTGTTCTCTACTTAACCTCAGCTCTCCCTAACTGATCTTTCTATTACACAATTGCATCAATACTATTTTAAGTATATTCATAATATGTAACACAGGATCATGTGTCTAATAATTGGGTCATGAAGTGGTTTTATTTGCAATAGACTTTTTGCAAGACAGAAGTTAAGGAATACCTAGAATGGTGTTTCTCTTAACACCTAACCCAATGCTCTGTATACATTTGTTGTTGTTAAGTCATGTACAACTCTTCATGACGCTATTTAGGGTTTTATTGACAGAAATACTGGAGTGGTTTGCCATTTCTTCACCAGCTCATTTTACAGGCAAGAAAACTGAGGCAAACAGAGTTAAGTGACTTGCCTGAGGTCACACAGCTAGTGTCTGAGGCCAGACTCAGGCCTTCCTGACTCCAGGCCTAACACTTTATGCACTGTGCCACCCTACCTGCCCCCATCTCTACACATAGCAGGTGCTTAATAATTGAATTGAATTGAAAGAACTGAAGCATTTGCTTTGAAACATTAGATTTGGAGTCAGATGAGTCGGGTTCAAATTCTACTTCTTCTACTTGCTACCTAGGTGCCTTTGAACCAATTACTTGAGCTCTCTGGGCCTCAGTTTCCTCATCTGCAAAATGAAAGATATTGGACCAGATCACCTCTGAGGTTCATTCTAGCTCTAAATCTGTGATTTTATGATTCTTTGAATTGAATTGAATGAATTCAAACAAAAGAAATATCCTAGAATATTTAAAAATTAACTTTAAAAAAAAGATTGAGGTTTGGGGTTTTTTTTGTTGTTGTTAAACAAAAAGCTACTTAAACCTTTTAAAAATCCAAATGTTGTATTAGGATGTTAAAAACAACCTCCATACCCTTCAATGCATAGATAATTTAAAAGTAGAGAAATATGTCTTCAAGTCTTCAAGAACATTTAATATTTCTAGCAACTATAGCAACTTCAGCTATTTTATGGAGTAAACAGCAAAAGGGCCCTCGCCCCCAAATAGGGCCAACAGCATTTGACACGTTCTCTTCTTGGCTATCTGACCAATGTCATTTTATGATGCATTGCAAGGTAATGGGTTAGGAGATAGCTTTACAAAGGGAGGAAATCAGCCTGACCCCACTCCCTGCCCCTCACCCCCCCACACTCTTACCCTACTCCCACTTCAAAGACAACAGTGCTACGTGGAGTTGTGAACTGGCCATCAGGCTTGTCTGTCCAATCGATGGAGACCACCCTGCATGCCAATATACATCACCACGTCAATATAGACAGGGATTGGCTATCACACCAACATTCTAATTGGAACGTTGGGGTTGGTGAGTCTGATTAGCTCCTACGTAATCAGGTTCTATCTTTTCAGCATTTCTCCTCACATCATTAGCATTTCCCAACCTTCTGTTTCCTTAATTCCTGTTATTGAACTAGACCTAGACAAACACTTTTTTCTGTTCTCCCTACCCTATACCCTTAAAAAAAAAAGTTTTATTTTCCTTTTGTTTTTACATCATACTGATTTCCAGACATACATCTGTTGTATTTCCATTATAATACGAAAAAACAGTTCAGCAAAACCAACTACGACAGTGCCCCTAGTCTAAAAGTATGCAAAATTCCAGGGCCATTGTCTCCCACCTATCCAAGAGAAGCCCCATACCTTTTTTAATACTCTAATCCCAATCTAGTTTAACCCAACCTCTCCTCATGCTTGTCATACTCTTATTAACCCTTCTCAATCTATGCCCTTTAGGACCCTCATTCTACTATGACAACTCCCCTAGGCCTTTGAACTTCTGTTTCAAATGCTTGTTATACCTCCAGACATGAACAAAAACTTTCCACTTGATGACAGCCTGCCATCTACTTCCATCTCTATGCCCTTTTGCCCGAATTCCACTAGAACCAACGTTGCACTAGAACTAGGATCATGGACTCTGATTAGTGAGCTTTGAATTTATCTTTCCCTGGCTGAGGTCTACCACACTCTGTGTGATGTCACTGCTCTCATACCTCTCTCCCACATTCCAACTGTGTGTTGTCTTTCCATATTGGAAATTAAATTTCTGGAGGATACAGTTTCTAACTTATTTACTTACATTTGTATCCTCAAAAATTAACACTGTGTCTGACACACAGTAAGTGTTTAATAAGGGCTTTTTCACTCGTTTATTCATGTCAATTTTAGGCTTCCACCACTCTTCCCAGAAGATGGGACCTGGAAGACAGGTTGGGGTTGACATAATCCTTGCTCTCCATGGTTTATTCCAGACCTTTGTTCTGTTTCTACTACTCAATAACCTCTCCTCTTTTGAAGTTCATGTCTTCTGTATATTTCATCCCCCCCATTCTTTTCACAGTCATTAACAGCACCCTCTCTCCAAAATTTTTAGCACCTTACATACATACACTACATCTTTACCATCCTCTCCTCTGTAGTTGTGCTCAATAACTATGTTGATGCTTTCTCCAACATCCTCATCTCAAAGAGCAGTGGTTCTCAACCTTCCTCATGCCACGACCCTTTAATACTCATATGTGGGCGTATCTGCATGTGGGCGGACCTACCTGGAGACAGAGAGAGGAGCAGTGTCTCAGTTCCTAAGACCATTGGAAATATGTGTTTTCCAATGGTCTTAGGCAACCCCTGTGACCTCTGCGAAAGGGTCATTCGACCCCCAAAGGGGTCGCAACCCACACAGGTTGATAACCACTGTCATACAGCTTTGCACTCCTTAAATCCAGTGATCTACATCTCCAACAGAGAAATATTTGAGAGGCATCATGGCACAGTGGACAGAGAGTTTGACTTGGAGTCAAGAAGACCAGCATTTGAATCTCACTTTAGAAATTAGCTATATTGACAGGAAGAGCAACCATTTCTTATATTTTCTTATTTAACCATTTCTTATCTTTTCAATGTCTCCTCTCCTGGCTTCTTCCCTTTTTGTCTACAAACACATTCACGTCTTCTTCACTGACCTAATTAAAATTTTCCTTAACTCAGATACCCCTCAAGTCACCATCATCTTTATCTGTTTCCCTTCATAAGCCAAACTTAGTAAGAGAGCAGTGTACTTTAATTGCTTTCTGTGTGACTCTATCCACTTGCATCATTCTACCCCTAGCTATCTGGCTTCCATCTCAATCATTTTACTGATAATGACTCCTCAAAGGTCACCAATTTCTCTAATCAACAATTTTGTGGTCTTTTTCCAGTCTTCTTCCTTCATCTCTCTGAAGGATTTGTCATGGTTGACCACTTCTTCCTTTTCAAAACTCCTCAGTTGTAACACAACATTCTCTCATATGACTTCTGCTCTGATTACTTTCTGTCTCTTCCTCTGATTCCTTTTTCTTCTCTTCCTCAGTTAAGTCATTTTCAAGTCTCTATCCTAAATTTAATTCTTATCTCTTTCCTTTGGAGAGTTGATCCACACCCATGAATTCCCCTACCTCCTCTTTTAGATGACTCCCACCCTGATATATCTGGCTTCCACCCTTTCTCCCAAGTTTCCTTTATAAATTTCCAGCTGTCTCACGAAAATCACTACCTAGATGAACAAGCATGTATTATTTATCATTTGTATGGCCATCCTGCTTATGCCTCAAGTTCAACCCACCATCTTCTAAACCTGTTCTTCCTGAAGATGTTCTTATTTCTATTAGCAACCTCACAATTCTTCAATTATTCAAGCTCAGAATTTTGGAGTCATCTTTGGTTCTTCCCTCTCCTTCATTCCCCACTTCCAATCAATCGTTAAGTCTTACAGATTCCACATCTACGACACTTCTTGCATCCACCCCATCCTTCCTATTTCCACTGCCAATACACTAATTTAGCGTTGGCAGCTAAGAGTTTGTGCAGCTGACAACAAAGGCACATCCACAGTGGCAATTCCCTTGAGACTGATAGCACAGGCACAGGGCAGGAGTTAGACCGCCCCCACTATGTTGGCTGAAACCATACCCAGCAATCAGCAACTGTCAGTGTCCTCAGCTGCAGCAGCTGACATACCCTGAGGAAGCAAGGGTTCATGTGATAGACTAGAAGCAACTTTGCACACAGCATATTTGATTCTGTGCTGCTCATTACTCACTGCCCTTGCCTGGAAATAGTTAGGCTTGGGTCTTACACTGTCAGGTAAGAATCTGAGTCTAGTGACTGGATTGAGTCAGTTTCCTGGGAAAAATTACTGTGGGAGTGAATGGGGGTTAGAGGAAAGTCTGTGTACAGGATGCTCCCATAGGAACTTGATCTCCCAGGATCACTACCTGAAAGTACCTGAGATTCTTTTTCAACTGGCTCTGTGTTCATGTATTGAACTCTGGGTTACAAAGCCACTGGCACAAAGGGGACTTATAATGTAAGAAAAAAGCCAAAAGGTTGGTCTAAACTGGTCCAATTTTGTGGGGTAGCACCAGTAATGACAGTAGGCCTCCAATTTGGCTCGAAAGGTTTCTGTCTGATAGTGTAGTTTTAAGGGTCTTCTTGAACCTAGTAAAAGGGAAAAATATCTCATTATGTCTTCCTTGGATTAAAGCAATAGCCTCCTAACTGCTCTCACTGTTTCTAATCTCCCCCATTTCACATACCAATTAGGGAGAATAAGATTTGAGATCTCACTGGTATGGGGAACCCCTGATAAACAATATACCGTCTAACAAGTCAACTAAAGAAGCATTTTTTTAAAGTGCTTACCCCGTGCCAGACACTGTGCTAAACTCTGAGATTATAAGCAAAAAGAAAGACAGTCCTTGCCCTTAAGAAGCTTACATTCTAACAGGGGAAGACAATACATAAAAAGTAGCTAAAAAGGGGAGAATAGTGAACAAAGAAGTCTAGAGACTTAAGAGAGGAGCCAGAGAGGAATTGAAGGAGTGAATCTGGCTGACCTGGGTACTTTCCTGAAAATTGGAGGTTCTAGGAGGAACTGACCAATCAAAGGAAGGAGGCCTAGTAGAGGAGGGATTTTTGAAGGAGAATCTGCCAGAGTGTGGTGACTTTCCAAGGTGAAAAGGCTTCTGGGGCATGGTGGGAAAAGAAGTCTGGAGAGTCAGGATCAGAGCACAGAGAGGGATGGGGAGAAGCTGGCTGGCCCGGGCACTTTTTTTAAAATGGAGATTCCCAAAGGAACTGATCAATCACAGAAGGGCATTGCAGGGATGGAGGTATCTTCTAAAGTGAGAAGGTTGCCAGATAATGATGGAGAAAAAAGACTGGAGTCAAGCACAGAGAGGAGCAGAAAGGCAGATTAGCTCCTGTTCTATAAAATATAGTTTTAGAGTTCCTGGAGGCATTGAGAAGCTAAGTGACTTGAAGAGGGTCTCACAGCCAGTATGTGTCACAATTAGAATTTGAACATATGTCTTCCTAACTCTGAGGCTAACTTTCTATCCCAATACGCCATACTAACCTTTTACACAACAATACTAGATTAAATTCCTTAATGAAGTGATTCCCCTGTGATTCAAAGTATTTTTGAAAACTTCAATAGCTCCTCACTGCCAATAAAATGAAAGCTATACTATTCACGACTCTCTACAATATAGTCCAAACTGTTTTTCTATGCTTATCTTCCACATCATCTATCCTACAGACAAACTGTTCCCTGAGTTGAAACTCTACTTTTCAGCCTCCACTCCTTTCCTCAAGAATGTTCTCAGCCAAATTTCTACCTGTAAAAATCCTACCTTTAAGTTTCAGCTTTAAAAACAAATTTTAAAAAAACCAACAAAAAAAACTTCTTAAACTGGTGCAGTCTTTCCCTTTTCTGACCACTGAAGCACTTTGTTTATATCTCTTTGATTTCTCCTATTAGACTATCAGCTACTTGAAAGCAGGACTAATGCCTTATTATTCTTTGGATTTCTCATAGTACCTAGTCATTTTCAGTTGTGTCCAATTCTTCATAACCCCATTTGGGGTTTTCTTGGCAAAGATACAGGAGTGAATTGCCACATCTTTCTCCAGCTCATTTTACAGATGAGTAAATTGAGGCAAAAAAGGTTAAGTGATTTACCCAGAGTCACACAGCTAGTAAGTGCCTGAAGCCAGATTAGAAGTCAGGAAGATGGACTTCCTGACTCCAAGCCTGACACTCTATCCACTGACTTCTAGCTACCCTAGACCAACTTAAGCATGTAATAAATATTTTTTGAACTGAATTGAGATCAGGTGAGATGAGAAGGGAATAGTGGGTGGATTGTGGGCCCAGTAGTGAAGAACAGGGAATAGTTCAGTCAGTGAGATTGTGTCAAACTCGCCTACCTAAATTTCTTCTCCCACACCTGAAGATTACTCCTTTTTACTTCAGACTGAACCAGATGAATGGAGGATGTACACATGGTGTTTCTGATCCAGGTTGCCAGTGCACCATGGCTATGACTGTTGAGCTTCTATTCCAAAAATAAAGCTTCTCAATGGGTGATGGAGGGAGTAGAGGAAGGGAGAAAATTTGGAACTGAAAATAAAAAATTAAAACAAAACAAAAAATAAATTCCTCAGGATATGAGAAGGAAAAAGTTAAGTTGATGATGACCATAAACAGTTTGCTGCCACAGTTCTCTGGTGGTGCTCCTAGTGAAATAGAAAAGAACTGAGAAACCAAGTAGGAAAGAGCAGGGAGAAATTTTTTTTTTTTTTTACATAGGATTATGATGCTACTTAGCTTTTATTGGTTCATATTTTTTTTCTTTTTTTTTTTTTATTTACTCATTTACTTTTAATTTACAAGATTCAGTTCCACAATCACTTGAGTTTCAGATTTTCTCCCCTCCCTTCCTCCCCCCGCCATGGTGGCGTGCAATCATGTATAGGATCTGCAAATACTTTCACA
>CM053585.1:437521687-437560060 GCA_028646515.1 Pseudochirops corinnae
TCTATTTTTTCCATTTGTTTGGATCTGTTTAATAGTATCTTGGTTCCTCATAAAGTCATTTGCTTCCATTTGCTCCATCTAATTCTGAGGGAATTATTCTCTTCAGAAAGCTTTTGAGATTTTTTTTTCTGAATTACTGAATTGCTGAATGTTAATGTGATATAATACAGTTAAGAATTAAGAACTATAAAATATGGAGTATACTCAAAAATCTAGAAATTTTGAAATGGTGCAAAGCAGGAAAAATTAGGATCAGAAGGAAGAAGTACATATCAACTATGACTACTAAGAAGAAAAGTAAATGAGAATAAAAGGATATACAAAAAAACTTGAAGCAGTCAGGTGGTGCAGTATATTCAGGGCCTGGAGTCAGCAAGACCTAAGTTCAAATCTAGCCTTTGTTATTTACTAGCTGTGTGATCCTGGGCAAGTCATTCAATCTCTTTTTGTCTCAGTTCCCTCGACTGTAAAATGGGGATAATAACAGTACCTCTCTGTGTTATTGTGAAGATCAAATGAGGTAATATTTGTAAAGGGTTTAACATAGTACCTGTAGATACTATATAAATGTTTACTCCTTTCTCTTCCCCTTGAAGAGGACTTAGGCAGAGTGAGTGATAAATTATTATGATGTATGGTTATTCATTGTAAATAATCTTTTTTATAAAAAGGGGAAAGGGTCTACATATGCAAAAATATCTATAGCAGCCCATTTTGTGGTGGCAAAAGGTTGGAAATTGAGAGGAAGTCCATCAGTTGGGGAATGGCTAAACAAGCTAAGGTAAATGAATGTAATGGAATACTTTTGTGCAATAAGAAATGATGAACAGGAAGATTTCAGAAAAAACTGGAAAGACTTGTATGAACTGATGTGAAGTGAAATGAGTGGAACCAGGAAAACACTGTACACAGTATCAGCAACACTGTAGGATGATCAACTATGAACGACTCAGCTCTTCTCAACAACACAATGAACCAAGACAAGTACAAAGGATTCACAAAGAAAAATGCTATCCACATCCAGAGAAAGAACTGATGGGCTCAGAATGGAAATCAAAACATATTTTTTCACTTACTTTATTCCTTTTTTTCATTTTGATTCATTTCTTTCACAGCTGTGACTAATACAGAAGTAGGTTTTACATGATAGCACTTGTATAACATACCAAATTGCTTAGTATTTTCAGAAAAGGGCAGGGGAGAAAGGGAGGGAGAAAAATGTGGAACTCAAAATCTTGTAAAAATGAATGCTAAAAACTGTTTTGACATGTACTTGGGAAAAATACTATTAAAAATAAAAGAAAGAAAAAGGAAAAATGAAAAATAATCTTTTTAAATGTAAGTTGGTAGGAAGCTAGATTTGGTGTTTTTCAGTCTGAGCTCATTTGGGCTTTTTTTGGCAAAGATACTGAAGTTGTTTGCCAGCTCATTTTACAAATGAGGAAACTGAGGCAAACAGGGTTAAATGATTTTCCCAGGGTCACACAGTGACTCTAGACCACTGGCCCTACTTGTTGCCTAAAAGCTAGGTTTAGGTTGGGGTAAATAAAGGGCCTGGCCCAGAAGTTAGAAGACATGGAGGCCACCTTAGCTTAACTCTTTAAGACCATAGTCTCAGATAACTGGTCTTAAGCAGATTTGTTTTCCACACAGGAAGATCTACATAATGAAATTCAAATCACAAGCCTGGATCAAAAAAATTTTGCTAAACAAGTTTATTCAATTGCATTGTTGTTCTATGTACAGTTTCAATAAAACGTGTAACAGGCATAGAGTTCTTTATGCAATTAAGGAAAGGATCCCATTGAGTTTTTGGTTTCATGCATTCATGTGTGTGTTTAATCTTCATCAAAGTCCTTTTTCAATGCATCATCACAGCATGGAAGTGACCCTGGGTTCTTTCTCCAAGGCTATACCAGAAAAACATAAGCCCTGGTCCATCCTACCCAGCTCTGAGGAAAGGCTTTGAGAGACAGCTTTTGGATATCAATGATACAAATGCCTGCCTAAGTCAAATAAGCTTCTCGCCAATTTGGCCGTAAAATGATTAATTTTTCAGCCATAGCAATTCTCTGAGTTCTACAAATTCATAAAGGGGTTACAATTTGTATCAATGAAGGGGATACCTTGTATAGGGATGACTGATTGAGAAACAAAAAGCTACTCTTAGAGTAATGGAAGAAGGATTGAAGAATTTACCTCAAACTCCAGGTAGAGACCCCTATGTAAAAAAAATCCAGAAACATCTGTTTAGTATTCTTATAGTATTTGCATATAAAAAAAATCACTTACCCTGAAATTTAAGAAAGTTTTGCTATATCTGATATGACCCCAAAGGCAAAAACCTCCATTTGGGACTTCCCTCCCTGCAACCCATTCCACCCCCAGTCTCAGTAAAAGGAATATGTTCAATTGTTTGACTGTATTCCTGACATATTCCTGAAAATGTTCCATCCTATATAAGCAGTTTGGACAAGGCTATAGAGGCCCAGGCAGTGTGCCAAGGGACTGTCCCATAAGCAATGTCATGACCAATTAAAGAGCTAAAAGTTTTCAAGGGGCAGATACAGGTGCCAGAGAACAAGAGATAACACCTCATCTCACCAGTTAAAATGCCAAGGAGTCCAAAGTGGAGAATGAGAATTGAGGACCAGAGATAGCATTCCAGAAGGGAATATAAAGAGCAGAAAAAGACAATTGGACGCATGCTATCTCTATCTCTGTTTATGGATGTGGCTCCTTATATCAGCCCACAATTACACAGGTCCAGAATATATAATCCTGGGGAAATGAACAGGCCTATGTAAGAGGGCCAAACGTAGTCATGTCTTATTCTTACATGGACTGGCTTGCTGTAGAACACATATCCTAGCTGGTATTATTGAATAAAATGGAACTGAGGACAGGTAGTATATAAAAGGTGCTAGTTACTGCTGTGTTAGGGGGAGCACAGTAATTTTCTCTTGAGCAGATCTCAAACAGCTGAGAGATTGATCACCTCATTCACCTTGTCAGAGCTTGATGTAATAATGTTTGACTGTCACCTCTACAAGCGCAGTCTTGACACTACAAAACATATCCAGACTCATGAAATCATAGATCTTTGAAGTACCTACTGAAGTAAGGAATTTGCAGATTTTCTAAAATAAGTTTGTAATTACAGACATCAAAGGTAATGTAACCAACATTGTAACCTCTCTTGTCCTTATGATTATTCATCGAAATATAAGTAAATCAATCAAAAACCATTTATTAAGTGCCAGGCTATGTGCTAAGCATTGGAGACAGTCCCTCCCCTCAAGGAGCTTACATACAGCCTAATAGAGGAGACAACATGCAAATAAGTTTAGACAAAGCAAGCTATATGCAGGATAAAGAGGAAATAATTCACAAAGAAAAGACACTGGAATTAAGAAGGGTTGGGAAAGGTTTCCTTTAGAAGGTGGGATTTGGATTGAGACTTAAAGAAAGCTGGGGAGGTCAACAGTCAGAAGGAGGGGTCGGGGGTGTACCAGGCATGGAAGACAGAGAAAATGCCCAGAGTAGAGAGGCAGTGTCTTGTTCATGGAAGAGCCAGGAGGCCAGCGTCACTGGATTGAAGTGTATGTGTCAGGAATTAAGGTAGAAGAAGACTGGAAAGAAAGAAAGGACTATTTGTCTGTCTACTGAAGGCCACCCCAGCCAAGATCTGGCTCCCTCCCATTGGGTTCTTTCACGCCTCATTAACACCTCCACTAGAGGGCAAGCTGAGGTAGGAAGAAGAGAGAAGACACCAATACTCAGTTTTACTATCTGTTTTCAGCTCTAGTAAGAATGTCCAAGGAGGAAGGAAAGTTCCAGACTTGAGACTTTGGACTTAAATGAAGCTTTGGGGGAATGGTATGGGGATGCCTCTCATGGCCAAGAATATTTTGCCACCAGTTCCTGAGAAAAACTGAAAACAAACTACACGGGAAACAGTAGCAGCCTAACTGTGCTCTCCTTCTGACTCTATTCTTTCCACTGCTGAAATTAAAAATAATATAACGAAAATAAACAATAGCAAATATTGCATGGACTTTAAAATCTTCAATAGAAAAAGATTTTTAAAAAAACAGTTAATGCTTTGATACAACCTTTAAATTGCATTTATGTTTAGGACTCAGTCCTGTCTACTGCCTTAAGGAAGCATTCAAATGATTTATCATTTTAATTGAAGGGTTTTTAACCTGAGCTCCCCAGACCTAGATTTTAGGGAGTCTATGAACTTCGATAGGTGAAAATTGCATAATCATTTTTCACTCATTTTTGGTTTTCTTCATAAGCCTATGTACATTATTTTAGGCATTTAAAAAGATGATTCTGAGGAGTCCATAGGTTTCACCAGGCTGTCAAAGGGGTTCATGACATATTAAAAAAGTTAAGAATCTCTGCTTTATATGATCTTGAAATCCTCATATGAATATGATTTCAAAGCCCGTTTATCGCATAACTACCATCAGTAATCTCATTAGCTTT
This sequence comes from Pseudochirops corinnae, assembly GCA_028646515.1. Taxonomy (NCBI): domain Eukaryota; kingdom Metazoa; phylum Chordata; class Mammalia; order Diprotodontia; family Pseudocheiridae; genus Pseudochirops; species Pseudochirops corinnae. The sequence goes on from CM053585.1 coordinate 437,526,185, forward strand.
TCTTTGCTGAATGAAGTCCAGGACCATATTACTGAACAACACAATGCTTCAGAAAACATTGTATTCCTCTCATGACTATTTTGATCAAAATCAACAGCGATCAGTCTTTTTTTTTCTTTTGAAAATATAAGTTGAAATCCTGCCAGCTTCCTGGTCAAAAAGCATTGCAATGATTGTTTCTCAGTCCTTTGTAGCTCTTTTTTCCTATCATAAAGTCAATTATAAAGGACAGAGGCCAATCAGGATGTGGTTCTTGAAAACGACGCCAAATTCAGTGACTTATCACCCCAAACCAACACAACTGCTTTTCTTCACACATGTCCCTCCCGTCATTACAAATTAGTCTCCCTTCGTGACCTTGAGATCAACTCCAATGACTGACATTTCAGTGGTGATTCTTATTGTTAACAGTTTCCAATCTCTATTTTAAATACCTCTAAGTGAATTATAAGAAAATTTACATACTGTGTCAATGCACTTGCATTGACTTCTTGCATCTATTTAAATGCTCTTAAAGCAAAAGAGTCGAATTAAAACTGAACATCAGTTAAAATTTAGTACTGAAGTAATGTCCCATATACAAATTTTTTGTTCCCACTGCCTGATTCAGATACTGAAATATGTGAGATATTGACATGACATGGAATTCTGAAACTTATGCAGCGTTCTGAGTCTCTTAAGAAAGGATTATTCCTGATTCTAGCTTGCATAAATTTGAATCAAATGTTAAACATTTGCTAGTGGATCTGTGGATATCAGTAATTATTTTTTTTTAATGTCATACTGTTTTAGCGAGAAATCTTACAAGTTCATTATTAACCAGATGTTAAATTGGCTTGTTTTTTCTCATATGAGAATTGTCAAAGCTACTGCATGAAAAAAGTATACTCATTTGTGGTAATGAGGATACCTAGGAAATAGTTATGAGACTTTTTGACTCTGCCAGTATGAATTAACGTGTGAAAAAAGTTCAGCATAAAAAATCCAGGCTTATAAAAATAAGTTTCTGTTTCCAACATTGAATAGGTAGGGCATTATAATACATACATATAATACATCATTTTACTTTATTAAATATGTATGTCCCTGAAAGGTTCTAGAGAAATAAAACTTATGGAAATAAAAGTTTAGAGTGGTGCAAAATTTTAGAAATCATATAGTACTTTCATTTTACAGATAAAGGAAAAAAAGTAGCGATTTTCCAAAAATTAAAGTCATTTAAGGTAACAGGATTAGATCACCTAGTTGAGTTTACTTTCATTTAAATCACTCCTCCCTTCAAACAGATAAAGGGTGCTTGCAAAAATGCATTGTGATTTGGTGTATTGTAACTTGGCCTTGAAGTCACGAGGATCTGAGTTGAAGTCCTATCTGTGAAAAGTACCAGCTGTGGTAGCCTGGGCAAGAGTCTCTAACTCTTGAGAACAATTGTACTGGCAGAAGGAGTTGCCTTATTGAGAATTCCCAACACCAATAAAGTCATAGATCTTAAACAAAAAAGGGTTGAGAGGAATCTTGTTATTTTTTAGGGAATCCTGTCATACACCATTCCCTAAAGTGAATAATCTATTTTTTATGTAAATCCCCACTTTCTAAACCATTCCATTTACGTATTAGGTTGTCTATAGAAAAGCTACTTAACTGGGATTTACCTGAGGAAGACTGTCAAGAATTAGCTAAAAGTCTGAATTACAAAATATTTTAAAAGAAAATAATTGTGATATATATTTACACACACACACACACACACACACACACACACACATGAACCAAGTTAAACAAGTATCAATCTAGAAAAGATCCTGCTTTAAAGAGATTAGAATAACATGTCAAGATAATGGCAATGATAGAATCATGAGAATCATAGAATATGTCAAGACATCTGCTTATGATCTTAGCCTATGATGATAACTGATGACCTCTTCACCCTGGAAACTCCTTCTATCCTTGGACTTTGAACATTGGAAACAACCTCTGCTCCAAGGCCTCTCTCTTTGATTGACTGGTTCCTTCCAGAAGCTCCATTTTAAGAAGAAAGCCCACGCCAATCTCATTTACATTCTTCTCCCAGCTGCACTCCCTACAATGACCACCCAGAGGAAACTTCATCTTCCCCTTCTCCTTTTCAGCTTCCTTTTATGTCGTCTTCCTCATTAGACTAAACTTCTTGAGGGCAAGGATTGTCTCTCTGCTTATGTTTGTACTCACTTCACTTTATATTGTGCTTCCTCTATATTAGGTGCTTAATGATTGCATATTGACTTGACCTGACTTGATGATATACTTAATTCAATTTATCAAGCATATAGGATTTTACCAGTGTGGGTACAGCCTTGTAATGCAGACTAATCCCCTCTACACCCCAGTAATGAGCTGCTATGGCCAAAAAAGTTCATCACCTGGTGCCAACACTGCTCAAACAGCAGACATAGCCCATTACCTAGCTGGTACTTGAAATGGTAGAATGTAATAGGATCTTCTAGAATTTGTACTCCACTGGACAAGCCTTTAAAACTCCATAGTCATCTCCCTAAGAATAATTTATGTGGGACATTGGAGCAAGAATAGTACAAATGGGGACAGCCAGGTGGCACAGTGGGTAGAGCACTGGGCCTGGAGTTGGGAGGATCTGAGTTCAAATTTGACCTCAGATACTGACTAGCTGTGTGACCCTGGACAAGTAACTTAATCCCAATTGCCTAAAATAATAATAAGAAGAAAAATACAAATACTTGATGTTCATAAGCACTTTATGTGTTTATTTGTTTACAAAATACTTTTACCACAGCAAACCACATGTTGCAATGGAAAAGAGTCTCTGGGATTTGGGTTCCAGTTCCAGTTCTGCTACTTGGTACTTGTGTGACAAGTCACTTAACGTTGCTAGGCTTCAGTATCCTCAAGTATAAAAGGGGACCAGGGTGAGGGTGTAGAGCTAGACTAAATTATCTCAGTTTCCTCCAGATCTGAATCCATAATCTTATAAAGTAGGTAGTACAAGCATTGTGGGTCTCGTTTTGCAAGTGAGTAAACTAAGGCTCAGAGAGATTAATTGAATTGTTTGATATTGTAAAATTAGTAGGGCTCATAGCTGGAACTAGAATCCAGGTGCTCTGATTACAAGCTTAGAATTTCTACTATAGCATATTGTTTATACTGTAATACTATTTTTGTTGTTGTTTTTTGTTCAGTTGTTTTCAGTCATGCCTTGACTCCATGATACCATTTGGAATTTTCTTGACAAAGATACCAAGTGGTTTACCATTTTTTTCTCCAGCTCATTTTACAGATGAAGAAACTGAGGCAAACAGGGTTAAGTGACTTGCCCAGGGTCATACAGTTAGGATTTGAACTCAGGAAGATGAGTCTTCTTGACTTCAGGTCTAGCACTCTATCTACTGCACCACCTTGCCTTGTGTATGGATGAATGTTTCTAAGGTAAATGGAAATAGTTTAAGCTCTTAAAATAAGTGAACATTTACTTTCCAGTCTTCTTTGTGCTATTTCTTTAATAATTCTTTTTTTTTCAAAGATAGGTTAAAAACAAGCCTCAGTCCCAACCCTAAATTATCATAAGTTATGAATTTTTGAAGTCTAAATTAAAATTAGTGTAATTAATTGCATAGGGATCCTAACATGTCTCCTTTAAAAAAAAAAAGTGCCGCCTCTAGTATGATTCACAATTTCCTCCAAAAAGTCAATATAAGCATTTTATCGTTTTGATAAGGAACAAATGGGGTAGGGGCTTTGTCATTAGCAATCTTAGAGGTGGAAATTTGAAAATTTTCCTTCAGACCTTCAAATGGACACTCATAATTCTGAGTTTCATTTATTTGTGTAGTTGCCTACATATTTGTCGCTAGTTAAAATTTATAAAGGAAAAAGAAAAATCCCTGGCTCTGAGATCCATTCTTCAAAACACTCTGAATCAGCTTTGGTTTGTGAACCAACAGTTGTTCTTTGCTATTATTGATGTGAGGAAGGAAGGGTTTAAAGATGCCTCATATACTCTGGGGAAATTCCACAATAAAGCACTATTTTTACAAACCCAAAATTACAATTAAGCAAATAATTGACCTAAGGTTTCTGTGACCACTCTTAAAGATTAACCCATTCAGTTCATTTGTAGAAATATAGGTTGGGAATCAGATAGACTCAAGATCTGATTCTTCCCTTTTTTACCAACTAGCAATGCTGTGTTAGCTAAATTACTTCACATCTCTTAAATGTCAAATAAAGATGAAAATACCTATTCTGCCTTGCCCACAGGTAAAGAAGTAAAAATGACACACATTTTAATAAAATAGAAGTTTTAATAAAAAATAAAATGTGAAAATAAAAGTAAATAAACAAATCAATTTAATTTAAAAAATAAAATGAATTTTAAAAAATTTTAATTTTAAAAAAGTTTTAATAAAAATAGGTTTTTTTTAAAGTACAGTTTAAAGAAAGAAAACCTAAAAGAAAACATTGTAACATCATTGGTAGGTAGGTCAGAATCTTGCTGTGTTACATTACTCACTACAAAGCAGAATTCAGTAAAAGTTAATTATAAAAAGCTAGTTAATTTAAAACAATAGGATTGACTTCTGAAAACAACCTTATGACAAAGTTATGGTGTGCTCACAACCTTTTATAAAAAGAAGGCATATAAAGGAGGTATAATAATAGCAATATTCTCTATTTACAGCAGGGGGTATCCAATTCAATAGGAAGGGGGTTCACTGAATTGTACATTAGGATCCCTAAAGTTTACATATTGACTTAGAAAAAAAAAACCCTACACATTAACATTATCTATGTTCAAATTTATTTTAATTTATTTTGTAAATATTTCCCAATTGCATTTTAATCTGGCTTGATCCAAACTACAGTGTGTTGTGGGTTGTGTTTGATACCTCTGATTTATAGGATTGAGGTAGGAGTAATAAATATACTAGGATCTTGGTCATGTGGATCTGGGAAGTCTGGTTTTTTTTGTTTGCTTATTTTCCCTTAAAAGACAGGGAAGCTGTCCCTGAGACTTAGTACTATAGATTTGGATTTCGAAGGAACCTTCAAGACTACTTAGTCCAAATCCCTCATTTTATAGATGACTCAACTGAGACCCTGAGAAATTAATGATTTGCGTAAAAAGCAGCAGAGCCTGGATTCAAATCTGGGTCCTCTGACTCAGGATCTGTCCTTGTACCTTCCTAAGTCACATTGATGTGACTTCCCTCATCTATATCATAAAAAAAAAGTTAACTGGCAAGAAGTCAATGCCTCTCAGACCTGATGAATGTTGCACTACCATGTAAGTAGAAATTTGGCACATGGGCTACAATGCTGGTTTTGGAAGTGGAGTTTAGAGTGCTAAACTTAGGGTCAGGAAGAGCTGAGTTTGAATTCTGCCTCAGCTATTTACCAGCCATGTGACACTGAGCAAGTCATGTTTCCAGCATCTGTAAAATGAGGGTATTTAATAGCAACTACTTCCTAGGATTGTTGCAGAGATTAAATGACATAAAATGATCAAATGAGATACATAAAGCTATTGTTAAAGTAAATTTAAATGCTACCTATTAATTTGTAAAAATAAGAGGGTTGAATTTAATGTCCTCAAAGGTCTATGATCTCTTTTTCCTCTAAATCTATGATCTCTTCTGACTCAAAATATCCCTCTCTATGGAGATGAGTATTGTCTGAATCAGTGTGGTATGCTTTCCGTGTTATGTCAAGTAAACTTTTTTGTGGTTAAGTATTAGATGGCCTGTAAATATCTCATTTCATTCCAATTAAGACCCTGAACTACTGGACAACCCCAGAAGAAGGGAGAATCACTTTCTCTCTCTCTGTCTCTCTGTCTCTCTCTTTCTCTGTCTCTTTCTCCTTCCTCTTTCTCTTTTTCTGAATTAAACATCATTTATTTGGATTTCACACTATAAGTGTGACTTCCTCGAGGTATATAGCAGAAAAGAGAATTTGGGTCTTCTATATCCAAGTCAAGTATGATAAGTCCCTTAAACTGGTGAGCTTACTATCCAGTAACCATAATGTAAAACAGTATAACATGGTAGAAAGAACCCTGATCTTAGAATCTGGTGAGGCTGAGGCCCATATCTCAACTGTGACAGTAACTAGAATGCTCTAGCCAAGTTACAAACTTTCTGAGCCTTAGTTTACTCATTCGTTAAAACGAGACACAGGCATGCCTCATTTTATTGCACTTCCCTTTATTGTGCTTCCCAGACTGTGTTTTTTAACAAACTGGAGCTTTGTGACAACTTGGCATCGAGCAAGCCTACTGGTACCATCTTTCCAACTGCACGTGCTCACATCATGTTGCTGCGTCACATTTTTGTCATCTTTACAATATTTAAAAATTTTGATTTTTATTATTATATCTGTTATAGTAATCTGTGATCAGTGATCTTTGGCAGCACTCTTCTGATTGCTTTGGGGCACCACAAAGATGCCCTTATAAGAAGATAGCAAACTTAATGGATAAGTGTTGTGTGTGTGCTGACTGCTCCACCATCCAGCCATTCCCCCCAGTCCTTCTCCCTTTCCTCAGGCCTCCCTATTCCCTGAGACAAAACAATACTGAAAAATATTACATGAATTTAGTTGACAAAGCAACAACCAGGTTTGAAGAGATTGACTTGAATTTTGAAAAAAGTTTTATTGTGGGTAAAATGCTATCAAACAGCATCTCCATACTACAGAAAAAATGTCATGGAAGGGTCAATCAATGCAGCAAATTGGATTGTTGTCTTCTTTTTAAAAATTCTCACAGTCACCCCCTGATCAGCAATCACCACCCTGATCAGTCCATAGCCATCAGCATCAAGGCAAGACCTTCCATCATCAAAAAGATTATGACTAGCCAAAGGCTCAAGTCACGGTTAGCATTTTTGGGCAAAAAAAATACTTTTTAATTAAGGTATATACATTGGATTTTTTTAGACATAACACTATCACATACTTAATAGACTGCAATATAGTGTAAACATAATTTTTACATGTACTGGGAAACCAAAAAGTTCGTGTGACTTGCTTTATTGTGATATTTGCTTTATTAAGGTTATCTGGAACTGAATCTACAATATCTCGAAGATATGTCTGTAATACTTGTCCTACCTACCTTATAGGACTTATGAGTAAAGCATTTTGTAACTCATTAAGTTATTACTTAAGCTAAGGAAAATTAATTACCCAAAACCTCATCTAGAGAACTCAAACTATGTGACATTATATATAACCCAGGGTCCTTTGTGAAACAGCCAGACGTGGGATTGATGTCATAGTCAGCTTCTGGGTGCTTTCATCTGCAAAACCTGTGGGTGATACTTCCACTTCAAAGAACAGGAAATGCCTCTAACAATGAACAGTGAACCTAACAGAGAGTCCTTCATCAAAGTAAAGGACTCTAGAGCTAGGAAGAACCTAAAAAAGGTCAATCTACTCCAACCATCACCTCTTACAGATGAGGAAACAGAGGTTCTAAGAGGGCTTGCCCAGTTGTGTGGGTATTTACGTAATAAAGACCATTTGACATTAAAGTCAAGCTTCAGCTGAGCCCTGTTACATTGGAAAGGCCATATCCTAGATATGGTGAAAGGGTATGGAGGCAGCTGTTGGGATAAATTGATAAAGGAAGCATTACATGGCATGGTGGGAGCAGTAAAATACCTGAATGATACTTTGAAGGAGTAGCTTGAAGTTTATGTAACAAAGATGGAAAAAGAGTAGACCGCACAGGGCAGATAGCATGAAGCAATCTGAAATGGAGTGGTCCAAATCTGACAGTTTCCCCAGCTCCCTTAAACACTCAATTCAAAGTCTCCCTTCTGTATGAGGTTTTCTTCATCTCCTTTGCTACAAGATCACCCATACCATTTTAGCTACTCTGTATAGATGTTGTTTGTACTTAAATATTTACATGTGATTTTTCTGATAAGAAGTTATGCTTCTTTAAGACAGGTTTCTTTGTTTTGTTTTGAGGTTTTTTTTTTTTTGGAGGGGGGAAGGTAAGGCAACAGGGGGTTGAGTGACTTGCCCAAGGTCACACAGCTAGTTAAGTGTCAAATATCTGAGGCTGGATGGAAATTCCCACCCTCCTGACTTCAGGGCCAGTGCTTTATTCACTGTACCAACTAGCTACCCCAAGACAGGTTTTTTGGGTTTTTTTTTTTTTCTGTTGGAAGGAGGGATGGGTAGGATGGGTAGGAAATTTGGCTTTCTTTGTATTCCCAGTTCTTAGCTTACTGTTTACTGTTGTTTAGTTTTTTCTCATTCTACATGATCCCATAGACTTTTGTTCATGGAGTTTTCTTGGAAAAGATACTAGAGTGGTTTGTCATTTCCTTCTCTAGACTGTCTCCATTTTACAGATGAGGAACTGAGGCAAAAACGGGTTAAGTGACTTGCCCAGGTAAGTGTCTAAGACAAGATTTGAACTCAGATCTTCCTGACTTCAGGGCCCTGTGCTTTATCCACTGTACCACCTACATAGTAAGCATATAATCATTGTTGCCACCAACAGGCTTGGTCCATTCATACACAGGTTAGGCATGTATGAGTCTGGAGTAGAACCTGATTCAAGTAGACCATTGTAACATGTCCACTCTTTACAGCTCCTTCAGTGGGCTCTGAAGAGCAGAACCAACATTTCTGGGCCCTGCAGACAGGCTATAGTGAATCCAGTGGACTACATTTCTCAGTGTGTTTGATCACATTGCATGCCTATGAAACTGCCTCAGTCACTGTCACAGATAGGCACTACTAGTTATACCTCTTTCATTCCATGTGTCAAACTCATAGGAAATAATACCCACAGCAGCAGCATTTTTAAATATTTAAAGGGAAATGATAAATATTAAAGAACTGCCTAGCCATGAAAATCCATAGACTTGTCTTACAAAAATAGCCTTTTCTCCAGAGAGTAATGGTAGCTTGAGAACCCACTTTGGGTGAATGTGCTAAAATACAAATCTGGGGCCTTAAGCATTTTAAAATGTGTAAGGGAGGACAATGAGGGATATTCCCATGGCAAGATGGTGATTATTTTAATGTGTTAATTATCTGGGCAGTGGGGAAAGAGGTGAGATTTGGCAGAATTGGATATAATAGCCCATACTGTGTGTGTGTGGGGGGGGGGGGGTTGTGCCAAGTGGGCAGAGGGGGCAGGGGAAGGAGGAACAGAGGAGAAGGAAGGATGATGGGGGAAGGAGGGGATCAGGGTGGGGGCTGAAGGAAGGAAAGCAGAGTTGTGAAGAATTAAGAGGTTCTTTTAGAAACTCTCGGGGGAGAGAGAAGGCCAAAGAGAATAAAGGGTGAATTGATAGAGAGCAGAGAGGCTGGAGGGAATAGCCCACTAGAAAAGTCTTAATAGAGAGTACAGGAAGAGAGAGGAAGAATCTATGAAAGACAACTAGAGAAAAGAGGAGCCAGGAAGAAAGGGTGGAAGAGTGGAGAGCAGGGAGGAGGGGGCGTGGGGAAGGGCACCTTCTGTTTGGGGATAAGTTTAGATGAGATACTCTATTTCATCACACAGGTTAAAAACAATTGCTTGACTACAGGCTCTTTTTCTTTTCCGTATTTGGATTTGTTTCCTCTTTCTCATTGTTCATTCCATCGGTTACAACCCTTCTACACAACCAGACTAATGTCCAATAGGAAAGTATTTGCAGATCCTTTATTTGATTGCATGTCGCCATGGGGGAGAGTAGGAGGGAGGGGAGAAAATTTGAAACTCAAGGGATTGTGGAACTGAATCTTGTAAACTAAAAGTAAACAAACAAACCAATAAAAAATAAATTAAAAAAAACAATTGCTTGGGGAAAGATTGTTGATTTGACACAGCTATAATGTACTTTGGATATAAACTAGATGTGAATGGATTAGCCACCATTGCCCAGAATTCCAATTCGGCATGTCACCTCATACCCTAAGATACTAGCACCATCATGCCTCTAGCTCATAATCTTTAAGAATGCTCAGTTGTCCCTCACCAGTAGTCCCTGTTCCTTCCTCATACACACAAATCTAGTGTGCAGCAATTCATTGCTAATTCCCACCAAGCCTTCCTTTTCCATGACCTGTCTTCTCACATCCATTGCTATAGATTTTATCAAAATGAGATATTTGTAAAGCTCTTAGCACAGTGCCTGCACATAGTAGGTACTTAGTGAAAATACTCTTTCCCTTCCCCTTCCCTTATCTAGGTCCTGAATCCTAGACTCCTATGATAGTACCCCCAACTCCAACCTTATATAACAACAGTGTGATGCAGTAGGAAGATCGCTATCAGAGAATCTGGATTTGAATCCTAGCTCTTTCATTTACCCTGTGTGAGTCTGGGTAAATTACATAAAAATAACAACTAGCATTAAGATAGTACTTTAAGATTTGCACTGTACTTTATGTTATTTTATTTGGTCCTCACGCTACCCATTGAGGCATGTGCTGTTTTCAGCCCCACTTTACAGATGAGGAAGCTGAGTCTGAGACAAGTTGAAAGACTTGCTCTGGGTTGCACAGCTTAGAAGTGTCCAAGGCAGATTTTGAACTAAGGTCTTCATGATGCCTGTATTGTAGCCACCTAGCTGCATGGAATGGACATGAGCTTGAATGGGCTTTGGGAGATGGTGGAGAATAGAAGGTCCTGGCGTGATATAGTCCCTGGGGTCACAAAGAGTCTGATGCGACTGAACAACAAAGCTGCCTCTTAAATTCTCTCTGACTCACTTTCCTCATCTCTAAAAAGACAAGCTTGATTTAATGACCTCTGAGTCCTGACCCCTTCCTGCTCTGAATCTATTACACTATCATCTATGTGACTTGAAAATTCCTTGAGCATTAAAAACTCAGGATAATTTTACTAAAGCACTTCTCAGTTGCCCTGTTTTTTGCAAAACAACTAAACCAAGAACCACCAGATAATTAATTATATCTACCTTGTCTAGCTTATGAATGTTTTTCATTGTGGAAACCCATAAATTAAAATAGAACAAGACTTTTAGTTTTCTCTGAGGTTTCCCTAGAACACGTCTCTAGTTAGCTTCTGAAATGTTTCAAATGACAGAGCTCATTAGCACCCGACGGTTGAACTTGGCCTTGTGGTAAGTGTGGAAAGTGAGACAAATAGATTGCCACCCTAGTTCACAGTGACCCTAACTTCTGGTATTCTCTGCAGGGGCAGCAAAAATTGAGAAACGAAGAGAACTGAGCTGCTTATTTTCATTCTAAGTGTCGAGTGCCACTGGGCCTCTGAGTTATCAGACTGCATGACACTAGTATTGATCTCATTCAAGTCCACTTCAGGGTTGGGAAAGTCCCACAGAACCCAAAATAATTCTCTAGAACTGCAGGGGGGGAAGAAGGGAATGAGCATTTTTATAGTGCCTACTACATGCCTCGAACTTTACTATGATTATCTCATTTGATCCTGATAACAACATTTGCAGATAAGTGCTATTCTTACCTTTATTTTACAGTTGAAGAAATTGAAACAGAGGTTACATGACTTGGCCAGCATTGTAAGTATCTGAGGCAGGATTTGGGCCTTCCTCTTGGCCCTCCCCACTCTAAGGCATATTGTCCCTGTTTTCCCTGCCCTAGTTACTAGTTATTTTGCAAAACAATTACTAGTACTAGTACCTAGCTACTAGTTACTTTGCAAAATAATCACTAGTACTAGTAACTAGTGACTAGCAAAATATTCATCTATATTTTACCATCTCTCAGAGTTCAGTAGGTGCTCTGAAGGGGCCCTCTGGCCTAACCTAATTTTGCTAAAATAACTATTTACTCTGTGGGCAGCTGCAATGCAACATGTCACTATAAAATAATAGGGCTGATTATTTTAACCAACATACTAGATGGATGTTCTCTCTTTCAAGTTGGTCACTTCAAAAAGCTATATAAGAATCGTAACGATTTGCTCAAAAGATTTTAGAATTACTTTCAGAATCTTCAGCACATTCTTTTGAAAACACACAAGGTTGTCAAAACATCATCCCTTGAAGCCAGATTGGAGTTAGAAACAAACTAAAGTAATTCAGAGCCAGGTCTGGTGAAGAAAGTGGAAGATCTAACTGAGTATTACTCTTCGGGATAAATCTTTTTAAAAAATGAATTGTATCTGATTAAAGTAATGAAAGCATTGGCTGGCTTGGGTGACTATTAAACGAATTTTGAAATTGTTTTGTCAAAGACCAGGGTGACAGAGAGAGAGAGAGAGAGAGAGAGAGAGAGAGAGAGAGAGGCAGAGAGAGGGCCTTCAACCTTTAGACAACTTCAAGTGTCTCGTCAGATGCTTTAGGCAGCAAAAGACTTGCTCCAATGGGAACTCAAAGCTATCTGAGGCCTCAGCTCCTAGGCACCTGATGTAGCAAATGACCTGCTCCTAAAGTGACTCTAAACCATTTAGACTCCCAAGCCCATTCACCAAGGTGGTGGTTAGGGGAGGGGGGCGGGAATGGCAGAGGAGAGAAAGGGATCCTTTGCTTCTCTGAGGCCAGAATTTGAGCGCCTTTGTCACGTGCAGTGTATCTTTTAGGGATGCCTCATCCTCTATTATCTTGTGAAAGGCTGCTTCAGGGTAGCAGGGTAGAGGTTCAGCCCAGCCCCCAAGAAGCTAATCACTTCCTTGTTCTTCCCTACCACCATGGTCTCCAGACTCTTAGAAAACCTGCCTCTCTTGGAGTCCAAAGCAGTAAGAGCCATTTTGGACTCCATGCTCAATGACCATAGGACCCTAGAGGGTGAATTCCCCCATCAAATGGTCACTTCTCATCCTTTGGAGGGCAAGTTCCCATCTCCAGCTCTCCTAATCCCTGTGCTTCATAATCAATGGCTGTGCTCTTATTCCTCTTTACTTCAGCCCAACCTTTCCACAATGCATATGACTCTTTGCTCTCCAGTTCCATTCCACTTTGGAATCGTTTGCGGTTGTTAAAAGGCTCTCTTTCTCTTAGATCTTTTCATTTCACAACCTTTCCATCTTCAAGTCACAGACACCTGTCTCTCTGTAGAAGATGCCATGTCTCTGGCCAGCCTTTCTAGTATTAATAGTGTGATTTATTGTAGTTGTTGTTTAGTCTATTTTCAGTTGTGTCCAACTATTTTGGGGGGTTTTCTTGGCAAATGTAATGGAGTGGTTTGCCATTTCCTTCTCCAGCTCATTTTACAGAGGAGTAAACTGAGGCAAACAGGGTTAAGTGACTTGACTAGGGTCACATAGCTCGTAAGTATCCGAGACCATACATACTTAATAATAGCTTACATGTATATGAAGCAGCAAGGTGGAGTAATGGATAAAATACTCCACCTAGAGTCAGGAAGACCTGAGTTCAAATCTAGCTTCAGACACTTATAAAGTACGACCCTGGGCAAGTCACTTAACCTTGTTTGCCTCAGTTTACTCTTCTATAAAATGAGCTGGAGAAAGAAATTGTGAGCCACTCCAGTATCTCTGCCAAGAAAACCCCAAATATGGTCACAAAGAGTCAGACACAACTGAACAATAACATTTTCGTGGTTCTTTAAGGTTTGCAAAGTGTTTTCTGTATATTATCTCATCCTTACAAACATCTAAGGGCAGCTGCCATAATTAACCCCATTTTACAGAGGAAGAAACTGAGACTGAGAACCATTAAGTACTTGCTTAGAGTTACATAGCTATTAAGTGTCTGGAGCAGGATCCAAACTCAGGACAAGTCTTCCCTGACTTCAAGTCCAGTCTGCTTTCCATTATCATTTAGCTGCCCATGTTCATGGAAAATTCTTATTTTTATATAGTTTGCATCCTGAGATTTCCTCACTCTGTAGCTAAGCAGTTTTGCAGCCTAAAATTGTTGAATGAAGATTTTGTTCAATACCAGGACAGAGGAAGGGCATCAAAGAGAAATGAAGGGGAAAGGCTGCAGTCCGAAGGTTATTGTCTTTGGAAGAGAAACCTCCCCCTTCCCTTGTAGGGTGGTGGAAGTGGATAGTAATCAGCAATAAATTGCCAAGGAGCCTTTTGTCTGGGCACTGCCCTGGGCCTCTTTCACTCATCTAAAGTCTAATTCCACAGTTGTTACCAATTTACTCTTTTTTTCAGACATTATCAAAATGTTATAGAACTAACAATTTCATAATGTGATCATTTAAAAAAATCTTTTTGTGAAGGGAGAAGGTCACATCTGGATTTTCTTCTTTTGGAACAATCTTTCTATATAGCATATATTGTCAGGTAAAATAAAAATTTTATGGTATCAATCATACATACTCTTTCATCATAAAATTAACTTTAAGGGCTGAACCTAATACATGAAAATAGATCGTCTATATATAATATAAAGGAAAAGAGGCTACTCACTCTAAAGGTCACTGGGTAAAAACTGTGGTCATTTGTAAGGATGTGGTAAGCCATCATTGTACTATGGGTAGGACTCTATGTTCCACTGTCTATTTTTCCCACCCTGGGCCCCCAAATTACAACACCTTTTTTCCTGTCTACTTTCTTATTGTCCCCCATCCTCCCTCCCCACCAAAACACAAAGCTTCCCAGTCTCTGTTCTTTACCTGTGGTGAGAAAAGCAAAGGGAATAATTGGTGGGAAGAAAGGAAGCAACCCTTCCAGTCCTTGGGCCTACAGCATGAGCCACACCTGCCACACCTGTAGCAAACTTAGGAGGAGAAAAAATCAGGTCCTTTGTGGGTTGTCTGTGGGAAGGAAGGAGAAAGGAAGATCCTCCCTGCAGAACTGAAGTGACTGATGTCACCTCCTCTTTATAGGGCTTGGTTTTTATCCAAGCAAACACAAACTTCTCTTTGAGGCAGAGGGTAGTTTGAATCATCCTTGCAGATTGGTTCAAAAAATCAATAAGTCCACAGTGCTGTTTTTGTTTTTGTTTTACAATCTCTCTTCTCAGGTAGTAAATGTTCTATTGGGTCATGTTTTGTATGAAAATAACTTGACTTTGAATCTGGAAGGTTGGATCTGGAGGTTGTAGTTGAGCAACAGGTTAGCTTGCTTTAATGGTTACATTACACAACATGGGCAAGGCATCCCATGACTTAGAACCTTGTTATAACTCACCCAGGAAATCCAGCTAGACCACCCAGAGATTTATAAAAGCACCTCAGGCATCCATAAAAGATCTGTACAGGAATAATGTCTGGAGCCTAATGGCAGATACTGTTCAGGCTAAGTTCAGTCTGTGGCCATGCTTAATTGGGAGTCCACTTAGTCAAATAAATGAAACTGTATTTGCTTTCTCTTTGGGAGAAAAAGGGAGGAAGGAGGGAGGGAAGGAAAGGAAGAGAGAAAGAAGTGGAAGGGAGAAGTGAGGATGGGGTGAGGAAGAGAGGGCAAGAGAGGCACAGGGAAATGGAGGGAAGAGGAGAAGGAGGGAGGGAAGGGAAAAAGAAGAGAGCAGAAGAGAGTGAGGGTAGGGGAATACAAAAGAGGGAAAGGGAGAGAAGAAAGTGGAACAGAGTGAAGGGGAGAAGAGGGGAAGGAAAGAAAAGGGAGGGAAGGAGAGTAGAAGAGAAGGGAAGAGAGGAAAGTGGAGGAGAGGAGAATGAAAGAGAGAGGAGGGGAAGAGAGAAGAGAGGGAAAGAGAGGAGAGGAAAGGGAGGAACAAGAGAAAAGAGGGGAGGGAAAAAAGGGGAGGGAAGGAATGGAAGGAAGGAGGGAGAAAAAGGAAGAAAAGAAGTAGAGAGGAGATGAGAGGAAAAAAAGAGAGGAGAGAGAAGATGAAAAGAGGGACAGGGAAAGGAAGGAGAGAAAGAGAAGGAAAGAGAGTGAAAGAGAAAGAAGAGAGAAGGAAAGAAAGATGAGATTCATAGATTTAGAGCTGAAAGTGAGCTCAAATGTTGTCTAGTCTAACACCCTAATTTTGCAAATGAGGAAATTGAGACCCAGTGAAAAGTGGTTGCACAGATAGTAAGGATCAGAGGAAGGAATTGAAAGCAAATTCTCTGACTCAGCATCTTTTGATTGTACTAATTGAACATAAACTGAAGATGGGAAAGGAAGGAAGGAAGGAAGGAGGAAAGAAAGAAAGAAAGAAAGAAAGAAAGAAAGAAAGAAAGAAAGAAAGAAAGAAAGAAAGAAAGAAAATGGAAGGAAGAAAGGAAAGAAAGAAGAAAGGAAGAAAAAAGGGAAGGAGAAAGGGAAGAAATGAAGGCACCATGAATCTAAAACAATAACTGAACATGTAAAAGTTAGGAAAGTTATGCTGTTTAGAGTTATTCATCTGTAAAATTGGAATAACACTACTTGTCACAACAAGAAATGTCAACCGCTTTAAAATCTTGATGAACCACCAGGGACCACAGAATATGTATCTCGGACAGAAGGTATTACAGATGGGCAACAAGTTGGGCCCAAAACTGAATGGAAGGCCATCAGGCTAGATAGCATTTGGGATATTGTACAGTGTATACAACAATCCCAAGCTGCTCCCTGTTGCAAAGACACATCTCTTTATTAGTATCACTTTAATACCAACATTTTCCTAGTGATGCAACATATCTGATCTCAGAAGAATCAGAACTTCAGGTGACCTAAAGGC
Organism: Pseudochirops corinnae; assembly: GCA_028646515.1. Taxonomy (NCBI): domain Eukaryota; kingdom Metazoa; phylum Chordata; class Mammalia; order Diprotodontia; family Pseudocheiridae; genus Pseudochirops; species Pseudochirops corinnae. The sequence continues at coordinate 437,542,735 of CM053585.1, forward strand.
AGGGGTGTGCTGGAGCCCTTCAGTGGCTTGGCAGACCTGACTGTTAAATTTTCAATGTGAGCATTTACACCTTGGAAATCAGCAAATACTCGAAAGTATGGTTTGATTTATTGTTTTGTTGATTATCTAGACTTAAAAAAGTGATGGAGAAGATGTCAATAATGCAGATTAAATTTAAAAGTGTGTCATGGGTACAGTTGTTTCTAAAGAGCTAATCGTTAATAATTTATCAGCACTTTGCTGCCCAAAAAGATAAGGAAAGATGCACGTAGGGCTTAAGTAGGCTGTAGTATATCACCAAGGTGACCTGAACATGAGATGTGGCATAAAAGACATCATCAAAATTATGTGTGTCTGACAAAGGCTGATCATTTGGTGAGAGTGATGACGGACACATAGACAATTCAAGTGTTATAGTGGTATGCACAAAGTATTAAAAGAATTACAAGGAGACTTCCTTTTCCTTGGGATAATCCTTGCCACAACATGGAATATTAACCACTCTATAATCATGAAGGCAGCTAGGTGGTGCAGTGGATAGAATGCCCAACCTGAAGTCAGGAAGACCAGAGTTCAAATCCCTGGACAAGTTTTTAACACTGCCTCAATTTCCTCTATAAAAATGAGCCGGAAATGAAAATGGCAGCCCACGCCAGCATCTTTGCAAGAAAACCCCAAATGGGGCCACAAAGAGTTGGACTGACTTGAGTGAACAATACAATCATGATGAACCCAGGATCATCAATAAGTCTAACTTGGACAGGCATTACAGATGAACAATAGGTGAGACCCATAATTGAACAGTAGAAGATAAGAATGGATTGCATTTGGGGAATTGTGCTACATTTTTAGTGATCTGTGGAGGATACGTGAAAAGACAGACAAAAGGGATAAATAGGTATAAATGAGTTGTAATGTATAAAGGCCCATTGAAGTACCAAAGTCTAAGTAATAAATATATTATCAATAGTAATTTAGATTTCAAATTTAAAGTACAAACTACAAAGTAAGTAATAATTGTATTGTTTACCCCAAGCAGTGGTTATAAAGATAAAGTGAGGTATTTTACAAATTGTAAAACACTATAGAAAGGTGAACCATCATCATTTTATTGTATCTATCTTTGTAACAGAGATAATAGCCAAAAAAAAAAATGCTACTGCGCAACAAAATCACAATTGCTCATCCTGATTTTATAGTTTGTACTTTAAATTTGAAATGTAAATTACTATTAATAATATATTTTTGTATATATCAGTTCTGTATATTAAAAAAATGGAGTGGAAGAGCAGTTTAAAGTAAGCACTCTAAAATTCAGAGTGTAGGACTTTCGAGACTTCCATTTAACTCTTGATTCTTGGAAGAAAAAAAAGATCGTTTTGGCTTCATATTTCATAGTGATTTATAGTATGGGATGTACTTGGTTAAACCCTGAATGAAAATAAATTTAAAATATGTATGAACTCATCTTTGAAATGAAAAGACTATAATCTGACCTAAAGATTAATGTGCCTGGGTAAATAATTATTTTTCCAGGAAAAAAAAAAGTTTAATTTCTATTTGCTGAGTAGAAATCTTTGCATATGGGTGCTAAGAAGCTAGTAATATTTTTTACTGATGGCTTCTAGGTAACCATTACCTTTGTTCACATCCATAATATAAGCTCTTTTTTTGTGCAGACCTATGCATGACCTTCATTCTTGCCTGCGGGGTGGATCACCCATCAGAAGGGTGAGAGAGGTTACAGTGTCCCCATCACCTCTTCCATACACCTTCTTGTGCATAAAGCATCAATCATGATAAATTATCCTTTAATAGGTTGCTGGAGTACAGAATTCTGCCTCATAAGGGTTTATATGTCTTTTCTGAGCAAATACAACCTGAAAAGTCACTTAGTTCCTTTTCTTAATTACCTGCTTTCGACATTCTTGGAGAAGGAGAAAAAAAAACCTCATCCCAGTTTTAGGAAAAAATTAAAACAAATTTCCAGAATGCTTTAATGGTGGTGTTTTTATCAAATGAATGCAAAAAGAAAATACCGAGCATGTAACATGAGAATATATATGCAAATATATGTAGATGTAGATATAGATATAGATGAAATATAACCCTGCTTTGGGACCAAATACCACATGACCAAGGTCAACGATAAGGAACGTCATGTTTTCATTTCAACAATTCCATTTGACACTTAATAAATATATATTATGTCCTAGCCCTTGAGGACTTTGTATTTATTAAGTACTTGCTATGTATGTCTTCGGAATACAAACTGTGCTAAACTCTGGAGATAAAATGACAGAAATGAGAAAGTCCCTGCTCTCAAGAACTTCTACTTGTACATAGATAAGCAAAAAAAAAAAAAGATAATTTGAGGAAGAAGAATATTGGCTACTGGGGGGATCAGAGAAACCTCCCAGGAGAGATAGTCCTTGAGCTGAGTCTAGCAGGAAAATTCTCCAAGATACAGGTGAGGAAGAAAAGCATTCCAGCCATAGGAAGTGAAATTGGAGACCGAAAGATGAGCACAAGCAAGGATGTGCTAATAAATGTATAATAACCAGCTCCCCAAAGGAAAACAATACAAACAGGGAACACTTTTAAGTTTAGTCAGCATTATTTCTCCATCACAATCAACAAATCAATCAATTAAAACCCCACTTATAGCCTTTGCAGATTTCTGAACTGTCAATACTCACACTGAAAATTTAACAATCACCCTTCCAGTCACTGAGGTAGTTCCAGCTCAGTGGTTCAAGGAACACAAGGAACAGCTGATTGAACAGTTTGGTTAGAACCTAGAAGTTATAGAAGGGAAATAGTATGAAAGAAAGCTAAAAATAAATGGCAAAATAGATGCCAGACTGTGGAGGGTCATAAATGCTTAGCCAAAGAGTTTGCATTTTATTCTAGAAGCAATGGGGAGCCACTAAAAATATTTGAACAGGAATGATGTTGACATAGACCAAAATCCTAGAAAGATATGTTCAATTCAGTTCAAAAGTATTTCTGTAGTAGTAACCATACTAGGCACTAGGGACACAAAAAGAGAATCTGACTCAGTCCCTTTCATCGTGGAACTTAGTATGAGTGAACACGTGTTGGCCAATATGCGTATATGTTTTGTCTGCCTACAACAGACTATGTAGGTTTGGGGGGGAAATAGTTGTTAAAATAATTAATTGTATGACCAAATTTGTATTTACCTAAAAGTTTGCATCATAAAATAGGTACTAGAGGATAGAAGTGTAAAAGTAAAGACATATTTGTGTAAATTAGCACGCTTCTTTGGTGTGTGGTCTCCAGATAGTAGTACATGGTGTGTAAGTGAAAAGTCATACATCCTGTATCCTCTTCCTGCTTATGATCGCCTCCTTTCATCCTGTTTTAGTCTCTGCTGTTTGGCCTTGACCTTACCTCCCTCTCATACCCTGGGCCCCTTCCCTTTCCAAATATTTCTCTACTTTTTCAGTATTTCTTCTTTCCTTCACCGTGGCTGGTTAGAGGTTGGCCCTGCTAACAGCTTATAGGTATATAGGGCTTTACGGTTGATGAAGAACTACCTCAAAACGACCTGGTAAGGTAAATGAACACAAGCTTTACTGTGTCTGGTTTTTTCTGCAAAGGACCTATGATTTTTTTGGTGTAGGGAACTACCAGATGAGGAAATTTCTTCAAGCAGTGCCAATCTGCTTTAAAACTTTGTCTTGGAACGTTACCCAGGGCACTTAAAGTTTAAGTGATTTATCCAGAGGCACAACACAGCCAGTATATATTAAAGGCAGGATCTGACCCAGGAATACCTGACAACAATCATCAACCCTCTTTCTACTATGTTAGGCTGTGTCCTGTCTTACAAATAAGGAAAGTGAGCTGCTGAGAAGACACCTAGGTGGCACAGTGGATAGAATGCCAGGCCTGGAGTCAGGAAGACTCAAGTCCAAATCTGGTCTCAGGCCATTCCTAGCTGTTTGTCCCTAGGCTTAACCTCTTAACTTAACCTCTGTTTGCCTCAGTTTCCTCATCTGTGAAATAGGGATAGCAACAGCACCTACCTCCCAGGGCTGTTGTGAGGATCAAGTGATATAGTTGTATGGTGCTTAGCACAGCACCTGACTCACAGGAAGCATTATGTCACTGTTAGCTATTACCAGATGACTTGCCACAGATAGTAATTCATGTTCCAAGGCAGGGTTAGAATCCAGATTGCCTGACTCTGCTTCTTACAGTCTTTCTACTAAGCCTTACCTCTTCAATGACAGACGTATTAAGTATAGTTTCATGAAGATTATCCCTAGAATAGGGATAATATATCCCTAGAAGAAATCCCATGCCATTTACCGTGTTCATTAAAGCCTTGAAAGGCTTTACTGATTTACTGATGAAACTCCACTGGGGAGGGTGTCTTGTATCCTGAAGGACTGGAGTCAGTGTAAAAAAAATATTTTCCTGTCTAATTGAGGAAATGGGCAGATTTGAAAAAGAAGTTTCCTAAGACAGGTAAAATGGGAGAGAAAACAATCTGTGCCAGGGAAAGACAGGGATAGGTTTTACACAACTGCGACAGAGAAAGGCTGGGTGGGAGGGGGAGGTATGGTTGCCACATGCTGAATATGAGTCAGGAATAATAATAATAGAAATAATAATGGCTAACATTTACATGGTGCTTACTATGGCCGGGCACTGTGCTTTACAATTATTATCCCTCACAACAACCCTGGGAGGTAGGAGCTATTATGGCCCCACTTTACAGTTGAGGAAACTGAGTCAGACAGACATGAAATGACTTGCCTTTTCGGGGGTTGGATTTGAACTTATGTTTTCCTGACTTCAAGTATCGGCGTTTGGATTTCCTGACTTCAAGCAAGGAATGCAGCCAGTCATCCTGACCTATGTCTTGCCACTGAACTCCAATGACTGGAAGAGAGAATAAGGCTGATGACTTTGCTTGGCCCTTTCTCACTTAAATCCAATTCTCACTTGCAAGTCAAGACATCACCCTCCTGATATTGTTGGTCCTCTTTGAGAACTCAGCCCAGAAACTCCATACACTAACAGCGTCTAAAATGATCTTACTTCCTGGCCTTATTGAGGGCTAATCTTGGTTTTTTCCCAGGTGCAGGCACCTTAGCTCCTCACTTGTGAAAGGTAGCAAGTGATACAAATCCTTCATATGTGTGAGTATGTGGTCAGCTGATGTCCGGGAATTCCTCTGTTTAAAATACAGGAGGCTTGGGTCTGGAGCTCTTCAGTAATTTGCTGCTATGTGGTAGAGTAGATAGGGTACTGAATAGAGAGTAAGAGGGCCTGGGTTCAAATCTCAGTTCTGCTATGTTGGACTAGATAACCTCCAAGGTCTCTTTCAAATCTAAATCTATGATTTTTGACTCCCTCCCCTTTGACAAGGCAGAAGTACAGGTAAGCTGTAAGGGTTTAAATGAGCATGTTGGAAGCAGGAATAGAAATGAAGGATGAAATTGAAGAAAAACTGATTAAATGGGGGAAAGGAATAGGAAAAATCAAAATAACTTCGAGGTATTAAACCTGAGTGACTAAAAGGGATAGTAGACCCATGAATAGATATTGACGAGTTGTAAAAAGAGGAAAATCTTGGAGTAAAACTGAAGTCATTTTTGGAGATATTTGAGTTCAAAATCTTCTGACTAGAGTGATAACTAGCACAGGGCAAACAAGGTTTTGACCCAGGGTACTAACTTGTGGTGGGAGTATACTTCCTCTGATTAGAGAACTCTATTCTAGTGTCTCACCTTACAGATTTTAGGAGGCTTTGGGCACAACCACCTCCATTGATACCCTTAAGACCCCTTGGTCTCCAATACCTGTAGGGCAAGAGCTGAGACCTTCTAAAAGATTGATCACAATCTCCTTAAGTGACTGTACCACCATGGGACCATCCCTTGTGCCACCACACTACCCCCTCCCCATTTGCACGCATTGTCCAACTCTCTTGTGGGCCATTGTCATGTTGCCAACTCAAATGAATTTGTTCCAGGTGCAGTTTTTGCTAGTTTCAGCACTGTTCATGATATTGCAGAATGATATTTCCTAAGTAGTGTCTGATATAAATCATTCTCACTTTTTTCTGCTTGTATCCTCTGTGAAGAAGGAGAATCACCTGGCAGGTTTTTTATAACTGGTGAAACCAACAAAACAATCAGGGTGCTTGCTACCACAAGATAAAATTACAATATTGAATTTGTCTTGGATATCTTCCCACTCTTTCTTACAGCCTTCCCTTTACAAGATGACAGAATAACTTTCCTCATTCAGGTGACTTCCTTATTCATCAGCTAGAGTACAAACTAATTATCCTACTATTCAAAGTACTCCTTAATCAATCTGCAAATAATCTTTCCAAATTTACTTCATGCTACTTGCCTCCTATTTGTTTTCTATTTCAACGCTACTGGACATCAACTTCACTGCCCTCCATCCTCATCTAACTTTTGGTCCCCATGTTTTTGCATATGCTATTCTCCAGGCATGGAATGTTTTCTCGTTACCTTCTTGGACCAATTCCTCCAGATTGAAATCCTTCTCTTTCTTTGAGATGCAGTTAGGATGCTACCTTTCCATCCAGGCTTTCCAGTGCCCCCAAATGGAACCCTTTTAACTCCCAAAGGATGAACACATAAATGTCCATGACCTCAACTTCTGCTCTCTGGGCCTCTGAACCAGCCACCCCCCATGCTGGAGTGCAATACCTCTTTACCTTCACCTAGAGGCCCTTTTGTCCTATAACCCAGGAGCCATCTTCTACCTGAAGTCCTTTAAGTTCCCCCCACCTGCTGATGCCCTCTCTCCCAAACTACCTTGTGTAAATATTTAACTAATATATATACATATATAATATATATAGTGGTGTAGGTGAATGTTTATTAATTTTATACTACATATATTTTTATATGTATTTCCATCTCCCCCATTAGAATTTAAGTTCATTGTGGAAAGGGATTGTTTCTTTTTTTTTATTTTTTAAACTTGTATTCCTAATATTTAGCACAATGCCTGGTACACAGTAGTCACTTAAAAAATATTTGTTGATTAAATGATTGATTCCTAAGTACTTTATTGAAATATAGGGTAAAGATCTAAATGACTCAAGTTCTCCCCCACTGGGTTTTTTTTTTGGCTTTTTTTTTTTTTGGAGGGCAACCGGGGTTAAATGACTTGCCCAAAGTCACATGGCTAGTAAGTGTGTCAAGTGTCTGAGGTCACATTTGAACTCAGGTCCTCCTGACTCCAGGGCCGGTGCTCTATTCACTGTACCACCTAGCTGCCATGCTCCCCCATTGTTTTAACTAATGCTTGTTACAATAGCTCACATTTACATATTCCTCAGGCAATGTAAGGAGATTATTACAACTCCATTTTACAGAGGAGGAAAGTCAGGATCTAAAATGTTATGTGACATGACCAAGGTCAGCCACTTAATTCAGTGGCAGAGCTAGAACGTGGATGTATGGCCATAAAATCCAGTACACTTTCCACAATAGGTGTTCTTAACTTTCTTCTGTCATAAACCCCATTGACAAACTTGCCAACTCCTCAAAATAATGTTTTAAAATAAATAAAATAAAACATAAGTCAAATCAACAGGCATTTATTAAGCCTTACCATGTAGGAGGCACTGTTCTAAACTCTAGGTATATAAATGTAAGCAACAAGACAGTTGCTGATCTCAAGGAGTTTACATTCTAATGAGGGAAGATAATATATAAAAGGATTGAGAAGGAAATGACAAATCACTTGAGTATCTTTGCCAAGAAAACCTCAAATGGGGTCATGAAGAATTGAACACAATTGAAAAAAATGAAAAACAACAAAAAAAAAACATAAAAGGAAGCTGAAAAGTTGGGGGAAGGAGAGAGAAGCAAAAAATTGATGGGAGTAAGGGATAGTAGAAAAAATCTGGAGAGTCAGGAGTGGAGTCCAGGGAAAAATGAAGACACAGCTGGCCTGAACCCATCCTTAAATGGCAGTTCTAAGAGTAACCAATCAGAGGAAGGGGTCCTGGAACAAAGTATATATTCAGAGTTAGAAATCCAGGAGTAGTGTGAACTCCCAGAGTGAGGAAGCTCCTGTCGCTGACTTTAGACATGATACATAGCACTTCAGAATTGTAGAGAAAGTCCGAAGGGCTAGAAGTGGAGCCCAGAGGGAATAAATACATAGCTGGTTTGGACACTTTCCTACATAATAGTATTATTAAGAAGCTAATTTTATTTAAATATAATATCGAACATTTTTCCTAGTTTTTTAAATTGCATGCCCAATTCATTGGTCAACTTTTTTTTTATTGATGTAAACATTTAGAGATATAAATTTTTCCCTAGGTACTGTTTTGACTGCATCCCACAAATTTTGGCATGTTATCTCATTGTTGTCACTATCTTTAAAGAAATTAACGATTGTTTCTATGATTTGTTCTTTGACTCATTCATTCTTTAGGATGAGATTATTTAGTTTCCAATTAATTTTTAATCTATGGCTCCAAGGCCCTTTATTGAATTTAATTTTTATTGCACGATGGTCCAAGAAAGGTATGTTTAATATTTCTATTTTTCTGCATTTGTTTTCAAGGCTTTTATGTTCTACATTGTCAGTTTTTGCGAAGGTGCCATGTACAGCTGAGAAAAAGGTATACGCCTTTCTATTTCCATTCAATTTTCTTCAGAGGTATATCATACCTAACTTTTCTAAAATTCTATTCACCTCCTTAACTTCTTTTTTATTTATGGTTAGATTTATCTAATTCTGAAAGGGGAAAGTTGAGGTCCCCCACTGCCTATTTTGCTCCTGTCACTCATTTAATTTTTCCTTAAAAATTTGGATCCTCGGTCATTTGGTACATATATGTTTAATGTTGATATTACTTCATTGTCTATGGTACCTTTTTGCAAAATGTAGTTTTTGTGATTATCTCTTTTAATTAGTTCTATTTTTGCTTTTGCTTTGTCTATGATCATGATTGCTACCCCCACTTTTTTTTTACTTCAGTTGAAACATAATAGATTTTGCTCCAACCTCTTATTTTATCTCTGTGTGTCTTTCTGTTTCAAGTGTGTTTTCTTGTAAACAATATATTGTTGGCTTCTGGTTTCTAATTCATTTTGTTATCTACTTCTTTATGAGTGAACTCATCCCATTCACAGTTATGATTACTGTATATTTCCTTCTACCTTATTTTTTTCTGTTTCTCTCTCTCTCTCTTTCTCTTTGTCTTTCTCTCCCTCTCTTTCTTCTTCTCCCTCTCTCTCTCTCTCCCCCTTTGTCCCTCCTCAAAAGTTTGTTTTGCTTCTGACTGCTGCCTTACTTAATCTGACCTCCCTTTTATCACCCTACCTTTCTTTTATCCCCTTCTCTTCCTACTTCCTTGATGGGCAAGATAAATTTCAATGCTGAACTGAGTGTATATAAATTCTTCCATCTTTGAACCAATTTCAATGAGAATGAGGTTAAAGTATTGCCCACCACCTCCTATTTTTCCTTCCATTATAAAAGCCCTTCCTTGAATGCCTCTTTTATGTGAGATAATTTCCCCCATTCTTCCTCTCCATTCTCCCAGGACATTTCTCTTTCTTCCCCCCCCCCCTTTTTTTAGATCATCCCAACATAATTAACCCCTCAGCCCTCTGTCTATACAGACTCCTAACTTCCCTAATAATTATGACATTCTTAGTAGTCACATTTTCTGTCTTCCCTTATAGGAAGGTAAACAATTTAACTTTACTGAGTCCCTTTTTTATTTTTCTTAATGTTTACCTTTTTGTGCTTCTCTTGAGACTTGTGTTTGAAAGTTAAATTTTCTAGTCAGTTCTGATCTTTGCATCAGAAATGCTTGAAAGTCCTGTATTTCATTAAATATACATTTCCCCCTGAATGATTATATTCAGTTTTGCTAGGTAGATTATTCTTGGTCATAATCATGGCTTTTTTACCTTCTGAAATATCATATTCTAAGCCCTCCTCTTCTTTAACATCATAGCTGTTAAATCTTATATGATCCTGACTGTAACTCCACAATATTTGAATGGTTTCTTTCCGTATCCTTGAAGTATTTTCTCTTTGATCTAGAAGCTCTGGAATTTGCCTATAACATTCCTGGGAATTTTAATTTTGGAATCTCATTCAGGTGATAATTGATGAGTACTTTGTTTCTATGTTAACCTCTTGAATATGGGGGAAATTTTCCTCTATAATTTCTTAAAATATGATATCTAGGCGCTTTCTTTGGTCATGGCTTTCAGGTAGTCCAATACTTCTTAAATTATCTCTCTTCAATCTATTTTCTAGGTTAGTTGTTGGGAATTATTTTCTTCAGCAAAGTTTTGTACCACTTTTTCTATTTGACCAATTTTGCTTTTTAAGAAATTCTTTTCTTCAGTGAATTTTTATGTCTCTTTTACTAAATCTGTTTTTAAGTTACTTTCTTCAATATTTTTGTGCCTCTTTTACTAAGCTGTTCATTTTCTTTTCATGATTTTATTGCATCACTCATTTCTTTTCCCACTTTTTCTTCTACCACTCCCATCTCTTTCTTGAGCTCTTCCAAGAGTTCTTGTTGTGTTGGACTTGTGTACAATTTGCCTTTTTTTGAGGTTTTGCTTTCACATTGTTGTCCTCTCCTAAGTTTGTGTCTTGATCTTCATTGTTGCCATAGAATCTTATTATGATCAGATTCTTTTTTTATTGTTTGATCATTTTTCCAGCCTATTTCTAAACTTTTGACTTTATATTAAAGTTGAGTTCAGTTCCTGATTTGACACATTATTTTAAAGTTGCTGAGAAAAAATGTCTGGGTTGCTGCCTCTACTCCGCCATCTTGACTTTGCCTCCCAAAATATATTTTTTTACAGCCATCCAAAATATTTTTTAATGTAAAGTTTATGGACCTTTGTATCATAACAAAATTTCCTCATGATGAAACAGCTGCCAGGAGCAGCCTTTTCTTCCATAAAGGTCAATAGTTACTAACACCATGTAAAATTAATTTTTAAAACTTCCCACCTGATTATTTACATCTCCTCACCTCGGTCAGGTGTTATGTGTATTGTGGTGTAATGGAGAGAGCATTGCACTAAAAGGAAGCTAGAAGACCTGATTTCAGACTTAGGCTCTGCCTCTTCCAAAGATTGTATACCTGAACTCAGTCATGTAACTTCCCTGCACTTCAGTTCCCTCTTCTGTAAAGTGGGGATAATAATACTTGTACTACCTGTCTGGATTATTACAAGGTTCAACTGAGTTAATGTGTGTAAAGTGCCATTGTAAAGCATAATATCATTTTCCTTACTTTTTTAAAGGACTCCCCTGTAGCATTTTAGATTAGCCATCAAAAACTTCCATGTGAAAAAGACAGCTTGGGTTAGTGTATAGAGCACTGGACCTGGACTTAGGAAGACCTGAGGTCAAATCCTGCCTCTGACACTTACTAGTCATGTGACCCTGGGCAAATTACTTAACCTTTGTCTGCTTCAGTTTTCTCATTTGTCAAATGGGTCTGATAATAGCACCTATCACCCAGGTTTGTTGGGGAAGATAAAAATGAGATCATAATTTGTAAAGAGTTCAAAGCAGTTTATAAATGCTAGCTACTGTTATTATTATAATATGGAAACAGTGAGTATTTTAATGGAAAAAAATTAATGGACTTGTTGCGATATATGTCTGGTGACTTGTGGTTCAGGACTGTCATCAAACATTTTTTTTTATCAGTTGTAACAACTCTGAGGTACTAAGGAATCTCAGCCATTTGGCTGGCTTAAAGGAAGTACCCATGTTCTGCCTGAAATATCTTGCTTTATCACAGAATAATCTAGCAAGATAAGAATTGGTGGTCTTTATCATCTGTACCCTTTCCCACCAACCTTCCCACTAAAGGTTGTAATCTGTATCTGTGGGAAGACTATTAACACCAAATATAATCATAGTTCCTTTGACATAGTGTCCTAGAAGTCTTACTACCATTTTAAGCTTTAATGGCTTTAAATAGCACTAAGACTTTTGGAATTCTCTCTGTCTCTGTCTCTATCTGTCTGTCTCTGTCTCTGTTTCTCTCTTTCTTTCTCTGTCTCTCTCTCTGTAGTCTCTGTCTTTGTGTGTGTTGTGTGTGTGGTGTGTGTGTCTCTCTCTCTCTTTCTCTGTAGTTAAGTTTTCAACTATACTAAGATTTTGGGACTGCCCCATATACAAAACATATGTAAATCAGATACAAAGTAATAATTGGGGAAGGAATTATCATCTGAGGAGAGGGATTAGGAGTATCATGTAGAAGGTGGTATTTGACCTAAATTTTGAAGGAAACCAGAGATTCCAAAAAGTGGGGGTAAAGGTAGATAGCATTCCAGGTATGGAAGGAAAACCAATTCAAAGAAGGAGGAGATGAAATGTTATGTGTGTGAAACAGTGAGAAAAACTCCTTTATGTGACAGGAAGCTACTGGAATTTTGGGTGGGGAGGTAAATTGCATAATTAAACCTGTGCTTTCATCACTTTGGTGTCTGTGTCAAGGATGGAGTCTGAAGACTTGAGACAGGGAGGCTATTTAGGATACTATTTTAAATATTCTAAGAAAGGAGTGATGCGGGTCTGAACTAAAATTGTGAGTCTATAAGTGAAAAGGAGGGGACAGATACGAGATATATTATGGAGGGAGATAGGAATGATAAGATTTAGCAAGTAATTGGAAATATGGGGTAAGTGAAAGTGAGAAGTCAAGACTGTGAACCTGGAATATGGTGGGATCACCTGGCTCCCTCAACAGAAATGAAAATTTGGGAAGGGGATTGGTTGGGAAATGGAGGGTGGAGAGAAGTTAGTGAGACAGCTAAAAGGAGTAGAGAAGAGCAAATCCTTATGGTAGAGATGGCAATGGGTCCTGATTCACAGAGCCAACCACAACTGGAGCTGAGGACTGCCTAGATAGCCAGGCTATCAGTCAAATCGACAAGGTTTGAGAGGCAAACCAGAGCAGAAGAATAGACAGGACTTCTAGGCAAGATGCCAGTTACACAGACGAGACAGCAGAACCACATATATGGCTCCAGCTTCAAACAGCAAATGGCAATAGACAAAAGCAATAAGTGATATAGGTCTTGGCTTCCAGAATGTTGGCCGGTTCCTCCTAGTTTGTAGGGAAAAAATGAATACCTCTTCCCCAGACTATGTTAGGGAAGAAGAGAATGAGAATTCACTTATTGGAGGAATGAGCTGCTCATTTTTTTAGCATTTACTTTCCACTTTAAATGCTTTTGCTAGTGTTAAATTGATTTTTGATATAGTATTTATTAGAACGGTAATAACAGTGTCCTTAGACCTGAGATGACTTTAGAATTTAGATCTGAGTTAACTTGGATCACACCAGTATAGAATGCTACATGAAATATACTTAATAGAAAACATTCCCCATAAACATGAAACCAAGCATGAAAATATAGTCTTGGTTGGCCCACATCTCATCAACCTAGATGCCTCCTAGGTCTTCACCACCCAATCCAGTCTCACAGATATACCAGAAGTAAAGAAAATTCTTTCCCATGTTTTTGTTTAAATCTGACCTTTCTATCTCAATTCTTGGGTGGCAGGGGATATATTACCTAATAAGTGCTGGGAATACAAAGAAAAAAATGACAGAATCTTGCCTAGAGGAAATGACATTCTACTTGAAGTTGGGGGAAGGCAATGGAGGAAGCAAATGACGTGTACTCAGTTAAGTAAAACACAAGGTAGGGAGTAGGAGCAGCTGAGGAAGAAGAAAATACTTTTGGGAGGAAGGAAGTATTTTGGAAATGCTACCCAGAAAAGGTGACCCCTGAGCCTGTCCTTAAAAGAAGAGGATTCTGAAAGTATTCACATTGCATAAGGATGGGGAGAAGGACTGGGCTTCTAATTTCACCAATGTGGAGAACTCCCAGGTAAAGAAATTCTGCCAACGCAGGTGTGCACTTTCTCTGCAATTCATAGTGTTAGCTAAGTTTCTTAGAGTGCTGAGAAGGGTCATGGAATCATTCTGTCTCAGAAGCATTTCTTAAACCCAGGTCTTTCTGGCACTCTTTTACAAAATGTCTTAAATTAGAAGTGATCTTTACCTCATCTCTAAAGTTATGCGGTTATGGCTTAAATGAGTTTTTATTAATTTCTGCTCCTGAAAGTTAAGGCCAATGCATTTTTGAAAAAGGGAAATCTAAAATTGTCTTGGTAGTTGCTTTATAGACAGTAAGTGTCTAACCAAATCAAAAAACTGCTTTCAAAAGTATAATTTAAGTTGGCCTTTTGAAACCTTTAAAATGATTTAAATGCAGTTCTTAGTCAATGTTTATTGTCCCTTAGTGGGAAAGAAGAAACTGGTTTTTATACTACCAAACTTTAAACAAATGAAATATCTTTGGGATACCAACAAAATATTATACTTCTACATTGCATTTCATGTTCAAACTTGAGACTGCAGAAAGCTTTTGATAAGTTACACCCTGTAAAGCAGGAGGTGACTACGGGAAATTTGTCTGTTAGTCTAGACATAATCAACTGCCTTTGAAATTCTGGGTGACACACCTGAATCTTAAATACATAATGCTGAACCAGCATCATGAATTATCCTATCTCCTGACAAATGGTTCCAAATGGGAGTCTCTATGTCATGAACACACAGCCCTGCTGTGAATATTTCTTCTGTTTCTGCTGGAAACTTCCTTTCATCAATACTGGTTTAGTTCCCTTTAGATATGAAAATTCTATTGTTTCCTGGAATATGATTCTAAGAATAAACAAGTCTGACAGGTATAGGTGTGAAAGGTCTCTGAAGTTCACTCCTTTCATTTGTAATCAACTAAATTACTGAGGTTACTTTGAAAGGTTATCTTTTGAATTAAGTATGATATGTAGGTTAATTTTCTCCCAACAGGCACATTTCTCATTTCTGTACACTTTGAGACAAATATAGTTCTCCAAGTACTTAATAATTAATTAGATGTGATCCTTGGGGAAAATACTTTATGAAAACCATTGCACTAGTGACTTCTTTCTAAACTCAGCCTTTGGGGCATTTTTTGGTGACATGGGGGAGGTAGGTGGTGACATGGAGAGCAGGTGTGTACTGAAAACCCTAGTACTTTGATGTGCAACCACACAAACATCCTCTCAGGCTGCTTGTTTTTTAGGTTTCTAATCAGAAGCCAGCCCCTGCTTCCAGCTTCCATCCCCTTCCTGTGAATTTTGATCTAACTTCATAAAGCATGAAGCAAAAGCATCAAGAGACCTAAGTAATACAAGGAAAATGCAAGACAGTTGTGTTGAACTTTTAGAGCTGCCACTGGGTTACTTCTTATCTTCATTACTCATAATTATAACTTACCTTTACCAAGCCCTGTGCTAAAATCCTCTTCTTATACCTTATCATGGCATCAGTGAAGACTGACAGAGGGAGTTTGAGGATGAAATAATACCCTTATCCATGAAAACAATGTTCTTTTCCAGCATGCCCTAAGAGTGGGCTATACATACCTTAGTTATTACCATGATCAGGATGGTAGGGCAGGCTGGTCTGTGCAACCAGAAGGTAGCTGTGTGGAGATGACCCTGGATTCCTGAAGATTGTTGGATGAACACAATATCTAGCGGATATCATCAAGCTGGAAATGCTTCAACTTCAGAAGGAGTTTATAAATTGTGAATCTGCTGTCCAAGGACAAGACTAGCTAAACTTGGTGAGGCTCACAAGTAGATGTGCTTCAGGATAATTCATTTTGGAGCCACAGAAACTCTCAAAGACTCTCTGCTAAATTATATAGGAGTTGAACTTAGGCCTTCTTCTTACCAACAAAATCATAGCCTGATTAGGTCTAAAAAATGTTAATATGGCGTGTTAGATACAGCTGATCCCCACAGTGACCCTGTGAGGCAGTACAAATATAATTTCCTTTTTCTTTTTTTACTTTTTAAATCGTATTTCATTTTTTTCCAACTACATGCAAAGACAATTTTTAACATTCTTTTTTTTAATAAAATTTTTGAGTACTAGATTTTCTCCCTCCCTTCTCCCCGAGATGGTAAACAATTTGATACAGGTTTTATATATATATGCAATCATGTAAAACATATTTCCATATTAGTCATGTTGTATAAGAAGAAACAGAATGAAAGGGGGAAAAAAACTATGAAAAAATAAAGTGAAAATAGTATGCTTTAATCTACATTGAGACTCCATCAATTTTCTTTTTCTTACAAATGAGGAAATGAGCATGAAAAAGTTATTTGCCCAATGCTACAAAGCTAGTAGGGGCAGCAAAGTGATGAAGTGGGTAGAGCACTTGGCTTGAAATCAGGAAGACTCATTTTCATGAGTTCAAATCTTATCCAAGACACTTACTAGCTGTGTGACTCTGGGCAAGTCATTTACTCCATTTGCCTCAGTTTCCTCATCTGTAAAATGAGCTGGAGAAGGAAATGGCAAACCAATCCAGTATCTTTGCCAAGAAAACTCCAAAAAGGGTCATAAAGAGTCTGAAATCACTGAACAACAACAAAGCCAGTAAGTGGTAGAGACTTGAATTCATATCTTTTATTTCCAAGTCCAATGTCTCCCAGTCAAATCAGCTTAGTTTAATTCAATAAGAATTTACTGAGCACCAGTTATGTGATAGGTACTACGATATGCGCTAAGAATGAAAAGGAAAGGGAGCCAAGATGGCAGTGTAGGAGCAGCAAGAAATTGCAGCTCCGATACAGCCACATCAAATACCCAAAAAATATGACTCTAAACAAATTCTAGGTCTCTAAAACGCACACAGATATATTTCCTGCTGAAGGCAGCTCGGCTCAAAGTGACCACTTCAACTCTGAGAGCAGAAACCAGCCCAGCCTGAAACAGCGGTTTTTGCCGGGTGGTGGCTGGACAAGCCGAGGCCTGCCCTGGCTGGAGCTTCAGGAGAGCGGATCTGTGACAGCTGTGGCACTCAGGTTAGTGGAACTTGGCTAAAAACCAGGGAAGAAAAGTGGGTCCGGCCAAGCCGCCTCCAGGGCAAAGAAGCAGAAAGCAAAGGTTCTGCACCCACCTCTACATTGCCGCTTTAGAGCTCCTGGCCTGCAGACAGCAGGGGGGCCAAGCGATCGTTCAGAGGCCAAGTGCTCATTGAGCAGCCTGGATCCAGATTGCAGTCTTGGGTGGTGGTCCTGAGGTTTTTTTTTTCAGTGAGCCAGAGCTGGGGAGGGACCCAGCAGCCTCCTAAAAGCCCCAGCAGCTGGGAAAACCCAGCGATTTGGGACAGAGCTGTTCCCTCTGGAAGCAGAGTTCCACAGAACTAAAAAA